>JAJEJO010000393.1:273347-382078 GCA_020662805.1 Glaucomys volans
AATTCTACATTCTTTTTCAAGAGAAGAAATGGAGGTAAAAAAGCAGATCCTTTTGCAAAATCACTCCACTAATAATTGCCAAGGATTGGGAGTCTTAAATCCTACTCGGTATTATGTTCCTCTGTTAGTCTATATAGCATTCATAGTTCATAAATGCATGTCCCAATAAACCATCAGGCCCTGTCTCTACCTTTCTACCTTTGGAGTACTACGAGAGGAAAAAAATCACAAAATTATCTATAACCAATAATAAGATATTCGTAATTTGAACTAGTAGGTAAAATGACAGTTCAGAATCAGTGAAACAATGATTTTAAACTACAAAATGAAGATCAGTTTTGCATTTTCCAAATTAAAAGCATGAACAAACCTAATTGCATAACTATTTATTTTATTTTATTTCATTTTATTTTTTAGTACTGGGGATTGAACCCAGGGATTTCTCACATTTTTGTTCATGCTGTCTTTTCTGAAAGAAAATAATATATTTGAAATACCTAATTAGATCAGATTGTGTAACACTTTTAATTAGAGAGATTTTAGTTACAAACATATTCTTTATTTCACTTGGTGTCAATTAAAATTTTAAGTGGTCTTCAGAACTATTACCATTTTTAAAAATCCATAGAATCTAGACTTAATTTAAAAACTTGCACTAGAAGGAAGCAAAAGTTTCCCTAATGCAAATTAGTTGGAAAATATTTTTAACATATTTGAATTTAAAAAAAAATATTTTCTAGGGCTAGGGATATAGCTCAGTTGGTTGAGTACCTGCCTTGCAAGCACAAGGTCCTGGTTTCAATCCCCAGCACCACAAAAAACAAAACAAAAAAACTATTTTCTAAGGTGACTCCATTGAATTTCTATGGATTTATATTTTCTTAGACTATCCAGTTATATCTATTTTGATATAGTGCACAATGTGATATCTCATCCTAAGATATTGATTTTTTTATCTCTAAGAGTAGAAATAGTAGAAAGTTGCAAGTATTCAAATAGTAGCAAGATTCCAAATAGTTGTGATTCACTTTCACACATTTTGTAGAATGTAGACTGACATCAATCATAGTGTCAAAAGCAATGATAATGAATGAAAATTAGTGGAAGTATTATTAAAATGTATTTTGAATATTTTCAATTGTATTATTTTCTTAAGTGCTTCCCAATATTTTAAATAAGTTAAATTTTCTGGTAATTGAAATTTTAAATTTAATTTTAAAGCCAAATTTATTAAATTCTTCCTGCTATACTAATGTCCCACCATTATTTGTTTTTCTAGTTAAATTTATTCCATACAATTTGGTGAAATCAGGTGGTCTATGATAAAGTGCTACGTGTTTGGTTTTATATAAAGTTTGGATAGTTTTAAAAAATACCTCTGTGTATATGCAGGTTTCTCCCTATAAAACATTTAAAATTATTCTACACTGCTTATATTGCTAGGTGATTATACTACTTTATTAGTATTATTATTATATATATATATATATTTTTTCCTCCCCTTGGGTACCCTATACAGGCTTAAGAAAGCAGTTTCTTTAACTTGCATACTTCCATGCTAACAAAATTTGTTAACTTGAATTTCATTTTTGAATTGTATTTCCTGATACATGTTTTTGTTTGTTTTTTTAACTAGTGAAAAAGGCCATAGATTTTAAATCTAGAGGATTTAAATTGTTTCCAGGGAAAGACAACAGCAACAAGTTTTCTATCTGTGAGTGTACTCCTTTTTTGTTACTTTCTCTAGTGCAAGAGTGAAGTTTGTGGTGTCTGTGTTGTTTGTGTGTGTTTTATCAAAATATTTATGTATTTACCAAATTAACTGCATTAATATTTATATAACATGCATGATGATTATTTATATTTTATTGTATTTAAATGTGTATTGAGTTAATGGATTGATGCAGTAATTTTCCAACTTCAAATTGTTTTTGCTAAAATTTATTCCACATTTTAATATAAATAAATTGTTCTGACCTCATTTGATGATAATAATCAAGTTTTATAATTCTGGATTCTGAGATAAAAATGACTAAAATTTCTAAAATTGGTCTTTTCCTGAAGGGATTCTTAATTTGATTATATCTAAATTTTTACAAAAATAGTTTTTTAAGAAGCATTTTTTGTAATAGCAATTTCATTTAAGAAAAAGTACTCTTAGTTTGATATAATTTATTCAAACAGTGTCCTTGGTATTTTATAAATCAATTACTATTCACTCCTGTGAAAATCGCATGGTCTGAAATATTCAATTTTTCTCACAAAGTCATGTTTTTATAGATAAACTGATGCCCATCTTATAATCTCAGATTAAAAGAATCACTGAATTAGAGCATACATCTGCATTACCATACACAAACATGGAAAATGATTTTGGTAAAGCTCTGCATGTTTGTGATGCAAGTTTATAGCAATTGGTAAAAATTCCCCACCTCCCTGTTTACCTACATCCATGTTCAAACCTTTTAAACAAGCCATTTATGTTGTAGTACCTAATTTCTAAAACAGTATGTTGATAGTAAATGAAAGTAGTATTATGTGTGGCACTATTGTTGATTCTTCAACAAGAGTGTATTTTCTAGTGAATTTTTCTTCATGTTCAAATCCCAATGAAATATTTTTAACTATCTTTTAATAAAAAACATTTATTAAAATTGTATAAAAAAGGAATTTGCCTGTGTTTATTGATTTATACATATAAATAGTGACACAAATTGAGTTATGTTAATTATCAAGAAACAAACTTTGGAATTCTATATTATTAAATATTTTATTGTCTCACAATTCTAAGATCTGATTTTTACATATTTTTAGTTAGACTTGAAAATACTAAACCCCAAACAGAAATATTAATAGGAGATCATTGATCAGATTGAGTAATCTGTTTGGAAAGCACACAATAGTTAATATCAAGGTATTAAGCTGTATAATTATAATTTTCATTTATTTTAGGGTGAAAACCTATTTTCAAGATTGATTCTGTCCATTTTGTGGAAAATAATATTACAATATGATTCATACATAAATCAGTTGATACATTTTGGAAAGAAATATGTATATCCTATAATAAAATATGACTAGAAAAATTTGCCAGGTCAGATGATTCCAACATAGTAAATTTCATTTTCAACATGAAATGGAAGTAAAATGTTTGCAGAACTAAATATTAGGTTGACTAGAATTTTCCCAATATTTTATCTGACCCAAATATCTGTTCTGGAATTCTAACTAGAATTATATGATATAAGACAAGTTTTCCCTTTTCTCATTTATCTATACAAGTGTTACTTCATGTGCTACATGCTTCAAACTTCAAGATGTTCTGAGAAATTCAGTGTATCTATACTAAGATATCTAGGATTTGTCAAGCTATTATTTGATGTGAATGACTCTACACTGATCGGTGTGTTGCCTTAGTAGAAATATATATTTCATTGTTGTGGACTTTAGTGGTGAACAGAAAGGAAATTTTTTGCATTATTGTGTTACCTAAAAAAAAAAAAAAGCAAAAAACCCTGAATATTTATTTTAAGATTGTCAGGCAAATGTTAATATGAATGAAGTAATGCTGTTAATTTACCTCACATTTTTTGCCTTTCTCCATTGTTCTTTATGTTAAAAGAATACTCTATTTTGCTTACTTTTTTCTTTTTGAATATAAATAATTCCTACATCAATGCAAAAAAAAGGTATTTATAGAAAAGTTTTATGGTTAGAGAGTTGCAAGCCAACAATTTTTTTTTTCTTTTCTTTTCTTTTTTTTTTTTTGGTACCAAGGATTAACCTCAGTGGAGATCAACTACTGAATTATATACCCAGCCTGTTTTTTGTTGCTTTTTTTTTTTTATTAGACAGGGCCTAGCTAAGTTGGTATAACTGGCTTTGAATTTGTGATCCTCCTCCTCAGCCTCTGAGCTGCTGGTATTACAGGGGTCCACCTCTGTGCCTTCCTGGCAAGCCAACATTATTTTAAATTTTATTTTGCAATAGTTTGTTTCTCAAGTATTGAATAACAGAATTTAAATATATGGTTGTTTACAGCAAATGGCTATATCACTTCAATTTGTTTCATACATTTATTATCAAGTAAGCATTCAGGTTTTCATCTCTGAAAGACAACTTTTAACTGACAATTGACTTTCAAATGAAAAAAAGAGAAATAAAGTTTATATTCCTTAAAAATCAAATTAGTCTATTGCTGGCATGGGCAGCTGTGAGTATAATCATGGAGGACATGAAATGCACATTTGCCAAAGCCTGTATTTTCACAATGACATCTTTATAGTTTAAATGAGAAATGAATGGACAATGGGTTCAGGAAGCTTCAGTAATGCTGCTGGGGAGAATTTAATTGTTTATATGACTAATTCAGTTTTTATTTCAGCGTTAATACTAGAACTCTAAATTGTCCCATCCATCCTTTGTTACTCTAAATAGTAGGTTTGCCCTACCTATCCTCAGAAATTGTATGTTTAACAAGAAAGAAAAAAACTAGTTTGGAAATTATAAAAATTTTAAAAGCAAAAGTTTTTATGTTTTAAAATGTTGAACTTATTCATTAGTGTTCTCGCCAACTTATCTGGTAGGCCCTTCTGGAATTATAAAGAAACTGTGAGCTTCCTATAAATGATTATGTTTTTCTTTCCTATTTCAAATACATTCTTTCATTCATTCATATGATTCATACATTCCACAGTTCCTCCATGGCAACATCATGTTAGAATAAAAATTTTAAAAAGTACATACACTCTTAGCCCTGAAGAATATAGCATTATATTATGATACTAAATGATTTTAAAGACAATTCATTGTAGAATAAAATAAGTATTAGTATAAAATAACATCATTGACATCCAGGATGTTTAAGTTCAGAATCAAATCCAAAAGCATAATATTAAAATTAGGATGAATATTAAAATCTAAATAAAAATATGAGAAAAGTAGCAATGTAAAAGGCTGGAAGAGATAATATAGAGGTGGATTTTAGTTAGAATCACCTTATTTTTATTTTCAGAGTTTATTGTGTGCTATACAATATTATAAGCTTTAGAAAACATGTTTATAACAATATTATCTTTTGATGTTGACTAATTTTATAGTGTGTTTAAGTTAAACCTACAATAATACAAAAAATTAAGATTCTTGAAGCATAATGTATAGAAACATAATAAAGATACTGTGTGTTATAACGAATAAATCAATTTCTAAAATCTTATAAATTCTGTTCATCTCTTTACTGTGGTATGGAGAAAATGATTCACATTTCATTAATATTAGTAATAATAAAGATATTCTTGGAGACCAGAGCAAAAAGGGCTTTCCCATAACAGACGTTCTTTTTAAGGGGGAAGACTGTGTAAATTTTAAAGAGCATTCATGTTTTTACCATGCTGCAAGTTACTATTCAAATTAAAAGAAGTACAAATGTTAAATCTATCTAGTCGTTTCAATGGCATTATATAGTGAAAGCAGTTGATTCATGAGTACTAACTTTGTTTGAATGTCTTGACGTCACTTAATTCTGGGCAATTCTAAAATATTTAAACATCAGAGAAAATAAAAGATAATGCACTTTGCTCTTAATTTATATTTTATTTTGAACATTTATAACTAATAGAAACTAAGTATATGTATCTTGCAGAAGGTCTCCCATTATCTCTACATTTTAATTTGGGAAGCCTGTCTTCTATTGCTGATGTCCAAAATCAGTGGTTTAAATGATGTTTCCAAACAGACAGAAATTACTTGATAATTAAATTAATAAGAATTGAAATTAATTATGTAAAGGTGGCAAAAATTATATTCTCTGTATTTTAATGTGAATAGTTTGTAAAAGTGTTTTGAATTTTAGCCTTGCTGAGCTGTCTGAATGGGCTTCAGGGCTGAAAGTTTGGACTGGATTTAAATATAGACTCTGGCATTAAATGGCAGTATGACTTTGGACACACTACTTAAACTCCCCAAGCTTCAGTTTCTTTGCCTTGAGAGGTATAGAATTCTAATAGTAGTTTCCCTTAAGATCGTTGTGAAGAGCACATGAATTAAAATGTACAAGGCAACTAGAAGACACATAGTAGGATACGATAACATTCAATTTCATATAAAAAATTTAACATGGTCTTACTTTTTGATACAATAATGGTAAAATGCAAAAAGGATATTGTCTTAATTTTATTTTCTAATAATGTACATAAACAATATTAATCTATAATCCAAATTATATATTGTATTATAATAAAGTAGTTAAATATAGGCCATGCCACCTGTTTTCCTCATCTACAACCATAGCTATAAAAAAGTTCCATTTTAATAACATATTCTATAATATTATCAATAGCCTTTCAAAGATTATAAAGTGAATACTTCCCATAGAAATACTTACTTTATTAAAAACAATTTTTTATGTGTTGATGTTAATCAAACAACTAGGACTTATGTACTAAGAAGTTGTAGAAACAGTAGAAAATCTAGTTCACTCATTGGAGATTTGTGCAATAATAAAAAAAAAAAAACCTGTGTTTTAGTAAGTTTGGTCCTCTTCTAGTTTTCAAGATAGATTGAAGGTAGATTATAATGGTGTCACAAAACTATCAAAGTGATTATGTTTAATTTGAGCTGACACATGAAATGGCAGTTGGAAATTTGGGCTATTGATGGAGCAAGAAAGCTTGGAAAAGATGACAAAAAATCCTACATTATAAGTTATTGACAAAAAAGGTAATTTTTCAAGTATTGAGGAAAATACAAAAATATGAAGGGCTCTGGGCCAATGCCTTTGAATTATTGAAATCAGTTAATGTAAGAGAGTGACCAAAAACCTCAGAAAGGGTAAGAGGAATTAAATAGAATATAGAGGACCAAGAAAAGTAAAAATATCATATTATTTGAATCAATGAGCATATAAGAAAGAACAATAAAGATATTATTGATGAAAATTAGAATATAATTTGTTTAGAATAATAGAAATAGATGCACATTTTATGTCTAATTGAGAAGAGGGTAACTTTGCCACAGCCATGACTGTTGGACCATCATTTGATACCTGTCTTTCTATCTGATTAATTAGTGTCAACCCAATGGCCAATGTCAGCTAAACAATCCATAAGTGCAGAGGTTCTCAACTTTAACTTTACATTAGAATTATCTTGAAAGTTATATTAAAAAACAACAATTGATATGCAGGTTCCTACTACAAACTAATTGCATTAGAATATCCAGAAATACAATTAGGCATCTTTATTCTTTAAAGAAAGATCTACAAATGGTTCTAATACACAGTGCAGGACAAGAACAATTATAAGGTTTAGGATTTTTCCTCTGGAGTTTCTCCTTAGACACTTTTTTCTTAAAAAGTGCAAACTGAAAAAGAGCAAAATAATGGAAATTACTCTCCAGTTCACTATAAGATTGAATTATAAAACAACATCACTCAAGTATTTCAGAATTATCTGGTTTTATTATCTTCCCATTAAAAAACCTATCCTGGGAATTTAGGCATCCAATTTGACCACATTCGCTGAAAAAAAAAAATTAGACTTTCATTAACTGAGTGCTCTAAAGAAACTACTGAAAATGTGTATAATTGTTATGCAAAATGTAGTTATAGAAATTGTTTGAGGGTAAAGTTATTATTTTGGTTTTCAGCATTATATAATTCAATGACATGCTTAGTACCACATCCTTTTACTTTAATATCGTCAGACCAAGTTCCTTTGTTATATACCAAATACAGAAGTGTTAATAACTTTAAACTTTTCTGGTATGGTCTTATTTTTTAATTATAACTAAAAATAAAAGGGATCCACCTGCATTGGTGCACAACTGGAATCCCAGCAACTTAGGAAGCAAGGCAGGGGGATTGCAAGTTTGAAGCTAACTCGGGCAATTTAGTGAGATTCTGTCTAAAAATAAAATATAGGGAGGTCTGGGGATGAAGATCAGTAGTAGAGAATAGAGAACCCCTGGGATCAATCCCCAATTTTGGAGAAAAAAAAAAAAACTGGAAAGACCCAAATGACAAGTTATAACTGGTGGTGGTCCCTGTACTATCAATAATTAATGGAAACTTCCGCACTGCTACCCTGAAAATGTGTTTTGCAATTTGATTGTAATTAAAAATAAAGTGCTAAATGCTAAGGAGTTAATACTCAGAATAGTATGTCATTGAATATAAACATCGCATTTAGGTTCTGATAGGTCCATAAAAAGAGAAAGAAGTTTTTCACCTTCATTATTTTCCTACAAAATTGTACTTTAATTTTCTGTAGTTCCAAATAGTGATTATGGTAACAAAATATGAGAATAAGTTTTGTGTAGATTTTAAAATTAATATCATTCTTGATTTTCTAATTATAAATATTTTGTTTCTTGTTTTTCTTCTTGCTGCCACAGTAAATGAGGGAGGTATTAAAACAGCTTCCAATTTGTGTCCAGATCCAGGAGAACCAGAAAATGGGAAGAGACTTGGATCAGATTTTAGGTAATATTTTAAATTATTTTATAATTTATTTTGTCAATGTTTATTTTAATTGAAAATTTTAAAAATAACTAATAATATGGAACTGGAAAAATGGTGATTTCAAACTGGCAGCTAGATTCCATTGATGTTATTATTAATTATATTTCATTATTTTAGTGTGACTAGTAGTAAGATATTATCTTTATCAGGATACTCTTTTGGAAATTAAATGATTAATTTCTTGCCATATAGTAAGTAAAAAATCATGGGATTTAGATTATAAAATATATATTTGCATTCAAATTCTGCTGCTTATTAATTAGTTGTCTGATCTTGAATACATTGCTCAATCACATTTGCCCAAATTTCCTCTTCTGCAACATGTAAAAAATTTAATCACATACAATGGTGAATTCCAGTTGAGGCAATGCACATGAAATCCTTCAGCAAATATTCCATAGACATCTCATTTTTGTGTTTTAGAAATAAATATAACTTGAATATTAATATACTATGATCCTACAATTAGTATTTATTTTATTAATTTGAAATTAAATTTCCCAACAACCTAGAGAAAGCATATAATATACTACCAAATAATGTTTTAAGAACTTTATATTTACGGTTGTTACTTCTTTATATTGTTTATGTGAAGTACAAGTGGTACCCTAAAGACTATTTCTAGGAAGCAAAAGAAAGCTCTTACAATATTGATCTATGGAAATTTTGTCCCCTGGATCTTTCAAGATGATTTAAAGCTATATTTTGCTATGTTTGAAATAGAAAATTACGATCTTATTTTAACATGAATATAATTGTATTTTTCTAAAATATTTATGGAACTTTAACCATATCTCAAACTGAAAACAGATAATAATATTTGAAGAAATACACCAAAGAGAAATTCAAAAGGTCTCAGATCTGGTTAAATTTAATCATAATAACTAAGTCACTTTATTAAAATAAACTAATTTAGCCTTAATGATTAATAGTTATACTTTAGAGACTACAAAATGGCATGCAATTACTAAGTGATTCTTTTTTACATGCCTCCTTTATTTTTTATAAAATCATATAAATAGTTGTTATTTTAGCTTCACTGTACAAATAATGAAACTGAAATTCTGTTTGACTTGCTAAAAATTTGATAGAACTGGCATTTGAGCTCATAATGTCAGGATTACAAATCTTCTCCTTTAATTACTGTATTATATTATGTCTTAAAGTCCAACAAACATTATCCAAATCCCATCTTTGACATAAATTATCTACTTCCAAGAGGGAATATCTTAAGAACTAAAAATGTATTAAATTGCTTATCTCATTGGGTTTAGGAGGAGATTAAATTGAAAAGTGTATGCATAGGAGGAATCATAGAGCTTGTGATAATATAAATTCTCTAATAAAAATAGCTATTATGTTAAAAGATAATTGATAGAAAGGTTTTTTACCAACACTTACTTGGACCCACTATTTTCCAGCTTTACGAATGGCTCATTGAAAATAGACTTAACAAAGCTGTAATGTAATACTAATAAAGTGAGTTAAATTACCTTGAAGTGTAGTGGATTTAAAGTTAGGCCGAGGTAATATCATATTTAGGTAAATATTCTGAATTCAAATATAAAGTAAAAAACAAGATCCTATATAAGATAAAAATGTTGTAGTGTGGAAACCAACCTGATTTGAGATATCACACCTGTTGACATGGGAAAAATTCTATGTGGCTAGCATTCAGTAAAGGTAAAGGCTTACATTGAAGAAGAGCTTAATGAGCTATTCCAAACAAATAAAGATCAGTGAAGCTAAGTTATAGAGAGAAGCATAACATAAAGTTGAGGAGATAAAAAGAAGTCAGATCTCTTCTGCAAAGAAAGCAAATTGGCAGCCATGCAGCCTTACCTAGACTGGAGACGTGTTTAAGCATGTATGCTTCTTAAAAATGTGACACACACACACTCCACAGTTTTTTTATTCCCTGATTGTATCTGGCAACTTAATTTCATGGCAACAAGAGTCAAGAGTCAATTAACTGCAGCTCCCCACTGGTTTCTTATCTTTCTTTTTTTTTTTTTTTTTGGTGCAGGGGGTTAAACCCAGGGCCTTGTGCTTGCAAGGCAAGCACTCTACCAACCCAATTATATCCCCAGCTCCCTGTCTTCATAGTTTCTGGTTCACCATGGTTACAACAGGACTACTTCATTTAGGTCACCCCTCTGTCTATGATGGCAAGTTTTCAAGACCTATAAGAGATGACCATGACCAATTTGCGTTTTAGTAGGTCTCATTTTATAGCGCATTGTTTGAGGAAAACACAAATTTTAGTTAGAAGGCTACCTCAGTAGTCTAAATAAATCTGGTAAAGTAGTAATCTAAATAAAAATGGCAAAGACTTGGACTATGGCATTAATAATGCACTAGGGAAATTCAAGATATCATTTGAATATAAATTTTTTATTATATGATGACAATTTGATGTGGAAAGTGAGAAAATCCAAATAATAAAGGATGGTTCACAAGCCATTGTTTTGTCTTGAACCCAAAATATGGATGATGGAGTAAATTATAATGCTTAATAGTGTGGTCTTCAGAGGTTTAAGGAAAAAAATTGAAAACTCAGTTTCGAAGTTGTAAATTTCAGATGACTTAGATTTCCAAATAGTATGTGAACATAATTGAAGTTCAGAGATTTCAGGAAAATATATGTGTGTAGATATTATCAAGATTACTAAATCAACATGAGTATATGGCATCACATAGAAACTGTGATGTAGGCCCAAAGATCTATACTATATGTGTAACTGACAGAATACAAGGAGGTATCAATTCAGACCCACAAGCTTCCAGAGGAATAGGAGGATATCCAAGAGTGACTGAGTCAAGAAAAGGAATCCTTTAAAAGGAAGGTGGGGGATAGTAATTGTTGTTGAAAATTTGAACATGATAATGACAGAAGACTCTCATGGACTTGACAGCATGAAAGTTTTTTAAGAGTGATTTCATTGGAATGACAGAGATTGAAACTATTGAAATAGGCTCAATGAAGACAGTTCAGGCAGGTAATATATTTGGGGCATCAAGTTATATAATTCAGAAAGATGATAATAATGGGGCATTTGTATTGTCATTAGGAAGTCAAGAAAGTCTTTCTAGAGATGCAAGAGATAGAACCATGTTTATTGGCTAATATAAATTCTTCTATAGAGATGAATAACATTGTTGTCTTGAAAGAGAGAGTACATCAGAGGAACAGAATTTTATAGGAGACAATAAATGGAATTTCAAGGACAGTTGAGGAGAATTATTTTAATTCAACAAAAAGAATGTCAGAGAAGAGAGGTTGCTAGACTTGAAGACTTTGTGGATGGAAGATGAGAGAACTCATATTTAATACTTTTAATTTGATAAATCTGCATTAAGCAAGGCCATCAAAGGAAATGTGTGTATAGGGAGATGGGCATGGATAGGAAAGAAAGTTTAAGACTAACAGAAAAATGGAAAATACTTGTTACCAAGAATGGGAGAGCATGCTTGGTACTGAAGTCTTGCCTTGTTAAGTAATTTGGAGTACTCTTTATAGATTTATTATTACTGAATCTGCCTGGTTATATTATTTCTACATAGGATTACTGCATATCCCAGGTACAAACCAAAAGAATTGTGCAGAAGCTAATAGAGTCAGTGAATTTTAGAAATTGCTAGTAATTATTTCAGGCATGCCAATTAAAAACAAATCTGGAGCAAGAAATCTTCAAGTATAGGTGTAAATTGGTGATCTTTAACAGGAATATGGATTAGAGTGTCTTGAAGATCAGCCTCAACTACAAGTATATCACCACTTTAGAAACAGCAGTTAAGCCAGGTGTGGTAGTGCATGCCTATAATCCCAGCAGCTCAGGAGGCTGGGGCAGGAGGATCCTGAGTTCAAAGTCAGCCTCAGCAATTTGGCAAGGCCCCAAGCAAGTTTTTGAGATCCCTGTCTCAAACTTTAAAACAAAACAAAACAAGCAAACACACAAAAAGGCTGGGGCAGTGGCTCAGGGGTTAAGTGCCCCTGGGTTCAATCACTGGTAAAAAGCAAAAACCACCACCACCACCAACAACAACAACAAAAGTAGCTTTAAAGAATTTGTAGACTCATCTGTTTCAGAGGAGAGAAAAATAACTTTGTATGTATTCAACAAAAACAAAACTTTTAAAACCTAACCTCTAAATAGTAATATATATTCTCACATACATGTTATTTTACCAATATATTAAAACCTTTTTCTAGAGCATTGATTACATTCACAAAACATTTACTCTTTCATCATTCTTCTGGTGTGCCAGCAATTTTAATGAATGAGTACCTAAAAGAAAGATAAATTTCAAATACTAAGATGTGTATTTTTCACAGATGAGAATAGGTCCATCTCCATTCCATGGTTGCCATCTTAGTTCACCCTTTACATGTTTTTAGAAAATTGCAATGTTAGCTTTCCTAGCTGCAGGTTCTTCCTCTTCTCATCCACATATATGCTGTTGCCATATCAGTCTTCCACCTAACATGTACAATAATATGTTTTCCCAACTTAAGCTTTTCTTATACACAAACTACTTGATTTTGGCATCCAAAATGCCTCAAAATAGCTCCAGTCTTGCCAGGTTTATCTCCTGTCTGTATTTGTATGGTGATGAATTACTACACATAGTTTGCCTCAAATGTATCTGATTTTTTCTGACTTCTTTACTAGGGTGTGTGTGTGTGTGTGTGTGTTTTGCCTCCTGGAATGTCGTATCCCAGTATTTTTTTTTTTTTACTTGTGTCATCCTGCACATTTACATTTTTAACTATTCAATTGAAGACCTTCTTCATAAAGCCTTTCTTATTTTCCCAAACAGTTGCAATTTGGCTCTTCCCTAGCATTTTGAGTGACTTTACCAGACTACTTTGAATATTTTTTCATTGTCTTTGAGAAATTCTTCTACCTGTAAGATACTGGGAATCAGATATACACCCACTTATATTACTGTATGCCTAACAAAAGAAGTTAGTTAGATTTAATGAATTGCATTGATTAAACAGCACAACTGCATCTTCAGCGTTTTTCCATTAATTTCTCTGATCACATGACCAGACAGCATGACCTCAAACTCATCATAAATGACTTTCAGGCAGTGGGTGACAAAACAGAAACAATCTTTTATTCATATAACCTATATTTTTATAATCATTGAGGAAATGTATAAGAAAATTCTTGAATAACTGAGGCATCTTATTTGCTATATTTTGCTTACCATTTGTGTTCTAATCTCCAAGGTGAGAGTCCCAGCAGCTGTGTTTTGAAGTCTTAAAAGCTTTGTTTCTAATTTGAAATGCCTGTGGAACATAACAGGCTTTTAAAGAGAGAAATGCTGCCAGAGATATAAAAGCTGGCAGCATTTTCTATGCTGGAAAATAAATTAAAAATTTAAATGTCTCTTAAAATTACAACCACATGTCTGTGGAAGCCCAGCTTGTGGAATCCTTAGCTTTCATAAACTTTTTTTCTGCAGATAGGCTTTACCTCGCCTTTTTTTTTTATCAGAAGCAGAATAATTTAAGAAGTGAAAGATCTGAAACTGCAAAATAGATGTTACCAGACTGGAAAGGAATTTGTAGGGATTTGTTCTCTCCTTGTGGGCAAAGAGTAACGTTGGCTCTAAATTTTGTATTTTCATTTGGATTATTAATACATGGATATATCCATATCCTCAGCAGAGAGCATTGTACTAACTAGGAAATATTAAAAACCTCCCCCCCTTCTATATATATATGCACACATACATACATATATGTATGAGTATGTATATGTATATATAATTATATATAGTACTAAATACACACACACACACACACACACACACTCACACCCACATACACACACACCCATACACACATGCTAGCCTGGGCAATTTAACAGGACCCTGTCTCAAAGTAAAAAGCACTCAGGATGTAGCTCAGTAGTAGAGGGTCCCTGAGGGTTTAATCTCCAGTATCTACTCCCCCCAAGAAAAAAGCCTAATAAATATCCAAAGCAATAGTTCAATAAATGCTAGATAAATTACCTGCTTTATCTTCTCTTTATTATTTTCCTAATGAGTTTCAATGAAAATCTTTATTCTCTCCCAACATCTTAAAATCCACTGATTCTTCCTCACCAGTCTCATTAATCAGCAATCTTTAATTATCATTGTCTCTGTCTTACTTCACATCCTTAAAACTTCTTACTTGAGCAATTGCCATAGTTTTCTATTGCAGGAGGTTTACATTTTGGTTTCAGAAAAGCATCCCTAACATGTAGTGTTGTTGTGTTACGTCTGATTAAAATCTTACATCTCCCATTATTCATCAAATTAAGCAATGATATAATACAGTTATCTTACACCATCACAAGTCATACATGAGCTTCAAATGATCTTCATGCCATTATCTTGCTATTCATTAAAATGCTTTGAATGTTGATACTCCTGGTTTGCTAATGTATAGATTTACATGCCAGACATTCCTACACTTAGCAAGGAATAAAGTCAGGCCATGGTTTGCAGTTTGGTGCTCTTTCCCCTTACTTACACATTTGCATTCTAGCACTTAAGTTCTTTTTTAAGAGTAGAAACCAATTTTCAGGCATTATCTTTTCAATATCTTTTTTAAGAGTAGAAACCAATTTTCAGGCATTATCTTTTCAATTCTAATGTGTATATATATATATATATATATATACACACACACACACACATATATGTGTATATACACACAGACATTTAATTTCAGTTGCGTGGTGTATACTTTTTAAAAAGAAACACATACAAAGTTACTGTTTCCTTAAACTTGCCAGTTCCTTCAGGCAAATTGTTCTTCCAGAGGCCTTCACACTTTATCAGCTCTGTACATGCTATTATTTCATCCTAGACTATGATTTTGCCTGTCTTCACCTGTTAAGAATCCTGTCCATTCTTCAAATGGCTTTTCTTCAATTTCCTTTCCTATAACCTATCCATACTCTCTTGGCTCATTTAATTTGCATAATATTTACTTGTGTGTTTCTCTTATTGCCACACTAGGCATTTATTCTATGAATTAAAGGAAGATAATATTTTTTTTCATCACCAAGCCCAAAACGCTTTTCGATGCTTAAGAAAATCACACTGTCACCTTCCTCTAGTTGATGTTTTAAGACCAATGCAATTAAGACTTACTATGCTATCCTGGTCCCTATGGAAGTAGTTTGGGCCTCTTTGAGAAGACTCCTTAAAAGACATTAGGTCTAAAAATGAAGAGTAACTAATGTACAGCTGCTTTTTGTTGCTGTGGCCCAAATTGTTCAGTACTGTATTGCCAAATAAAAACTAGGTCCTATAAAAATAAATCTATGTTAAATTGTATAAATATATAGAAGATAGAGCATAAATGGATTTTTGAAAGCCACTTCACTGTTATGTTATCTAAAGTGATAAGACATTTAGGATATATGACTTATAGAAAGACTCAAATTAAGTAGACAATCTCTGAAGAAAATAACATGAAAAACAGGCCCTAGTACTGAATATATGCACACTTTCTGATAAGCTTAGCCCTTTATCTGCACTCTGTGTACTTTGTTCTCATGCCCTCCTTATTACTGGAAGAGAAAACAAGTTATTATTGCAATATTATGGCCAAAATATTTTTAAAAATGAATATGAATAACAGTTTGAGGCCACAAATCATTTAAATCATGGCAACATTTTATTAATGTAAATTGCAGAATGTATATATTTAGAAATACATTAAAAGATTACATCAAGGTAATAGTTTTTTGATGAATAAAACTGTATGTAGGTAATTATAAGTATTTTTGCCAAGAAATGTGGAAATGTTTGGGGTATACTAACAGCAATTGCAAGTCCATAAAAATTATATAATGTTTGTATTTTCCTTCATGAGTTTTTACATGACAACTCTATTGAAAAAATGCTATAATAAAAAGAAATATTAACTCCCTTCTGGCGTCACCATTAATGATAAGGAGAACCTAAATTCAAGTTCAAAAGATCAAATAGATCAGACATTCACATATTTCATTTGAATATTTTTCATATTTAGGTATCTGTATATTTCCATAAGCAATGGGTTAATTAAGCATATGCAAATTTTCCTAATAAGAATATTCTTACATTGGGAACACTATGGGACTTGGACAATATGAAAATTATTTAATCTTCATTATATTATAAAATGAGATGGTTTATAGGTATTACAGGTATTGAAGTGAAATGAAAATAAGAAAATGTTAGAAAATGAAACACAAGGAAAAGAGATGTTTGTATAATGAGAATGTTTACAGTGCAAACAAGATGAGTAAAAGAAGGGAGAGAAGAGATTTTTTAAGCCAAATGTAGAAGCAGAGGAGACTTTAAGTATATATGCTGTATTCCAAATTACCATGTTTCTTATAAATCCTCCTTTAGATTTAGTAACTTCGTTTAATTGCATTACCTCATATCTAACCCATCAAAGAAATTTTACTTCCAAAGCATATTTTAAATATGGTCAATATTTTTCATTTCAATCAAAAATTACTTAATTCAAGCCACTATCATCTCTTACTTAGCTCATCCTGAAACAGCCCAAACAATGTCCTTTTTGCTATTATCATCTATGATGCATTCACCACCACAAAATAGCCAAAGTGATCTTTTAAAATGGATCAAACCAGGTTACCCTTCTGTTTAAAACCTCCAAAATCATGACCCTTGCAGTTAGAATAAAATCAGTACTTTAGAAAATGTTCTTATATTTATTATTCACCTGTATATCTTATTCTGTAAAGTGTCCAGTTCCTTGGCCCATTTATTGATTGGGTTCTTTGTATTTTTGGTGTAAAGTTTTGTAAGTTCTTTATAAATTTTGGAGATTAGTGCTCTATCTGAAGTGAGTGTGGAAAAGATTTTCTCCCACTCTGTAGGCTCTCTTTTCACATTATTGATTGTATCCTTTGCTGAGAACAAGCTTTTTAGTTTGAATCCATCCCATTTCTTGATTCTTGCTTTGATTTCTTGTGCTTTGGGAGTCTTGTTAAGGAAGTCTGATTCTAAGCCAACATGATGAAGATTTGGACCTACTTTGTCTTCTATTTGGTGGAGGGTCTCTGGTCTAATTCCTAAGTTCTTAATCCATTTTGAGTTGAGTTTTGTGCAGGGTGAGAGATAGAGGTTTAATTTTATTTTACTGCGTACGGATTTCCAGTTTTCCCAGCACCATTTGTTGAACGGGCTATCTTTTCCCCATTGTATGTTTTTGGCTCCTTTTTGTAGTATGAGGCAACTGAATTTTGGGGGTTTGTCTATGTGTCTTCTATTCTATACCATTGGTCTGCCTGTCTATTTTGGTGCACTATGCCTTTCTTGTTACTATTACTCTGTAGTATAGTTGAAGGTCTGGTATTGTGTTACCTCCTGCTTCACTTTTCCTGCTCAGGATTGTTTTGGCTCTTCTGCCAGATGAAGTTCATGATTGCTTTCTCTATTTCTATGAGGAACGTCATTGGGATTTTAATTGGGATTGCATTGAATCTGTATAGCACCTTTAGTAGAATGGCCATTCTAGAACCTGTTCTCTTTTTTTTGCAGAACTCATTTTGGGTTGTTTTCCACATACACACTTGGATTCAGTTGTTCTGGCCTATTTGGTATTTTTGAAACATACCTCGTTCATTCCCACTTGGGCCCTTTCTGGGAGATTCCTATACTAATGTCTTCTTCACATTCAGATGTCAGATTGAACATAACCTACCCAGTAATTCTCTGACCACTCTAGGCATTTCTAACTATGTCATTCCTTTCTACTTTAATACTTGTCATCTGATACTTATCTATTTGTCTATTTATTCACTAACTGTGTACTGATCATTGGCCTGATAGTTCTTAAAACTATTCCTAGACCTTCTCTGCTCTGTTGTCTGTCATGGGGAAGATAATGAATGAACACGTCAGGCTGAATTTCTCAGACTTCTGACTTAATTTGGCTATTCAGTGATACTAGTGAGAACCGGAAAGAGATAAAAAATTGAAAATCCAGGACTAACCTCTTTTTCTCACTTTCTCTTTCTCTCTTTCTCTGCCTTAGGTGACTATAGCTCTTGAACATGGCAAACTGAACAGGACTGTCATATTTTTTCACCAAGTACATACATCCTCTGGGTTCTAGTTGTATTAAACTCTGAATACCTTGCTCTTTTTAAGTTTATCATGTATATTGTTGTATAACTAATCTCTTGCATTAACTTTCTTCCCTTGGAAAAGTCTATTGTGATATTTGCTTTCCATTTGGAAAAGTTTCCAGATTGAAAGAGTGAGTCTTTTCACAGAATGTAAACTCCATGGGAAAAAACTTGTTCTGTCCTATTCATCACTTATCTTTATTCTTAGAACAAGTGGTTTAAAAAAAGAAAACTACTTTTGCCATAACTCCAGAAAATAAGATATTTGAAGCTAGCATTAATGAATTCAAACTATTCAATAGTATTTAAAATAAATTTTTTCCAATAATTATTTGAGAATTAAAAAAGATTTCATATTGAATTTTTTGGGGGGTCCCTGGGGATTGAACCCAGGGAAATTTTACCACTGACTGCAACCCCTGTTTATTTTTTAATTTGAGGCAGTGTCACTATGTTGCTTCAAACCTGTTATCCTCTTGCCTCAGCCTCCCAAGTCATTGGGATTACAGGCATGTTTCCAGCCTGGACAAAAATTTTAGGTAATTTTCTCAGTAGCCTGAACATATATTTTTCATGTTCCTATTTTCAATGTACATAGTATTAAAGGCCAAAGAAGATGGTAGATAATAAAACCAAGCTGAGTCTACAGATTTTACAATTCATTTGGCTAAATGAACATTGGATGCATATAGTGTGCCAGGCAGTAGACCAATTGCTGTAGCTACAAAGATGAAAAGGCACTTTTTAATTGTATAGAAAAACAAATAAAAATCATAATGCATGGCAATAAGTACAATTATATATATATAATTATATATGTCTATGTATATGTAATATGCAGAGGAAAAAATATTTGACTCCTTTAGAATTATAAGGATAAGGGCCAGGCATGGTGGCACGTGCCTGTAATCCCAAAGGCTCAGGAGGCTGAAACAGGAGAATCATGAGCTCAAAGTCAGCAAATAAGAATTGTAGAAGCACTACTTTTTGTCATCTGCTGCTTAATAAAACGTTGGAGTCCACACCTATATTTTAAAAAATCTTTTTCTTTGTTATTCTTCGTATATAAGTTCTAAGTCTAGTGATGATTGTCTCATGAACACAAAAATAGGTATCAAGGCCTCATTTGAAAGATGAAGAAGAACTAAAAGCGAAGATTTGTCTCTTTTTGAAGTCTTATATTTTTTCTTTAAATTAATATATGTCTTAAAATTAAAGTCTTAGTTAACTTCTGTTTCGCTGACCAGAAATTTTTACATGTGCACCCTTAAAACAGTCACTAACCAGGTGGAATGTGGTCTTCTCCCAGACTAGCATGAATATCAAGGATAGGAACTCAGCTCTTTAAAATTCTGGGTTTTATTTAAGGAATAGGGTTTTGGAAGGGAGTAGACAGAGTTACAGCTAGGCCATATACATAGCATAAAAGTCTCTTTATGTCTCTATTTTGCTGTCTAATCTCATATATAATAAGTCCTTTATCTTCATCCACCTCACTCCCACTTTCAACTCCCATTTATACACACATGCATATACACAGACTGAAAAGACTACCCATATTCAACTATTGCAGTTCCCAAAATTTATCATGCTTTTAACCCCTGGAAATATTATATACTGCATTCCTGATTAGAATGCCCCCTTTCCTATTCCTTGCATGTCTGTGCCTGCTAGTCTCCAGTATTAAAGATTAAAGTGTTTTACAGTCCCAAACAATCCATATTATTGATGTAACTTTTTTCTTTCACAACCTCTAAATTTAAAATGTGTTATTGCAACTTATTTTTCTTGCCCCACCCCCCTTTTATATCCAGATGTTCTTTGGGAAAAGTCTCATGTCTTCTTTCAATATTGCATCTCTTTTCATGGGACCTAACATATGACTAGTGTTGGAAGAATTATGGGCAAACTGACTTGTAAAAGATAAGGTAGAAGAGGTAGAAAACAACCAGAAAATGAATCTAATTTTCTATCGCAAAGATCTTAAGCTCCAACTAGAAAGAAATGTGTAACCTTTGTAAAGCTTTTTACATGATACCTAACTATTGGACTATCTAAAATATATATAAATAGACACTTATCTACTCTAGACCCACCAGACTTAGACTACCAGCTAACAACGAATTTATTAATTCTTAAAAAATATAGTTTTTTGTAATTATTTTAAAATGTCTGCATGAAAATTCAGTGTCTTGAACTTCATCTTCAGACATAAAATTTATGGCCAAGACTTGCGAATAACTAACAAGACCCCCTGAGGGATTGTAACACCAGTGGCCACTGGGAAATACTTAGTAAAACATTGCCATAGTAGGGTGTGGAAGCAGGCAACTGTAGTCCCAGGTACTCAGTAGGCTGATGTAGGAGGATTGCTTTTGCTCAGGAGTTCAAGAACAGCCTGGACAACAAAATAAGACCCAGTTTCAAACACACACACACACACACACACACAATCCCAATAATAACAACAAAAAATGTATTTTCTTTTCATGGTTCCCAGGTCCAAAGAGGTATTTAACAATTTTATTTATTTGGTAGTTTTGTCTAAAGGACTTAAGAAATTCCATTGTAACAACTTACCACTCTTATAAACTATGCAATTTCTCATATTTTGGGATCAGATTAATCATAATCATCCTTTTTTCCTAACCCATAGTGAAACAATGTGTTACTTGCTTTTTATTATACCAACTACTGGAAAAAATCCAATTTCAAAAAGAAATGACATTGAAAGCAATATGGTGTTCTAGTGTTGATACTGTGAATTACTTCAATCAAGTAGTTTGCCCAATGCATGATAGATTTCTATTTCCATTAAAAATTAGAATACATTGTAGTGCCCTGATTGTGCACCTCAGCAAGAATTTGGAACTTTAGTTTTAGTGTGTAAGAAAAGAAAAGCAAAATCTACAATAAATGAAAGGGCACTGGTGCTTTTATTTTGTATTTTAGTCAGACCTTAGCATGAACTAGCTACTTCCTCTTTCACTGTCAATCCAGACAAGTACATGGCATTTGTAATTATGCTGTGAAACATCAGCAAATCTCTTCAGGCTCTGCAACATGCCTGCATGTAAACCTAATCACTCTGTCAGTGTCCTTTCTTTCAGATATACTCTGTAAAAACTTCCTGTGTACTTACATAGCAGACACTGGCTAGCTCCTGGATGTAGGAGATAAATGGTTAAATAAAATATCATCTTTTCTTCCAAGAGTTTACAGTCTTCAGCTTGTATCCTAGTGACTCATAATAGGGTTTTGCCAATCTGCTCAGCATACTTCTCTCCATTTCTGTCTGCTGTTTGTGGGGTATGCTTTTCTCCCCTGGCTGTTAGTGCTGTCTTTTTGACTTCCCTTAGCACTAAAGTTTATTCTCAGGGGCAAAATCATTTTAACCCCTAACTGGTTTATGACCTTAGAACTCAGTTACTCGATCCATTGGATTCTTATTTGACTATGAAAAAAATGAATTCTTTAAAATGTAAAATAATGTGGGTTTTGTCAAAGTTTAATTTCTTAAGTATAAAAATAGCTTCAAGGTAATACTTCACTCATTTATTTTCACTTGCACAGAAATCATAATATAGAATGTTGATATACTCCATTTCTATTTCTGTGCTTTTGTGCATTATAGTCCAACTGACCTTGTAGTTGGTGGAGAAGAAGTGAAGGAAAAGGGGAAAGATGGCAGATACAAGATCTTGCCTTCCCTAACAATCATGCTAAGGTATACCGTAATAACTAAAAGAGCTGCAATGAAAAATATGAACTATTCCTTGTATGCTATGCTCACATAGAATGTTTGGGATTTATTTTTTTTTAAAGTAAAGAGAATCCATTAACCAATTCTGAATTCCAGAGATATTCTTTGGCATCAGAAGAAAATGATAATATTTTATACAGCTGTTTGTATTTTAGTGCATGCTCTATCCTTTAAATTTTCTTGTATTTTGTAAATGGCACACACACACACACACACACACACACACACAAACTCAGAATTTATCTTCAGGTTTCTCCCCACTCCCAGCCCCCTATTTGATTTCCAAAAGATAATACTGAGATTTGCCCAACATTGATTAAGGACCTAATTTTGGTTTTGGTTTTATATTTTTGTTTTACTAGAAAGACATTTTAATGAAAGGAAAAACATTAATTATGAAGTTAATCAGTATAATTTAATTTGTATGATATACATATTAAAGAAAGTGCCTTATAATAAATCATTATGTTAAAAGAGAACTGTTTAAAAGTTAAACACCTCTGACTTCTAAGTTAGATGCTTTTTATTCATTGAAGATGTATGATAACATAATAACATGATTAAGTATTTGAGATATATTTGGGTAGATTTTGCTTTAATAAAAAGCAGATCAATTTGTAGAATATTACAACTAGAATGCATCTAGAGATAATCTAACCCAATCAATTTAGAATTTTCCTCAGTGAGTTATAATGCTGATAAACTGAATGTGGAGAACTAAGTATATTTAACATTTTAGGCTTAATAAGGCAATTGTAACAGTATGCCAAATTGCAGTTGTGACATATTCAATAATTTATTATTCATTTTCAGTATCTCTGTGTAGGATTTAAGATATAAATATTAAATATGAGTAGATAATGTTCAATTTAAGTGGTCCTTCCCATTTATAAAACATTGAGTAGTTCACAGATAATGAGGTAGTTGCTTTGTGCATCAGTCTTTGCACTTTAAATATCAATCACAAAAAACCTGTGGATTACTCTTGCATATTTATATTTACTTTGTAAGAAAATAAATGACATTGACAGGAGTAGATCAAATGAGATTTTATACAGGGCAGTGCTTTGTAAACTAACATGCCTTATTCAAATATTAATTTTTAATATTCTTTTAAAGATTTATTCTAAGATTTTAAAAAGTCACAGAAAAATTTATAATATTGTGTATCATAAGGCTTATTTCATCTATTCCTCAGAAATATTTTGTTATACTGAGGTGGACTTTAACTATTGAAACTTCCCCTTCAACTGATATCTTCCTGACAGCTGTTCTTAAACAAAGAGGCATAGTCATTTGGTCTTTTTATTTTTTAACAATTAATGGTTTACTAAGATTAATTTATTAAAGTTTAATGGTAACATAAGCTTTAAATTTAGGGACAAGTAGAATTCTCTTCTTTACTTAATTTTTTGCTATCTTACAGGATTGCAAGGTAGGAGGAAAGGGAGTGAAATAGCAACAGGTACAGTTGTGCCAAAGATCTGACCTTAGTCTTGACCTTTTTATTACTTGCTTATGTGAGATATATTTTAGGCATATGCCTGTTTTTGTCAGCTTTTTTACTGCTGTGACTAAAAGATTTGACTAGAACAATTTTAGCAGAAGAAAAGTTTATTTGGAGGCGCGCAGTTTCAGAGGTCTCAGTCCAAAGACAGACAACTCCGTTCCTTGGGGTTGCAGTGAGGCTGAACGTCATGGAAGAAGAGTTGGCAGAGTGAAGCAGCTCAAAAGATGATAGGAATCTGAGAGAGAGAGAGAGACTCCACTAGCTAGATAAAAAATATATATCCCAAAGGCACACCCCCAGTGATCCACCTCCTCAGGCACACCCTACCTGCCTTCCGTTACCACTCAGTTAGTTCCATCAGGGGATTAATTCACTTATTAGATTAAGACTCTCATAACCCAGTCATTTCTTCTCTAAACCTTCTTTCATTGTCTCACACATGAACTTTTGAGGGATACCTCACATCCAAACCATAACAATATCCAATGTGAACTCTAAGACCTCACTTTGGAATGATGAAAACCAATAAAAAGTTTATTAACCTAAACACTAGCTTTAAATCTTTCAGGCCTTAGTTTGTGTACTAATTTAATTTTACATTTTGATTTGCAGAGGTTGTATTTTCAGATTCTAATTTCTAATGCCATTGACTACTCTCTTTTCTATAATATAGCAACAAAAATCTATCCAAAAATATTTATCCGCGGATAACAGGTTTGTCCTGAGGAATGTAGCATATCCTACTGACTTAAGCCAGTCAACACCAGAGCAGCCTCAGGCAAATTGCCCTTCAAAAGAAAGCATGTGGGGGTTAACATATTAGGCCCAGTTCATAGAACTCATATTTCCACCATTCATGTCTGTCGGCCACCCATTGGCAGTAGGTTATCCATAAGTTTGACTCAAATCCTAAAGCAGTTCACAAATTGAAAGTACTGTGCATTTGTTCAAAATGTCCATACTATGATTGTTGTGCTTCGGCTTTACTGAGAAAATGGTTTATTCTGTTGATTTCTACCCTTTGTGTGTGGTTTTGCATTTTTATAAACTTTGCTTAAATTATGTTCAAGTGTAGCAGTAATCCTGGATGGAGATGCTTTCAGAGCCCAAAATTAAAGCTTTTGTCCAAAGGTGGTGAAGAAATAAATGGTATTCACATTGGAAATAATTAGAAATCTTTAAAGTATTGTTTCAATTCTGCTTAAAGCAACTGTTAACACCTCATTAGAAATGTCTTGCCTTCATCATAGACAGATTTTTTTAAAGCTTAAAACAGACCTGGAAAAACTTTTAAATCAGAAGACAGCCATGGATCATGTGCCCAAAATCTCATATATGATGCTTTTAAATGTCATTGAATAAGTTAACCTAATGTAAAATATTGAAGTAGAAAATTGCCCTCCCATCAACCTGAGAAGACTCCTGTCCTCCTACCTTCTTTTTCTGTGCACTGTTCCCCTCACAGTGTTTCCCATTTAATCTGAACTCCCATATCCTTGTAGCAAATATTCTACCAGGCTATTGTCATGCTATGGATATAAAGAAGAAACCACTTGATTCTAAGGGGAGAAATTAGGAAAAGCATAAAACCTAAAATTAAAAATAAATTGTAATGATTATGTACAATAAGAAAAATGGGAGATCCTGGGACAGTAGACCTGGTAATGGTGTTTGGAATAGAAGCTGTATATCAGGCAGATATACAAGGCAGAAGAAAAAAGAAGATAAATGCTACAAATGAGAAAAAATAAATTTCCCACATCAGAGATTAGAAATAAATTGTGAAAATGAAATTTAAAAATAAAGGCAAATAGAGCAAATTATAAATACTCAAAATGACTTTAAACGTAAAGAACTCCCAGATTTTCAGGACTTCATTTTAGCCTGATTGAGGGAAATAATTGAGTGTCTGATATGTGTTAGGCACTGTTTACTCTATAAATGATACTTTAGTCATTATCACAACAGATGAGAATGTTGAGGTTCACAAGATTGTTATTTTCTCAAAAGTTGGTACAGGACAGAATTTAGGATTTGAAAAATCTCTCTGGGTTTGTAATCTAAATTGTGAACTAGTGTGTTACTTGGTTCCACATTTAACCTACTTCTCCTAATGTGTTAAATGGAGAAAAAACAAGTTGAAATTGCTCATTTTTACCAGGAGGGGGAAAAATATAGAATCTTTAGATATCATGCCTAGTTCTTGATACTAGTCTTTGATATGTTAGTTATTAGTCAGCTTTTTCACTGCGGTGACCAAAAGACCTCAAAAGAATAGTTTTAGAGGAGGAAAATTTGGTTTCAGAGGTCTCAGTCCATAGATGACTGACTCTTGCTCTGGGACTAAGGAAAGGCAGAACAGTATGGCAAAGGGGTGTGGTGGAGCAACGCAGCTCAGGACATAGAAGCAGGAAGCAGACAGACTTACCAAGGACAAAATATATACCCCAAAGGCACGCCCCCAATGACACACCTACTCTAGCTACACTCTACCTGTCTACACTCACAACCCAGTTATTCCTTTCAGGGATTAACACACTGATTAGGTTAAAACTCTCATAACCTAATCATTTTAACTCCAAACTTTCTTGTATTGTCTCACATATGAACTTTTGGGGGACTACTCATATCTAAATCAGTTAAGTATTTGTTATTGCCAATTGCCTGTCTCCAACTTCCTACAATCCAAACACACAAGTTCAAATTCTTAAACATGATGACACTTACTCCTTTTAGCATGGCAAGCCTGGTTAAAATTATAACATCAGACCTGACCCCTGTCTGGGTCCTGTTCTGATCTTCTTCCCTCACTGCCAATATTTTATCATCACTTATTGATAACCACTACCCTCCTATTACAACTGCCAGCATATGATCTTTTTGAAAGTTTGAATTTTTGTAATAGCTTCCTAGCCAAACTCCCTGCTTCTAACTTTGTTCCCTTGAATTATATTCCTTACTTGACAGTCAATGGTATCACTTTAAAACATAAAGTAGCTAATCTCATTTACTTGGCTCACAGTCCTTTAATAATGGCACAATTAATTTAGAATAAAGGTTGAAATTCTTATGATAGCCTACAAAGTTGTAACCCATCTCCCTGAACCCCTACCTGCTTCCTTGACTAAATTTCACACACATTTCTCCTTCATTTGCTATGCTCTAATCACATTAAATTAGTTGCTGCTTCTTGAACATAGAAAATAAGATAGGTAACAGAAGGTGGATGCTTGGGACTTACAAGAAACTTAAATAGCCTTAATAACTTCTTAACCTGACCTAAGAATATTTTGTTAAGCTATAGAATAAATATATAACTGAAAGCATTAAAGTTTATTAAACAGATGTTAGTAAATAACGTACCTGTAAGGAATGATATTTATTCACATATTTAAACTATATTCTAAGGAATATTTGAAAGTGCCTGGAATTTTTCCAGTGGAATGGGATAGACAATAAGTAGACAATTATACAATGCCTCAGATATTATATAGGAAAGTAACATGGAAGAAGATTATGGATTAAAACATAGTTGTATTTTACAGAGTGGTCAAGGAGGACCTTATGAATAAGATTACCTGTGAGAAGAAAGCAGATCAGATAAGAATATGAGAGATACAGACTTCTGAAGAAAGGGTTTTCCAGACTGATAAAAACAGCAAATATAAAGACCCTAAGGCAGGTGCATGCTTAATATGTTTAAACCATAGCAAGGAGCTGGTTGGTTAAAGAATAGAGATGGAAGGAGAAAGCTTAGGAAATGAGTTCTGAAAATTATTAGGGGCCAAATCACTGGGACAATTGTAAGGGAATTTCTTTTATTCTGATTGAAACAAGGAAATACTGAAAGATTAGAAGTAGAGAGTGACCTAATTTGAGCTAATTTTTAAAAACTACTCTGGATATGATTTTGCTAAAAATAATGGGAAGTCAAGAAACAAATAGTAAAATGGACTATTGCAGTAATACAGATGAACAAAATGGTGATTCAGTTCAGGCTCATGATTTTAGGGGTGAGAAGCATTTGATTCTGAATACTGAAAATGTTGCCAACAGGAATCGCTTGATATAATAGATGTAAATAAAAGAGAAAAAGATGAGTTAAGATAAATATGTGAGTTAATGCATATATTAGTTAGCTATATTTAACCATTCCATGATATATAAATATTTCAAAACATTGTGAAATACATGATAAACACACTTTTAAACAATTTCAAGATTTGTAACTAGACAACAAAGTTTCCAATTACTGAGATGGGGGAAGAAAGAAATGGAAGAGAACTGACCATTATATAAACTTGTAAGATAGTTTGAACTATAAGGTAATCAAAATAAAATTTGAAGTCATTAAGAGGTTCAAAAAGACGTTAAAGATTATCTCTTTCTATATCATGAATGAAATATAGATGTTTCATTCATGATAATTCATTGAGTTGTGCATTTTTGTGCACTTTTCTGAATGTCTCACATTTAAAATAAAGTCACATTTTAAAAAGACATAGGGAAAAATATGGCTCCTGAGGAGACTGGATTTTAGGGCTTGAAGATTTTTTTCCATGTTAAATCCTGTTTCTTTTGCTATGCCATTTTTTTAGTTTAGGTTTCTTGGGTTCTTTAATCTTTACCAGAGATATGCAAACTTATTCTAAAAAGGGCCACATATTATATATCATATAGTTTGTGAGATCTAGAGTCACCACTACAACTACTCGACTCTGTCATTACAAATATGACAACATGAAAATGAAAGAATGTAGCTGTGGTTCCAATAAACTCTATATATGGACTTTGATATTTGGATTTAATATAATTTTTACATTTAAAAATATTATTTTTATATTATCTTTTTAACTATTTTTAGCTTTGGGGCTGTACAAAAGCAAAGAATGTAAACGATTTGACCTGCAAGAAACAGTTTACAAACCTTAGCCTAGACTATTTGATTGTTTTCTTACTAGTTTTTCTGTAATTACTTTTCTTTATAAGTCCTCCTTCCAGAGATATCTTCTTAGGAGAAGAATATGATCATATAATTCCCCTGCACAAGTAGCTCAGGAAGCTGAACAGGAGCTGTTCAGGCATAGGCTGAGCAAGAAAGCAGAAATAAAGTTTTCCAGCAAGAGGTAGCAGAGAAAGCAAGGCAAAGGCAGATAGAAAAGAGCATGGAATGCACAGAGCTAATTAGGCATGAGAGATGCTGATCCTATGTGGCCTTGGGTGAGAGAGGAGGTGGAGAAGTTATTGGGGACTTATTGTTGGAGGGCTTTTATTCCTATGTTAAAGAACCAGGATCTTATTTTCACTGGTGGGTTATTATTTAAGGAAAGAAAATATAAGGTCAGTTTTTCATTATAAAAAAACATATCCTTTACCCTTAGCAATTAGGTTTTTTAAAATGGAATTTTAGCAATTTTATGTTCAGTGGAAGGAGAAACAAAATCCAAATTGAAATAGGTTAAATAATAAATGGTGGGACAATTTTAAATCAACAAATGTAGCATGAGAAGTATATGAGAAATAGCACATGCTTACATCCATAAATACATACATATGTGCAAATGCATGTGGACATTTAAAGCCAAGTCTAAATACCTATACATGTAAACATGTTCTAGAAAAGCACTGTGATACAGTATGAACCCAATAATTGCTATTTGAATCAGAGTCTACTTTTTGTTTACATTTACCACCTAATTACGATGATAAATTTAGTCAATTATTTAGCCATAGTTTTCACAACCAATAAAAAGACAATTAAATTTGATGATAGCTTTAAAGTTCTACAACTCCTTCCAATATGTGCATTTATTGGCTGCATTAGATTGATCTGTTTGTGACTTTTATTATACTTTTGTATGTCTTATTTTCACATTTAGATACTTCTTGTCACCATGGCACATATTTTACCTATTGGATGTTGCCAGTTGATAAGGAACCTAATTATTATGTTATATCCTTCTAATCATATCTTTTAATACTTCGTTCAATTTTAGCCTTGGGTCAACTGTTCAGTTCTCTTGTGATGAAGATTATGTCCTCCAGGGGGCAAAGAGCATCACCTGTCAACGGATTGCTGAAGTTTTTGCTGCTTGGAGTGACCACAGGCCTGTTTGTAAAGGTAAAAAAAAAAAAAAAAAAAAAAAAAGCTTTAAAATAAAAATGCTTTTGGAATATATTGTAATAGTTTCAAATTGTTTCATGTGTGTAAATTACAATTAAATCTTTGAGTCATAATCTTTAAGGACTCATTTAATTCATGTATTCGTATTCAACAGTTTTTTTTATAGATTTGAAAATCTATAAAGGTTTTCACTGTGCTAAGTTCTCAAGGAATTTTCATTGTAATTAGCATACAATAGACTGAGGTGTAATGTATGTAATAGAAGACACCAGAAATTTTTTGACCTTTTTAAAAAAATCATGATAGCTTCCCCATGTAAGCATTGATATGATTTTTTTTTTTAAACTGTAAATCCATCTCCATTTGTAGAATGTATTGTTTTAATAGCTCATTTGTTCATTGGTGGTGGTTTTGGTAGCAGTGGAAGTACAGCTTAAATTCTTTTTCTTTCGTTCTCTTTTTCTTTCTTTTCTTTGTTCTTTTTGAAGGGGGGAATCGAACCCAGGGTCTTGAATGTGGCAGGCAAGCTATCTACCACTGAGCTATATGCCCAGTCCCAGAGCTCAGGTTCTGTTGTTAAATTAAACAAAGAGAAATGAATACTCTGACTTTATATATTACCAGTAATGACAGACCAAGTATGTACATTTAATACAAAAAACTGACTCAAGACAAAATTGCCTCAGAAAATTTTTAAACCAAAAGAAAAATATTATGAAAAGGAAGTAAAATCTTAATTATTTGGTTGAAAAGAGGAAGAAGAAGAAAAGGGCTAAAATAACCAGCTTAGGATACTTTTCAATTTTGTTTGATTTTCAAAATAGGAATTCAAATATATTAAGGTATATTCATTTCATATGACTTTGAGTTCCAATAAAGAGTTCACAGTGAAAAACAATACCTGATTATAGGTCGCCATGTTTAGTTATAGTATTAATAACATCATCTTCAGACATTAAAAAACTAATATGCCAATATCATTAGACATAAGCATCAAGGCTTACAGAATCATACATTTGAGGTCAGACTGATTCCCTGTGGGGAGGACTTGTAGTCCCTGCCAGTAGAATTAAAAGCTACTTCTCAGATTTAAATACCAGTCACTGACTTGTGACAGACATAGAAATAGCTATGATTTCATTGAGACAAGTTATGAATATAATTAAACAGTGTCATACCTTTTCTCGGCTTCTTTATTATTACACTCTTTTCCCACCTTCTGACTGCCTCTTTGCCATCTGGTCCACTTGCTCATTTGCCTCTGTTTTAAAATCTGACTGCTGACCATGAAAACCTACTCTCCCCACCTCTCTCTTTTATCCTAGCTCCCACCCCCACCACATTTCTTCAAATAAAATATTTCCATATAAATTATTGAAGTCCTTTCTTTCTAAACTTTAGGAAGCTGCATTTGGAAATGATCCCCTTAGCATTCTCAGCTTCTTGTGATAGTTGTGGTTATTTTTAATAGTGGCATTTTTGCATTTTTTTAGTTTCTTAGTACTCAAGATTCCTTTAGCTCTTTTCCCTCAGGGAACAATTCATTGAGTCACCACACCCTATAAATTCTTCACAGATAGGATGAGGATGATGTAAGGGAAATAGTGAAGGGGCAGATGTGATTACTATAAAGAGAAAAAGATAAAGTGTTTCAGGACTGACCTGATGTAGAAGAAGAAAGTGACAAATAGTAAGAAATGAAGTCAAAATATAAATGAATAGAAGAATCTTGTGCTATTAATAACTATGAAGGAACTAAAAGGTGGAGCTGTGTGGGAGAGAGTATCTACAGTTACCACAACATTTTCATCAATGGCACCATTTTTAAGCACTTACTATTTTCCAGGCATTATGGTAACTATGGCATATACTTTATTTCATTTAATCCTTAAAAGAAACTGAAGGAGGCAGTATCATCTCCATTTTGGAAATGAAGAACATAAGGAAAAAAAATTCAGTCACTTTCTTGAACTCAAATGGCTAGAAAATGGCAAAATTTAAAAAAAAAAATTCATAAAATGTGGAAAAGTCAAACAGTGAGAAAGAAGAGAGAATTCTCAGGTTCAACTAAAAAAGTTTATAGTCATGTATAGAGGTTTATCATTACCATTCTCAGTTCTAAAGATTTACAAAATGACATATAGTATAGCAACATTAAAAATAAGTTGTGATGGTTAAGTGAGGATGATGAAAAGACAAGATAAACTAGTTACATGATTTTAAAAGTTAGATACAATTGTGTAAACAACTTTTAAGAAGGATTTTCATATTAGATTTAAATGTTATAGCTGCCAAACATAGAAAGAAGCATGACTAGTTTATACAAAAAAAAAATTTGTTTATAAAATACAAATATAAAATGACAAAAGAAAAGCTAACTTTTTTGTCTTAGAAGCATAAAATAGTATCTGCATTATTTATGAAATGAGCACTGAGTAGTATGTTTGTAAAGGCTACTTTCATCAATGTCCTGGAAATGAAGAGAACAGTAAACTGCATAAGGCTGATTTCTTATACTGTTCTCTAATGAACATGAAATTACATCTATCAAGGGAGATATAGTGAACATCGTGGCTTCAAAATGATGCATTCCAAGTATTCTACTTTGGTGTTACATAAATTAGATATGTGCAATTTTTGGTAGAGAAAAGAATGTGAAAATAGATGATATATTCAAGTAAAGGAGAGTAATGTTAACACAGGAACCTAATCTCATTCAAGAAGCTATAGCCAGATCATGGAATTAAGATCTATATAAAGTAAGATTGAAACTATAAACTATTTTTTCATTCAAGACTCTAATTCTGATAAAAAAGAAGGAATCATATTTGTGATTATAAATTGTTCAAAGGTAGAAATAATGTGTTACATTATTTTGTTATTTTTCATAAAACTCTCTTGCACAAAGGGCAGCTCTGTATCGACTTCTGTACTGACTGCAGGCTCAAGAAGTGTTTGTGGAATATTAATGTAAATTGTTTTTCTGATTCCAAGATAGATGGTGTAGTAGTATACATCTCTATGTATGTTCATTCAACAGTGATTAGCTGGAAGGTATAAAAGTGACATGTTCAAGATTCACATTTTATATGAATAATGAATATTTTGATGTGATTTCATCTATATTTACATCATTTCTTCAGATATTAATCACATTTATAGCTTTATATGCTCATTGCTTGCAAGGCACATAGTTGTATGGTTTATAAAATACATTTGTACTGGATATCACTGTTTGTGGTGCTGGAAACAGTAATGAAGGGAACATGCTTAAGAAGTAATTGAAGTTTTAAAATGACTATCCACTATGAGTCTGAACAAAAACTAGTTCTCAAGTCTCATGGATGCTTAGACAGAAGAAAGACGGATTTTTTTCCAGGGAGCAGTATAAATATCAGTATCAGGGTACTGCACATTTTGAGAGATTATTTATATAGCTGCTCTCTATGTTTTGCATGGATGAGAAATCAAAAATGGTGATTTTTAAAGGGACCAAAAGTTCACACAGACAGCAAATGATGAATTAAAAGTGAAAGGAAAAAACTCAGAAGTTAATATTAATTGGTTTTATACAAACTCAAAAATAATTTTTATTCCCTAAATGGGATATGTATATAAAGTATTTGCCAGTTTATAGCTATGGAGAAAATTATTCCTTTGTTAGAAATGCAGGAGATATCCAAAAAATGGAGCTTACACAAATGAGCAGCTTTATGCCTTAATTAATATATAGAATGCTCATTTTAAACCTTCTTGATATTTAATAAAACAGTATTTTGAGAGGAAAATTGATAATTCTTAACTTTGAAACATTTGAGAGAGCTAATAATGACAGACAAAACAAATAATTTTTGCAAATTTTCAATCATTGTTTATGTATATGGTCCCAAATAACAAAGTTTTTGTCTCTTGAGACACCAGGGACTGAACCACTCATGGGAATAGTAGAATGAATAATTAGAGGGGACTTGAAAAGAAGACAAGGAGTACTGGAAGCTGGGGTAAAAATCATGGAGTCGTCTTTTAATTCCTTTATTCACTTACTAAATTATTTATTTATTGCTATATTGATAAATTTATTTTATTCATTCAGCATTCATTTATCAACATGAGTAAGGATGAAAGATTAAATACTAAATGTTAAACTAAGTATGGAATGCTTTTAAAAATTATTTTGTATTGCTTTACAAAAAATAAACTCTAAACAAGATTACATATAGTAGAGAGCCTTTAGTATATAAGAAAGGTGCAATTCTTGGCAAAATTTAGATAAGGAAGATTACTTATGTATTTGGAGATGATGGGTCATTAAAATGGAGGGAATAGCATGGACAGAACTTTGGAATTACTTTGCATATCAATAGAAGAAGTTGAATGCAGAAGTCATAACATATACAGAGATTATATTGTGAGCAAAATCACAATGTGAGTAACATGTCTAGGAAATTGGTTGGGGGAGAATGGCATTACAATTTGGTTGGTTATGTGAAAGTGTGTAGAATGAGAGATTAGAAAAGTTATATATCTCCTCCTGTGAAATGTAACTGGAAGCATCCTCATATTCCATTCCCATCCAACAATTCCAATTCTTCAACTATGTTAAGTCTTTCATTTGGACTACAATTTTTCCTACATATGACTGACAAATGAATCCTATAAAATCCTCCCATTAAGTCCCTAAAATATTCAATGACTCCATTTATTTCCAGTTCTGTAAGCCAATAAAAGGAAATAGTCGAGAATACAAACTCAAGCATGAGACTACACCAGTTCAATTTCACAATTTTAAATAATGCACCCTTATTACAATGATTGCATTTTATCTATAAAAAGATTATTATATAAGTACCTACATCATAGGGGGTTAAAAATTTCCATAAGGATGAAATGAGGCAATCCATTTAAAGCACTAGTATACAACATGAAACACAACAGACACAACAAATAGAGATGGTATGGTGGTTGTGGTGCTCCTGTGGTTGCTGCTAATGATTGCTCATTCTTTTGATTTTCAAAATCATCCATGATTTCTCTCCATTTAAATTTGTTTCTTTAACTATAAGCAGAAATTCATCTTGATACTGAACAGAATCACCCCTTCAATTTTCATTTGTCTGATCTGATCTGTCCTTGAGCAACTACTCTAATAACCATATTCTGCTTGCCTCTCAAGGTCTTGCTCAATTTTCACTTCCTCCAAAAATTCTTTCCTGTTTCTATTATCATTTATAACCTCCTTCTTTAAATTACTTTACATTTACTGTCTTTACCACACAACTAGCATTTCCTTTTGGCAATGTTCCCTAGTCATTTCATGGGCAGTAAATTACTTCTTCAACCAAAAGCACTCCAGAAGGAACAAAATAATCAACTCTTCTAAAGTGCTCAAATTCTGAATAGATCTATGCCAGCCATTGCCAGGAAGAGGGCAGTTATCAATGAATTTTATCTATCCATTGTCTTTGATTCAATAAAAAAATTGTTTCAATTAATTTTTTCATATACAAGGGAAAAAATCACTGCAAGGATTATGTGAAAGATAATTGCTGTCCAAACTTAAGAACTTCATTAAACAATATTTTAAACAGATTTTAGTGTGTTAAACTTTCAAATCCTTTCACATATTTTACAAGTTCCCTCTCTTATTTCTTATTTACAATGTTTAACTCAGTGACCTTTGCATTCAGATATTTGTACATATAATATTTGATAATTCATGTCAAATTGTTGTTGTAGTAAGATTTAATTATTTATAGCAAACAGTTTAAGAAAATATTAATGTGTTCATTGCAAGGAAAGAAATTTGCCCTGGTACAATGCTTCCTGTGATACAAAAGCAATTACAAAATTTTGCCCAAGAGCAAACCAGAACCTGCTGGAATTTATCAACCAGAAACGTACATAGCAGGTGTTTTTCAGTAGTTCCTGTTGATGCCTTCTTAGTTTCATGGAATAATGTTACAGATGAAATGATGCATAATAAGGTTGATATTAGCAATTAATAGAGTGACATATGGTGAAGAAGATAGACAGATGGTGTAGATATGGAAGTTTATCACACATCCATATTACTTGGTGGTCATTTTTTTCTAAAAGCGACAGTTCAATATTTTATTTTATAATTTTGATTAGCAAATAAAGCTTACTATGCTCTACCAATTAACAGATTTTAATGAGGTGTTATTCATAGTGCCTTATGGAAATTAATGGTGATTCATTTATAGACAACTTATTAGTATAAAATATATCATTTAAAATTTAAAACCTTCCAAGTTTTGCATTTCATTGGTGTCCTTTCAGTAATTGTGTAGAAATACATTTCACTTGTCCTCCCTATCTTTCTAATTATTAGAAAAATATGAAAATAATGAATAAATAAGTGTTTCTGTTTGGGTATGTATGGGGGAAAATCTCAACAGATTTCAAAGAGAACTTTCTATTCCAGTTAGCTATCGTCTGAGACAATGACCTTGTTCATTTGCTTAATCTTTCTTGTACTTCACTGCTTACTTGTGAATCATATGGGCATATACACAAGGTGATGTCCATGGCTTATTCCAGTTAAATTTTAGGTGTTCTCAGACACGTTGTTACTGCTCTTCTGTGATGCTACAACATGTTAAGGTTATTTTAGTTCAATAAACTTTTTTTACATTTTCAGGCCTAGTACTGTCTCAGTTCCTGGCACATAGGACCAATCATAATGTTCAAAATGTTTGATAAGCTATTGCTGACAAAATATTATAGTTTTCTGTAACATTATTATTTATATATGTTTTTTAAAAGACAAATATTGCATTTATTTAATGCCAAAACTGATTATTGATCATCAAACTGGTTCAAAGTAATTTAGATTTTGTGAATCTTTTATATCTCATTTACCATAAAATATAATTTAATATCAAGGCAAAGATTTTTTTTGTGTTTCCTTACTATTAATGCACCCCTATAATATGTTGATATTTGAGTATGCATATTTAGATATGTAAAGTTGACTGTACAGTGATTCCTGAATTTGCTAAACATTAACAATTATGATTTTGAAAAATTTTCAATGTAAAATAAAGATTTTAATTCTTAAAATCAGTTGATAATAATTCTATGAGATTTGGAGGATAAAAAATAAATAGGGACATAAAGCTTTTAACTTTTAACAAATATAGTTTGTAAAGCCTCAGAATTTTAAATTTAATAGGGATAAAGTGAACCATGGTATGACAAATGAGAAATAACTAATACAATTTTTAAAAAATAATGACCTGAATAAACACAATGGATGATTTACTTAAACTAAACAAGCAAGAGCCTAAAAAGTTTGAGATGTAGAATATTAACGTGAGGAGACACAAAAGGAAAACCAATGAATCAATACAGAAAAATCAAAATTTAGAAGAGAAGCTACCTAGTGTATAGAAGGAAATTTCAAGGAATTCTTAAAATGAAATGACTGAGTTTTTTGTGTGTTTTTAGTAAATCTATAAAATTCTCTTGTGATGTAGAAAATGTTATTACTTGTGTTTGCCTACAGGATGTACTCTCAGAAGAAAGCACCTCAAAGATCTGTGATGACTTAATAAACTTTCCACTAATTCTGATCGTATAAAAAGATGGAAGGACTAACAATTCTAGAATAAGGACGCTCTTACCTTGCTTCTCAGTAATGAAAACTAACTTTTCTGTTGTTATAAAATAACAGCAGAACTAGTTTTGTGCATGAGGGGTAGTAGATAAATGGATCACAGTGTGATCTCTACAATGTCTGAAGCTTTTTGTATATGCACTTATAAGTGAGATCATACAAAATTGGCTTTTTGTGCCTGGCACATGTCACTTTGCACAAGCAAAGTCATAGAAACAATGTGAACTGGGATAAAAAACAAGCCTGGGAAAGACCGATGCCCAGTAGGAAACAAAAGAGGGGCACACGTTACTGGGAAATTTCAATAATTCAGTTTAATTCATTTGAAATTTTTTAAATGATGGTTTTTACCCTTGATATGGACATACAGAATATTTTGAATCTTTTCCTATACAGAATATTTGAGTTCTTTCCTTGTATTAAGGGGTAAGTTACATTCTTCTGCTTGACTAGTCTCATAATAGTTTTTGTGGATCTAGGTATATAGTGTCAGCCTTTCCAAGAACTAGCAATATCTTCTACATGACAGACACACTCACAGATACTTGAATGAATGAATTAATCCTTTGTTTACCACTTGCTAGATCCAATATAAGAGGTAAAGAATAGAACTAAACAAATTATGCCCTTGAGAAAATTACAATCTCATTGAAAACACAGTACATTTAAAATAAAAAAACCAGAGAACATCCCTAAAGCAACAGAGGCATTATTGCACAGACAATATTCAAATCATAGGACAATTCAAAACAAAGACAAAAGACAGAAATGATAATATTAACTTTAAGAAATAAATTCAATTGACCATGAAAATGTCACTTAGTCACTTTATCTCTTAAATTACAAATTATTACATATTCCTTTATTTTGAAAACTATTCATTTATTTAATAACATTGATAGTTATATGGTAATTCAATTTTCTAAAAATACAATGTGTAATATTATATGTGATATTTACATGCTAATTATTTACATATTAAATGTTCGTTGGCATTGTTGGAAGCTTGTAAAAACTGTAGGCACTAGGGCAATGTTGGAGGAGGTAGGTCACTGTGGGCATGCTCTGAAAGAGTATATCTTGTCTTTGGCCATTTTCTCCCTCTCTGCCTCCCTGCCATGAGGTGAGCAGCTTTGCTCTGCCATGCTCTTCTGTCATGATGTTCTGCCTCACCACAGACTCAGAAAGAAAATATAGCCAGCTGACCGTGAATTGAAACCTATGAAAATGGAAGCCAAAATAAATATTTCCTCCTTTAAGTTATTTTTCTCAGTATTTGTCACAGTGATAAAAAACTGACCAACACATCATATATGGTCCATCACAGCCAATTAATGTGAACATGTATATCATTATGCTTCTTCATTTTTCCTGACCTCAATAAATGTATATTCTGTAATTCACTCACTAATCCCCCAACCCCCTGCTACTTTAAAATGGGTCTCTTTCATGATCCTGTGGCTTTATATATACCTTTTTTTCTGTCCTAAATATCTTTCCATCTCTTAATTGCTAAGTCTGTCTTCCTCTCCTTCTTAAATCCTTTTATTCTTTTCTTTGAAATATTCTGGAAATCTTCTAGACAGAGTGGTTTCTTCATCCTCTCTTAGTTAAAAGAACTGCACCTATCTACAATAGATCTCTTTGTGATATATGCTAATACATATTATTCTGCTGTTATGTCTCTGCACTGAAGTATACCATTGATTCCCATGAGGAGAAAAACTCATCTTTTTTTCCTCCACTTATTTATCTAGCAAATAACTAGTATGTAAATAATTAGCATCAATATCCACTGATGATGTCAGAGTCCTCATGATCCAATCACTTTTTGAAATCCTTACCTCTGAACATTGCTGCTTTGGGGATCAAGACTTCAGGTCGTGAGTCTTATACAAACTCTAACATATTTCAAAGTAAATATTGGAATTTATCTTTGATGAATTAAGGATGAATACTTTTTGATTTTTGAAAAAGTAGTGTATTAGTTTAAGGCACTGAACAAGTATTTATTGATTGATAATATGTGCCAATCAGACACTTAGCTAGGCACTGAGATAAAAGGATAACTAAAAAACAAACCAAAAAAAAAAAAACCGCCAATATGCAACAAATTTACTCTCAGTGATGAGGGTCAAGAGGAAATTCCAAAGTTAGTATACAATTATGATACATTGTTTTATTTATTTATTTATTTTGATGCTGAGGATCACTCCAGGACCTTGTACCTGCTAAGCATGTGCTCTACCACTTAATTTTACCCCTAGTCCAATAATTTATACTCCATATTAGAACTATATAAAATGTAAGTGTCCAGGAGTTTGACAGAGATTTTAAGGAATGCTTCCTACAGGAAAAAATACCTAGCTGAAATCTGAAGATACAGTATTCCAGACTTATAGAAAGAACAATAGTTGAGGAGAAGGGTACACGAGATTAAGGAGTCACACATACAAAGACATAAAGTATAAGGGCCCAGTATGTTTTAAAAATGGTGTATGAACATTTTTCACATACCTGTGGACCATCTATATGTCTTCTTTTAATAAATGTCTATTCAAGTACTTTGCCCAATTTTAACAGAATGAATTTCTTCTTGCTATTGAATTGTTAGTGTTCTTCATATACTTTGGATATTAAACCCTTATCAGATGTATAGTTTACAAATATTTTCTTTCATTACATATATTTTCTCTTTACTCTTGTTTCCTTTGCCATGCAGATTTTTAATTTGATTCAATCCTATTTGTCTATTTTTGTCGCCTGATTTTGCTGTTATATACAAGAAATTATTTCCCAGATTAATGTCAAGAAGCTTTTTCCTTATGTTTTATTCAGTGATTTTATAGTTTCAGATCCTAAATTTGAGTTTTAATTCTATTTTTTAGTTGATTTTTGTATGAGAAATGAACATTGGTCAATTTCCTTCTTCTGTATGTGGATATCCAGTTTTTCTACCACTGATTGCTGAAGAGATATCACCCAACAGTATGTTAGAATGACTAATATCAAAAGGATGAAAGACAATTGTTGGCAAGGATGTGGAGAAAAGGGAACACTTGTATACTGTTAGTGGGAATATAAATTAGTGCATCCATGATGGAAAACAATGTGGAAATTCCTCAAAAGTTTAAAAATAGAACTGCTGTATGAACCAGCTAACCCACTACTGGGTATAATGTCAAAAAGAAATGAAACCATTATTTACAAGAGAGACTGCACTTCCATGTTCACTGCCACATTATTCACAAATAGCCAATATATGCAATGAAACACACTGCCCATCAACAGATGAATAAAAAAAAAAGTGGTACATAACACCATGGAATATTATTCAACCTTAAAAGAAGACAGTTTTTTAAAATCTGGTCATTTGTAACAACATGGATGAACCTAGAAAACATTGTGCCAAGTGACATGTGCCAAGCACAAAAAGCCAATTTTGCATAATCTCACTTATAGGTGCAATCTAATATTGAACTCAGAAGCAGAGAGTGGAATGGTAATTGTCAAGGACTGGGTCAGGTGGGGGAAATGACAAGTTAAACAGAATTAATAAGCTCTGATGATTGATTGTATAGCCTGATGACTATTGCTATTACATATCGCATACTTAAAAATTGCTGACAGACTAGATTTTGAATCTTCTCACCACAACAAAATTATATGATATGGTATATATATTCACTGACTTGTTTAATCTCTTTATAGTGTTGACATATTTCAAAATATCAGATACATTATGACTTTTATTTGCCAATTAAACTTTAAAAATGCTAGGGAAAATTTTGTAAAATAAATGAATGCATAAAATAAGATATAAAAGAAGGAAAAAGGATATGTTTGGAGAGAATCACTGAAGGTACAGGCTGTTATCATTTGGATTGGGACTATCCCTCCAACACTCATGAGTTGTAATCATGGCCCCCAATAAATTGGTGGTGATTTTAGGCAGTGACTGGATCAGGAAGGTTCTGACCTCATTAGTGGTCATCAGCTATCAATCCACTTATAGCTGAATGGACTCCTGACTGGGAGATGGGTCCTAGTTGGAGGAAGTAGGAAGCATGTCCTAAAAGGGTTTATGTTTTCCACAGGCCCCCTTCCCTCTCTTTCCTTCCTGTCTGCCATGAGCCAAGCAGCTTTCATCCTCCATGCCCTTCTTCCATGATGCTTCTGCCTTAGTACAGGCCAACTGTGGACTGAATTCTCTCAAACCATGAATCAAAATAAATATTTCTTCCTCCAAGTTGTTTTTGTTAGGTATTGTGGTCACAGTGATGAAAGGCTAATACAGATGCTATGACATTAAGTTAGTAAAACCAATGACTTTAGAACTTTAGATTAAGTCATTGATAAAAGAAATGTAAAGAAGGGGTTGGAGGAGTGCACTGAGGGGGACATCGGTATGTAAGGAATAGCAGAAAAAAGAAATTGAGCCTGTGAAGGAGACTGAAAAAGGAGCAGCTAAAAATGGAGATGAATAGTGTCTTGCCACCACAAAAAGGAGCTATTTTATAAGTGAGATGTGGACAACAATGTGAAATGCTGCAAAGTGGCCAAGAAAATAAGAACTCATTGAATTCAATAGCTAGAAATCCCCACTGACCTTGGTAAAATCATTTTCATTGGAATTATTGATGTGAAAGCCACATGGCTATAGTTAAGGAGTAATGAGGTGAGAAAATTGAGGCTTAAAGTGAGAAGCACAAGCTGGATTATGGAAAAAAAAGGGGAAAAAAGTTAGCTTAGGAGGCAGAGAGGGACAAGTAATAGAAGAAAGATTGTTTTTAAGAAGTGAGAACTTATAGTGAGGACAAAGATACAGTGTTTGTTAGAGGCCGAATATGCAGGTGAGAGCTGGACCAAATGAAAGATTATACTTCCAGGAGGTGAGAGGTTTGAGAATAGAAGGGATAGACTAGTCCTTGTGTAGGAGCTGATACAACCTCTCCCTTGAGGAGGGAGATCAGAGGAAGGAGCTCAGGAAAGTACATATAATTTTAGGTGGAAAGTAAAACAACACATCATTCTCAAGGTGTGGAACTCCTCACCCCCATTTTTTTTTTCTGTAAAGTAGGTGAGGTTAACTGAGGAGAGGAAGTTTCATAATGAAGGTGAATAGATTGAAGATAGAATTGATATGAATAGGAAACTGGAGTAGGTCAGCAACTCGTCAGCCTCTGAGAAACACAATCAATTCCTGAGGGTTTCATTTAGCTCAGTGGTCCTCATCTCTGGCTGCACATTAGAACCACCTGGAGAGCTTTTAAAATAAAATCCCATGCCTGAGGCCTACCCCAGACCAATTAAATAAAGTCTCGAGAGGATAATTCGGTTAATACATCCTTTCTGTGATACATTGATCGATTTAACTGCATTAGGGATTCAGAAAACAACTTGAAAAGATCCTGTTTAGAAGGGAGTCTCTCCCTTATTCCCAAGGAGTAGTATACTCTCTGGCAGGCTGTTTGGAAAATTTAGTTACACATATCATCTTCCTAATGTACAGACTGGCAAAGTGGAAATTTGATGCATTCAGGTTACTGAGCCAAAGCAGCAGCTCACCACTTCCTCTTTTCAGTGGACATATCCAGATCTGAGAGCAATATAAATTTGCATGTTAAATGTTCATGAAGACTCATTTTCATACTTATCATGTATCACCAGCTGCAAAGGCACTGATTTACTTTTGAGATAAGTGTTTCTTGGGAAGAAATGAAATGCAGTCAGAACTAAATGAGCTGCACATCATTTACACTCCCACTGTCCCCCTTCAGCCACCTTTAACTTATTTATTCCAAGATAACAAGACCAGACAAATGTAGATTTGCAAACACAGGAACAATTTTGAGAAGAAAATTAAGTAACTAAATATGCATTTATATTCTTTTTAAAATTTGTCAATGTGCCAACTTTTCAACATATGTATTGCTTTCTCACCTCTTTCCTTATTGTCTATGATATTGTCCACTTTATTTAGCATTTGCTTTACTGGCTTCTCTTTAAAATTATTTTATAATTTTTGAAAAAATTCACATTTCTATTAAACAGTTAAAGTTAATATTTATGCTTCTTTGGCTTGTTTTTCGCTGTTATTCAATAGAAATTTTTTTAAGTTTTAGGGAAATAAAAAGATCATCTTGGAAGATCTCATATGTTCATTGTTATTAAAAATGATGCTCTGATCCTATTTAAAATTATCAAAAGTTTATGGTCACTTACTTCATCTTGATTAAACTTCTATTTCAAGTCTGAAGGATACATATTTATGTTTTGTAGGATTTACAATTATATATTCTGAAAATAAAGATGTATATTCTGATACTCTTACATTAATGATTAATAAATGTAATGTATCCTTAAATTCTAGTGAAAATAATAATACCACCAAAAACAGTGGCAGCAATCCTTTAGATATATAAAACATAAAGCAAAAGAGATAAGGAACACATTTTATTGCTTTTCTAAGTCTGCTTCAAATGGTGGCTTTTTATAGGACTAAAGGAAATATGTTCTGAAAACTGCTCTTTTATCATTGTTTATATTTATTTTGCTGTTTTCTGCATAAAATTCCTTCTAAATTATGCAAGGGTGGCATATGGTATTTTTTCTACATCTTTTGAGTATTTTTAAGGAAAATTAAAACATGACAAATACCAGGTTATTGGTAATGTGTGATTGGTAGGTATTGGTTATTGTGTGATGTCTTCATTAAAAGAATTCCTTTTTTTCGTTTTCATGACCATAGAATATTTAATAATTACACTCAGCAGCATTGATTCTGAGCTGTGAACATCAAAGACCACATTTGGCTTTTTGAAAAATTTACTCATTTTACTATTTCATCTCCCAGGAATGGCAGCACTGGCTATGGTGAAACTATGTATATATTTTTCCCAGTAAGGTGAAATTGTCTGATAAAGCTAAAGCCTTTTAGGGATGTGATTAGTTTATTTTAGAATTGTAGTTTAAAAAGGACAAAAATAATGGACATTGTCAGAAAGTGCAATTAAAAATTTAAAAGAGCAATCTCAATAAATTATAAGAAAGTTACTGAATTTCATCTATAAACTCACAAAGATGTTACAGGTAAGTCTTGCTTTCAGGAACTAGAGTAGAATGGTGAAATCCCTAACAGGGAGAGACATCTAAAGAAACTAAAGTGTCAATATAGACTTACCTGAGAAACTTTGATTATGAAAAGTCATGTACATATGGACATGAACAAGATTGAATACTAAATATGTGATACACACTGCAAGAACACTGTCAAGTTGTCTAAAGCCTAGAAGGGTTAGAAATATGAAATATGCATAAAGATAATAATTTGAAGCTTTTAAAAATGACACAAGGAAAACTAGTCCTTATATGTACTACTTTAATTTCCCTGTCTCTTTCTCTACACACACACACTCACACACACACACACACACACACACACACAGGATCATTACTACCAGAGAAAGGTATTCAGTAGTATTCAGATAAGAAGATGATTTGTTGTATTACTCGTAAGGATAGAGTTTGTCAGAATCTCTAAAAGTATTATCTTCTTCACTATCAAAAATAGAAATATAGCATAATATAATATTAACACAACATTCAGATATCTGATCTGGCTGAAACTTTTGAAAGATGTTGGTTTAGGCTGTGCTATTTGAGTAATCATCTAAGAATTCTTGTCTGTAGTTTTCTTCTTCTCACATTTGCTTTTGTGTATCACCGTTAAGAATATATATACAGGCCGGGTGAGAGTTCCCCACCTGGAATGTCGGCCCAGAGTGCTCCCATGGGACCTCCGAGGGGGCTGCCAGCACAGTGTAGAAGTAGGAGGCTTCAGCGTGGGGGAAGCAGGCACACAGCGCACACTTGAGGCTTCCATGCCAGGAGGCTGAGCCCAGAGGCCAAGTCTTACTCCAGTCTGGCCCCAGACTACAGTCTAGTGCTACTAAACACAAGGAGGTGAGATATTGGAAACCTGCAGGGATGCCACTTGTTTTAAGGGGGGAAGCTGCTATACCTCAGATTCTCACTAATAGAAGGGAAGATACATGAGCAACATGAGAAGACAGGGGAAGAAAGTGTCTCAAACAAACCTAGGTACTGCATCAACAGAATCCAGTGATACCATTGCAGAAGAAATGTCAGAAAGGGAGTTCAGAATGTACATAATTAAAATGATCAGAGAAGCAAACGATGAGAGAGAAAATGCAGGGAATGAATGATTGCACCAGTCAACAGTTAAAAGAACAGATGTAGGAAGCAGAAGATCATGTCAATAAAGAGATAGAGATGTTGAAAAAAACACCAAACAGAAATCTTTGAAATGAAGGAAACAATAAACCAAATTAAAAACTCAGTAGACATCATAACCAGCAGGCTAGATCACTTGGAGGATGGAACATTAGACATTGAAGACAAAATATTTAATCTTGAAAACAAAGTTGACCAAACAGAGAAGATAAGAATTCATGAACAAAGCCTACAAGAATTATGGGATATCATGAAAAGAACAAATTTAAGAATTATTGGAACTGAGGAAGGCACAGAGATACAAACCAAAGGAATGAATAATCTATTCAATGAAATAATGTCAAAAAATTTCCCACATGTGAAGAATGAAATGGAAAATAAAATACAAGAGTCTTACAGGACACCAGACGTACAAAACTACAATAGATCAACACCAAGGCACATTATAATGAAAGTACCTAACATACAAAATAAAGATAGAATTTTAAAGGCTGCAAGAGAAAAAAATCAGACTACATTCAGGGGGAATGGTTATCAGCAGATTTCTCAACACACACCCTAAAAGCAAGAAGGGCCTGGAACAACATATTTCAAACCCTGAAAGAAAATTGATGCCAACCAAGAATCTTATACCCAGCAAAACTCAACTTCAGATTTGAAGATGAAATAAAATCCTTCCATGATAAACAAAAGCTAACTGAATTTACAAATAGAAAGCCAGCACTACAGAACATTCTCAGCAAAATATTCCATGAGGAAGAAATGAAGAACAACAATGTAAACCAACATAGGGAGGAACTACCCTAAAGGAATAGCCAAATAAAGGAGAAACCAAGTCAAGTTAAAAACCAAAAATAAGCCATAATGAAGGGGAATACAAATCATATCTCAATAATAACCCTGAATATTAATGGCCTGAACTCATCAATCAAAAGACATAGACTGGAATATTAGATTAAAAAGAAAGACCCAACAATATGCTGCCTCCAAGAGATGCATTTCATAGAAAGAGATACCCACAGACTAAAGGTAAAAGGATGGGGAAAAACATACCATGCACATGGACTCAGTAAAAAAGCAGGGGTTTCCATCCTTATATCAGATAAAGTGGACTTCAAGCCAAAATTAATTAGATGGGATAAAGAAGGACATTTCATTCTCCTTAAGGGAAACATAAATCAGCAAGACATAACAATCATAAATATTTATGCCCCAAACAACGGTGCTTCCATGAATGTCAATCAAATACTTCTCAACTCCAGGAACCAAATAGAACACAACACAATAATACTGGATGACTTTAACACACTCCTCTCACCATTGGATAGATCTTCCAAGCAAAAACTGAACAAGGAAACCATAGAACTCAATAACACAATCACTAATTTAGACTTAACAGACATATATAGAATATTCCATCCATCAAGAAGTGAATACACTTTCATCTCAGCAGCCCATAGATCCTTCTCTAAAATAGACCATATGTTATGTCACAAAGCTACTCTTAGCAAATACAAAATGATAGAGATACTATCTTGTATTCTATCAGACCATAATGGAATGAAATTAGAAATCAACGAAAAAATAAAAAATGGAAACTACTCCAACACCTGGAGATTAAATAATATGCTGTTGAATGATACGTGGATAACAGAAGACATTGGGGGGGAAATAAAAAAATTCTTAGAGATCAACAAGAACAATGATGCAACATATCAAAATCTCTGGGATACTATGAAAGCAGTGCAAGAGGAAAATTCATTGCATGGAGCGATTCAATAAAAGAATGAAAAGTGAAAAAATAAATGACCTCACATTACAGCTCAAAGCCCTAGAAAAAGAAGACAGATCATCACCAAAAATAGAAGACAGGAAATAATTAAAATCAGAGCAGAAATCAATGAAATTGAAACAAAAGAAACAATTCAAAAAATTGACAAAACAAAAAGTTGGTTCTTTGAAAAAAATAAACAAAATTGATAAACCATTAGCCACACTAACAAAGAGGAGAGAGAAAACTCAATTTACTAAAATTTATGATGAAAAAGGAAATATCACAACAGACACTAATGAAATACAAAACATAGTTAGAAGCTATTTTCAAAATTTGGACTCCAACAAAATAGAAAACCTGGAAGACATCAACAGAGGCATATGAGCCACCCAAACTGAATCTGGAGGACAAACATAAGTTAAATAGATCAGTTTCAAGCAATGAAATATAAGAAGTCATCAAAAACTTACCAAAAAGAAAATTCCAGGACCAGATGGATTCACAGCCGAGTTCTACAAGACCTTCAAAGAAGAGCTCATTCCAATACTCCTCAAAGTATTCCATGAAATAGAGGAGGAGGGAAACTTCCAAACTCATTCTATCAAGCTAATATCACCCTGATACCAAAACCAGAGAAGGACCCATTGAGGAAAGAAAATTTCAGACCAATATATCTAATGAACATAGATGCAAAAATTCTTAACAAAATTTTAGCATATCACATTCAAAAGCATATTAAAAATATAGTTCACCATGGTCAAGTGGATTTCATCCCGGAGATGCAAGGTTGGTTCAACATCCGGAAATCAATAAATGTAATTCACCACATCAAAAGACTTAAAGTCAAGAACCACATGATTATTTCAATAGATGCAGAGAAAGCATTTTACAAAATACAGCACCACTTCATGCTCAAAACACTAGAAAAAATAGGGATAGTAGGAACTTTCCTTAACATTGTAAAGGCTATCTATGCTAAGCTCACAGCTAACATCATTCTAAATGGAGAAAAATTGAAAGCATTCCCCCTGAAAACTGGAACAAGGCAGGGATGCCCTCTTTCACCACTTCTATTCAACATTGTCCTTGAAACTCTAGTCAGAGCAATTAGACAGACCAAAGAAATTAAAGGGATATGAATAGGAAAAGAAGAGCTCAAACTATCCCTATTTGCTAAAGACATGATTCTCTATTTAGAAGACAATAAAAATTCCACCAGAAAACTTCTGGAACTCATAAATGAATTCAGTAAAGTAGCAGGATATAAAATTAATGCTCATAAATAAAATGCACTTTTATTCCTAAGTGATGAATCTTCTGAAAGAGAAATTAGGATATCTACCCCATTCACAATAGCCTCAAAAAATAAAATAAAATACTTGGGAATCAATCTAACAAAAGAGATGAAAGACCTCTACAATAAGAACTACAGAACACTAAAGAAAGAATTTAAAGAAAATCTGAGAAGATGGAAAGATTTCCCATGTTTTTGGATAGGCGGAATTAATATTGTCAAAATGGCCATACTATCAAAAGCGCTATTCAAATGCAATGCAATTCCAATTAAAATTCCAATGACGAAATTCATAGAAATAGAGCACGCAATCATGAAATTCATTTGGAGGAATAAGAGACCCAGAATATGAAACTAAATGAAACTAAACACATATCTCTCACCCTGTACAAAACTTAACTCAAAACGGATCAAGGACCTAGAGACTCTGATTAGACCAGAGACTCTGCACCTAATAGAAGATAAAATAGGTCCAATTCTTCATCACCTTGGCTTAGGACCAGATTTCCTTAACATGACTCCCAAAGCGCAAGAAATAAAAGCAGGAATCAATAATTGGGATAGAGTCAAACTAAAAAGCTTTTTCTCAGCAAAGGAAACAATCAGCAATGTGAAGAGAGAGCCTTCAGAGTGGGAGGAAATCTTCGCCACACACACTTCCACTAATCTCCAGAATCTACAAAGTATTCGAAAATTTTTACACCAAGAATACTAATAACCCAATCAGTAAATGCGCCAAGGAAATGAACAGACACTTTACAGAAGGAGATCTATAAGCAATCAACAGATATATGAAAAAATGTTCAATATCCCTAGTAATAAGAGAAATGCAAATCAAAACCACCTTAAGATTTCATCTCACCCCAATTAGAATGTTTTTTATTAAGGATGCAAGCAACAACAGTTGTTGGCAAGGATGTGGGGAAAAGGGTACACTCATACATTGTTGGTGGGATTGCAAGTTAATGCAGCCACTCTGGAAATCAGTGTGGAGATTCCTTAGAAAACTTGGAATGGATCCACTATTTGACCCAGCTATCCCACTCCTTGGCCTATACCCAAAGGACTTAAAATCAGCATACTACAGTGATGCAGCCACATCAATGTTCATAGCTGCTCAATTCACAATAGCTACATTGTGGAACCAACCTAGATGCCCATCAATAGATGAATGGATAAAGAAACTGTGGTATATATACACAATGTAATATTACTCAGCCATAAAGAAGAATAAAATCATGGCATTTTCAGCTAAATGCATGATGTTGGAGACTGTCATGCTGAGTGAGATTAGCCAAACCCCAAAATCCAAAGGCCGAATGATCTCTTTGATAAGTGAATGATGATGCATAATTCAGGGTGGAAGGGAGGCAAGAATGAAGGAAGGATAGATTGCATAGAGGGAAGGGAGGGGTGGGGTCAGGGTGGGAGGTAAGAATAATGCAGAATGAGACAGACATCATTGCCCTGTGTACAGGTATGATTGCACAGATGGTGCGACTCTACTTTGTGTACAACCAGAGAAACAATGGCTGTATTCCATTTGTGTACAATGAATCAAAATAAATAAATTTTAAAAAGAATATATACACATTGGAATACTACTCAGCCATAAAGAGGAATAATATTATGGCATTTGCAGACAAATGGATAGAATTGTAGATTATGATGCTAAGTGAAATAAGCCAATTCCAAAAAAATAAAGGCTGAATATTTTCTCTGATAAGTGGATGCTGATATAAAATCTGGTTGGGGGTGGGGCTGAGAGAAGAATGGAGGAACTTTAGATTATGTAAAGGGAAATGAGAGGGGGAGAGGTGAGGGTATGAAAAATGGTGGAATGAGAGAGACAACATTATCCTATGTACATGTATGATTAACAATAATGATATGAATGTACATCATGCACAACCACAGAAATGAAAATTTGTACCCCACATGTGTACAATGAATCAAAATGAAGTCTGTAGAGATAAAAATAGTAATTAAAAAAAGAAGTCTGGCTAGGAAAGAATAGGTTACCTGTTTTTTTGTTTTGTTTTATTTTTAAGAAGCAGTCGAGAGGTTTAAGTTACCATCTGGTTACCTCCCTAAGTTACCATCTGGTTAGTTCATTCAAACTAGGGTGGACTGATTAGCTTACAGCTCTAATAATCTAATCATTTCACCTCCAAACAGTCTGGATTTTATTAAAGCAAGAGGAAATAAGTCCGTTGCGATTTTGGTAAAGCACTTTCTGGTGCTTGTGATATCCTTATGCTTTAGATTTGTGGACTCTATATACTTTATAGAATTGTCAGAGTTGTATATTTAGAAGTGTGAAGAGTGTGTGAAAGATCTGGGATTTATTAAATTTGCAAATTAGCCAAATAGTTTGTGTCTTAGTTGGTTTAGGAATACCATAACATATGACCATAGAGTTGGTGTCTTAAACAACAGACATTTACTTGTTACAGTTCTAGAGTTAAACTTTTGAGATCAGGGTAGTAGTAATATTAGGTTTTTGTAAAGGCCCTCTTCCAAGGTATAGACAGTTAAATTCTAACTGTACCCTCATCTGACAGAAAAAGATTAAGTTAGATCTTCAGCTTCTTATAAGGGAACAAATCCCAAAGATTTAGGCTCTACTCTCACGACCCAATTACTTCTCAAAGGCCCCCCTGCTACATACTATCTCATTGGGAATTCAGTATCAACATATGAATTTTAGGGAGATGTAAATATTCAATACACAACAGTTTGTTACACTTTAAGGGATGCTAACAGAATTCATATGACCCTTAAGTCATAGACAAAGAATAGTTTGCTGATCACAACAAGAGTAGTAACCAAATTATCAGCCTTGGTACCATTTTTCTGAGCTCCACTTTCCACAGGGTCACAGGACAAAGATCAAGTAACAGCTGTTCATTCAGTGAGTTATACAATATAGGAAAAGAACCCTGAGCATGAGTTATCCAAATCTTTCATAACTGGTAGTAAATATACCTAGGCTTTTTCTCTGAATAGAGACACCACCTTATAAACTTAGTTTTGCTCTGGATATGCAAACAATCTTAAAAAGATATTCCAGAATATAGGTAGTCAGTCCTTTACTTCCAAGGTGTGCACAACCACAAGAGACACATGGAAAACTGCTGCTGACAATATCTACCCCTCATTTCTACAATATCATGGTTTTTTCTGTGTTTTTCCATGAGAATTCTCGTTAGTCAGAGACCCTTAGGCTGGAACCAAAATCATTGATTTTTAGTCATACAGCATTTAGTTAAGATCATTGTTATCAGAATCTCAAACTATAGAATAAAGTCAACCACTAGGGACCTAGATTTAATTTGCAGAACAAATCACATCAACTATCATTTTTTAATTGAGAAAGTCAGGTGTCTTTCTCTTTTAGTTTCTTTACTGATCTTGCCTTTGTTCCCAGGCATTGACACAGGTATATTGATACAGGATGCATTAATAATTGCCTGGCTGCAGAAATGAAAGTTTTAGGCAGTTCTATAACAACCCTGGCCAGAAAGTTGAGGCTGACCTGAATGCTTTCCAGAACTAATGGTGTATCATTGGTCATTTCAATTAGTCAAGAACTCATTTTATATCTCATTGTTTTAGTTCCTAGTGATCTTCATTAATATAATTGATCTCAGGATTCTCATGAAAACAAATCAGATGACCATCCCAGTAACTCCCTAGAGTAACAAAGATAGCATCATATTGGTAAGATCTCTAAAGTCAGAATAGCTATATTACCTGTAGGTAATATTTTCTTAAGCTATTTTTTTTTCAAATTTACTTAAATTGACAGATAAAATGATATACATGTATCATATATATTGTGTTTTAAAGTACATATACATCTTACACTGTAGCTAATTAATATTTGCATTACTTCAAATAGTTATCAATTTTTTCTGGTGAGAACATTTAATATCCTCTTTTTTAGCATTTTTCAAGAATATAATATATCACCATTACCTATGGGTGCCTTGCTTCACAACAGATCTGGAATGTCTCTTATTAACAACACTAAAGCACATGCCACCATACTTTGGGAAAGGATTCTATTTAATCCTGGTTTTATACATCAGAACAGACACTGACTTATACATCATGCCTATGGAAAGTGTTTAAAGGTGAAAATTGCAGACTACCACTTCTAAGTGGGACCTTTATCAGTCAGACTCAGGTTGACTGTGCCTTAAAAGTTTTTCTCAAATGACTGAAAAGTCTAAAGTTTTCCAGTTCAATTTGAATAATTAAATAGGTCTTTGATTTCAGAGGAACTTTCTTATTTGTTCATTTAACCTGAAGATTGTCATTTGTCCACCCTATGGAATGGCAGGGCTATAAGAAGAGGCAGAGAAAATATCTATGGGTACGAACAAGTGTTTTTCTTTGAAGGTGAAAACTTGGGTCTTCCTACTGTTTGCCATAGACTTCTTGATGAAATTAAGGACAATTATGTTCAACTCATTGTCAGAAACATCTTACAGGGAATGACAGTTCTATTAGTAAGTTAAATTTTATGATTGTGCTAGTCAGCTTCTCACGGCTGTGACCAAAATACCTGATAAGAAAAACAGAGAAGGAAAATTTATATTGGCCCACAGTTCCAGAGATTTAGTCTATTTTTGGCCAAAGTTATGGTTTGAATGTGAAGTGTCCCCCAAAAGCTCATGTTGTGAGACAATGCAAGAAGGTTTAGAAGAGGAATGATTGAGTTGTGAGAGTCTTAACCCAATCAGTGAATTAATCCCCTGATAGGGATTAACTGAGTGGTAACTGAGTGGTAGGGTGTGGCTGGAGAAGGTGGGAATTGGGGGTGTGGCTTTGGGATATATATTTGTATCTGGCAAGTGGAGACCTCTCACTGCCTTCTGATCATGATATGAGCTGCTTCCTCTGCCACACTCTCCTGCCATGATATTCAGCCTCACCTTGAGCCCTGAGGAATGGAGTTGACCTTCTATAGACTAAGACCACCGAAACTATGAGTCCCCAAATAAACTTTTAAAATTGTTATGGTCAGATCCTTTTAGTTATAGCAGTGAAAAGCTGACTAAAACAGATAAGTCCATTGCTCTGGGTCAAGGTAAGACAGCAAAATGGGGAAAGGGAGAGGTGGATGTGCACTTACCCATTCATGGTAGCCAGAAAGCTGAGAGAGGGGAAGGAAGGAGCCTTGTGGCACTCTCCCAGTGACCCTCCTTTTTTAAGTTACCATCTGGTTAGTTCATTCAAACTAGGGTGGACTGATTAGCTTACAGCTCTAATAATCTAATCATTTCACCTCCAAACATTCTGTATTAACACAGGATATTTGGGGGAACACCTCATATTCAAATGATAAAAATGGCATTTGCAAAAGTTTTAGGAATTCTATAAATGGTATCTTCCATCTTAAATAAAAAACAAACTCCTGGGGTGATTCTTAAAAACATATTAATAATGTCTCTAACTCTTGTAATCTTTAGGTAGTTCTCTTTCCCTTATACCTGGGTTGTTACTTTCTTCTAACCCTATGAAATCAGTGAGATTCATTCCAATAGCAGTAATTTTACCTTTTCTCCAGTCTTACTAAACTCTCATTCATATAATTCTTCTAAGTATGTCAGGAAAATAAGAAATCTTTGTAAATCTTTGTAAGACTAATTAATTATGTAAAAGCTTGTAATGGTGAGATGCCCTTGGGGCCAAGTTGGATGCCTTTCTGAAAATGCTGTTTCCATTTAGTCAGTAAGACTTGTGAGTCTTCCTCAGCATATTGATCAGTAAGTCCAAGTTGACCTACCCCAAAATAGGAATATCAAGCTGGAGAGTCATGTATCTGGCATTCAGATTTTACAAGAGGAGTGTCCCTGGTAATCTTGCCTTGAAGGCTTCCCTCTTTAACCAGAGGCTCAATTGAAAAAACTTAGTTATAGATACTTAAAGCTCAAAGGAGTCATTAAGGCTGTAGGGCTAAAAAGGTAATGATACTTCTCTATGGAATTATTGTCCCAGTTGAGAGAATCCCTTTGATAATTTATCATCATTTATAGTAAAAGTATATTATTACCTGAATATTAATTATATGTTGAATGGTAGAATCCTCAATATTAATACATTTAATTTGCCTAAAGAACCCTGTCCCCAAGACCACATTTGCTACTGCTTCACATTGTGAACTCTCCTTAAATTCCATCAATTTGTATGGTCTTTCAATGTCCCAAAAGATTTGGTAGAATGGTGATTGAGATATCTATATCTAAGAGTCATAAAATTTGGGGAACTTTCCTGTCTCCTAAATTCTCCAGCCTATTTGGAGAGCTGAGCAGAATCTTTGGTCTTCATTAACAGATTGGAGTCCCACCCATTATCATTTTTGTCTCTAAAGCAGATGTTATATACTTAGTGGAGGAAAGAGGGAATCAGAAATTACACTGGGAGAAAATGAATTCATGCCACCAAATAAGGTGCATGTAACTTTAAGTTTTGAGCAATATGGTGGATGAGTTCAAGAATTTTTCTAGGTATGCTTGAGTCAGTTTTCATGATCCTGTGGACAACTTTGCCAGCCTTCTAGACTCAATTTGGGACAGTATGTTAATGAACTTTGCATTACTGTAGTAAAGTAGCTGGGACAATCAACTTAAAGAGACAGAAAGTTTATATTGATTGGCAATTTGGGAGGTTTCAGTTCATAGTTGGTTTTCCCTGTTGTTTTGGGACCTGTAGTGAGTTAATACATTGTGGTGGGAGGGTATGGTGGAGGAAGCCACATACTTTATGGCATCCAGAAAACAAAAGTAGAAAGATTAAGTGTCTGGGGTTACAATATTACCTTCAAGGGCATGGCCACAGTGATCTAACTTCCTCCAACTATACCCTACAACTAAAAGTTGAAGAATCTAAGATTTCATACTTGAAGTTAACAAGCTAGACTTACACAGTTTTATGGATGCTAAAAGGAGCCAAAATGTTCCTGGCTTAGAATTTATTATTTACAGCACCAGTAAGATCCAGAGTATCACCTTGGATATTACTTTCTTGAATCCCCATTCTCATAGGACCACATGAAGAGAACAATTTATAAGCTTCATGTGCCATGCAATACAGGAGGGAAACACTATGCCTAGGAACCCCATCATTTATAAGGGACAGTAATTATGTCTGCTCCATTGCTCCTGCCTTACATCGTTGTAAGTGAGTCTGTCATTTGGTGTAGAAGGAAATACTATCTTTCGTCTTCTAAGCTTATTCTTTATTACAAACATTCTTGAAAAAAAAAATAGTCCAAAACAAATGACTTGGTGTGCAAGAAATGCCTACACATGAGGCCCACAGTAAATTGTCTTTCAAGAACTTAGAATAACCTACTTGATCCTGAGGGCACCAAAAGCCTCATCAGAAGCCTGCTGTGAATCCATGGGCCTTGACTGCCATGATGGCTCTAAAGGGGACTGATCTCTTTTCTATCTGTGAGCACACAAAAAGTGTTGCTAATATAGTGACTAGAAAAAATGTCCATGGGAGCAAGAGAAAGAAAATAGAAGAAAAGGAATAAGAGACATGAAATCAGTGTACTTTATTTTAGTAAACATTGCAGCTTTCCACATTGAATATTGAAACGTTACAATGTTCATATTGAATCTATATTCTGAACACTGAAATGAGTATCAGACAATTATTATTTAAGTTCTGAAGCTGATCAAAATTTACGTAAAAACCATCTTCAAACACTAAAAATGATGTGACTGTGTGTGTGTAGGTGTGTGTATCTATATATCTCATAGACAAGCAAAATATTTGGTTATGTGGTTATGGATGAAGAAAAAATATGTAGTAAGAAAACTTCAGTGAGTCTTTAGAATTAAAAAAAATTAGAAAAACTTTTAGAATATCAATATGAATATTCATTTCAATGCGCATATTTTTTGACCAATCAGATTCATAATTTTCTTAAAGGACATAAAGCAATATGATAAATTCATAGTTTAGGTCTGGTTACTCCAAACCTTACAAGGATTGGGCAAATATGACATTTTTTCTGATCCATTCAGTAGTGAATAAAGGGGCAAGAATTTTAGGTTCTGTTCAGTTGGGCACAGTGTAAGATTAGTATTGAAGTTATAGAGGTTAGGTGAAAGAGCTGAAGTAGACTTAAAACAATGCATCATTATTAAAGATTCAAAACTTGCTCATTCCTGTAATATTTCAAAGAAAGTGGCATGTTGCATTTGTGTCCAAATTGAGGCTTATATGCATATAAAATTGAAATTTATCTCATTTATCTTATTTATTAATATGTTCTCACTCATTTCTAAGAGAATTTTCTTATTTTACTGATATGATTTAAAGAGTTAGTAATCAAAACCTTGCAGATTACACAATAATATAATTTTTTAAAAGTTTCAAGTTTTATGCCTTCTGTGAATTTCCATAGTGTTGTCCAACAACTAAAGATTTAATGATTTATGACAGAAAAGAAAATGGACCATAACTTTTTAAAATGTTCATATTACAATCTTATTTGTGATGAAAGATAAAACATATTATAATTTTAATACTAAAATATTTTTTCCGAATTTTGAATGTAATTGCCAACTTAATGGATAAACATGTTATGCATATATATGTATATATATTATGTTGTTTTAATTTTAATTTTATTTTTAATATTACAAAGCAATATCAATTCATATACTATGTTAAAATAAGCCCTACTCTTTAAGTTTATGCTTTTTATTATTACAGCATTTTGAACTCCATCACATATTTGTACAGAATCATAAGCAAAGCAAGTTTAAATACTTCATCCCTTTACTGAAAAGAAGAATAATCAGTAGAATGCCAATACCCAACAAGTCTTTTTGCTCACAAATAACAAAAATTTGGTTTAAGGACCTTGATCACAAATGAGAAACTGTAATGCATCCTATGTGATAAATTTCATTAATGCATAAGCAACAAAAATATAGTGCCATCAGCAAGCTAAGCATAATTATATTATTGGCAGGAAAATTGAATTCTTCAAGCATAAGAAGGACTTCCTTTTTAAATCAGTCCACCAATATCACTATCTTCCAGCACTAACAGTGATGTTACGAGTATCTGTGATATTTTTCTCTTACTGGTTTTTATTAGGCACTGTAATTTTATACCTTTATAGGCTACTTTAATTTAATGCTGGAATGTTGCTTAACATAATATTGTACATCATTTGGGCATAGAAGTAAGGAAGAAGTAATTTATATCTATATTTCTTTTTGAATAACAAATAATTCGGCAATTACCTGGACAACAAAGGATTTTTTTATAACTTGAAATCATGTTCTTATTTGCAGTAAATCACAGGAAAGGGGACAATTTAAAACTTGTCCTTAAGTATTCATTAAACAAAACCTGAAGATTAGATAACAATGAAAATAAAATCACTTACTATATCTACTTTTTTATCATTTGATGTCTTATTTTAAAGTTAGAATATCTGTCTCTTTTACTATCTCTCTTTGCTGGTCTCATTCACTCTTGTATCTCTTCTTATCCCAACTTTTGCACAAACTCACACACATGCAGGAAATGTATCTTCAGGAGGTATCAGTTAAAATGCCCTTTTTATTCTGAAGAGTGACATTTCAATTCAAAGTATCAATATTCCAATATTCAAATTAATCTGGGAGATTATGTATCATATAAGTGAATTTTCTTGTTTTCATCGGATGAAACATAAATTGAATAAGTCAGGGAATATGATTACCAAAGCATGAACAGTCATACAGTTATCTATTCTATTTCATTTTTCTGTTCACTTTTTTAACTCTTAGAGTCAAAATTCCCTACTAAAATGATGACCAAAATGCTTTATTTACATTCTTAATTTATTCTACAATTATTTATTGCATATATTCTATATGTCAGGCATTAAAGCAGATTCTGGGAATAAAACATAAAACAATAGTGGACATGGATTTTGTCCTCATTGAAATTACTAATTAATAGGGGGAAAAGACAATTAAATACACATATGCATACACACGTAAGTGCAGTTTCATGAGAAAAATGATGCCTTGAAGAACAGCAGAACACTTTCTGACACTGGAATAAAATACTTGAAAAAAACAACTTAAAGGAAGGAAGATTTATTTTGGCTCACAGTGTTAAAGATCTCAGTCCATGGTTGGCCAGCTGTAAGTTGCTTAACTTACAACTAAGCTGGTTGGCCAGCTTAGTTGCTGTAAGTCTCTGGTGCAACAGAACATCATGGAAGAGGGTATGGAGCACAGATGCTGTTCGCTTCATGGCAGCAAAGCAGAGAGAGAGGAAGAATCCAGACCACTGAAAAAATATAGTCCCCATATTATACCCCATGGATCCACTCAGTTCAACTAGGTTCTACCTCCTATAGTTCCTACCACCTCCTGATGGCCCATTCACATTATGAAACCAACAATGGATTAATCCTCAGATGAGTTTAAATCCCTCATTATTCCCCCAATTCCAACTTATGAACATTGTTGCCCTCTCCACCAAGCTTTAACATCTGAGCCATTGGGGGACATTCCAAATCCAAATTACAACAAACAATACTTTGTAAAAATATTAAATAAAGTCATTTGTTTAGAAATGAGAAGATTTATCTAACTAAATAATGACTAAAGCATCATTTGAAAGATACATAATATTTACAAAAAGATGTGAGAGAAAAATTTTCAGAAAGAGGATGTAGGATGTGCAAAGGTTGTGGCTGGAAAGAAGGTGTTTTAGTCAGCTTTTTCACTGCTATGACTAAATGACCTGACCAGCACAACTATAGAGGAGGAATAGTTTATTTGAGGGCTCACAGTTTCAGAGGTCTCAATCAATAGACATTCCTCATTCCTCTGGGCTTGAGGTGAGGCAGAGCATCATGGCAGAAGAATGTGGCAGAGGGATCCAGCTCATATGAAGATCAAGAAGCAGAGAGAGAAACTTCACTTGCCAGATACAAATATATACCCCCAAAGCCATACCCACCAATGTCCCACCTCCTTCAGCCACACCCTATCAGTCTTCAGTTACTGTTCAATTAATCCCATCAGGTGATTAATTCACTGATTGGGTTAAGTCTCTCCCAACCCAATCAGTTCTTCTCTGAACCTTCTTGCCTTGTCTCACATGTGAGTTTTTGGGGAACACCTGACATCCAAATCAAAATGGATAAAAAAAATTTAGAAAGTTAAAGTAACCAAAGGGTCAAGATTAGATGAAGGATTGCTTTGAAGTAGCCTATAAAGGCAAGAAGGGGCCAGAGTATCAGGTTTTTATGTCCCTATTAAGGAAGATATTTTTCATTCTAAGAGCAGCATGAAGTCATTGATAATTTTAGCACCAGAGTTATATATAATCAGTTTTCATTTTACAATATAACAAACTGGATATAGTATAGATAATGGAACAACATATTATTCAGAGAAGATATAGTAACAATATGAATTGCAGTAGTAGTAGAAATGGAGAGAAGTGAATGCATTTCAGAGATTAGGTCAAAGCAAAACTCTGTAAGATGTGGCAATGGACTGAATAAGGTAATAGTGAAAAAATTTAGTATCAAAAATGCCTTTTATTTCTGGTTATTTCCCATGCAAAATGAATAAATTAGTATAGGCAAATAATGTGAATAAACTTATACCAGTGTGAATTTATTCATACAGTGTATCTAAGACCTTTTTTAATTCTAAGGTTGTATATTTGATGACTGATGAGAGCAATCAAATATTGAATACTAAATATAGGAATCAGTTTCCAATCTAGTTTTCTTTCTACATTACCTCTTTTATCATTACACTAATATGGTAAGGTGATGACTAATTTAATTCCTCTTTCTTAGTAAGAAAACACATGAGTCTGAGAGAGGTTAGAGTACTTGCCTTGTACACACAGCTACAAGGAGTAAGAATGGGTTTTGAATTCACGTCTCTCTCACTTTAGAGCCTGCATTATTTACCACCATATAATACAGCCTCTCAGTGCTATCTAAATCCATAAATTGTGGTGAAAGTTATACCCACTAAAATGAATCTCTCATTATTGAGACTATGCTTCTGAAAAGCATTTTCACTCTTGGGATATTGTGATATCTTAGAACATAATTCAATTAATGAATAATTTTGAAATTTATCTATTGTAAAAACAAATTCCAATTTTACACTATAGAGACATCTTATTTTTCCACCCTATTATTTGGCAATGAATTTCTCCTTTATTTGGTTTTATCAAGTAACAGCACAATGCCTTTTTAATTTATTTCTGTACTTCCTAAAATTATTATAATATTTAATATGATAATATTTGGGGTCTGACCATTCATCTATATGGAGAAAGTAAATAGCTCTTCTTTCTGTATTTCTCTATAAACTCACCTATAGAGTGCACAGAAAAGGAAGCAATAATTAGTCTCCAATTCTTTCATGTAAAGAAACTGAACTAAATTTTGAAAGGGTACAGATTTTAAAATCATACTATTAGACATAAAGCCATACATTCTCAAAGTCACACCAATATTTCAGTTGGTATGTTGTGAAATATGTATTTCACTATAGTGAGTGTGTAAACTATTGGGAGAGCATTGAGTAGAAGTTAGAGAAATAGGGCAAACCCCTAATCCATCACTCACTAAGCAAGTGAACTTAACAAGGTTAGTAAATTTCTAAAAGCCTCTGAGTGGTTCTCAATGATGGTCATACTTTAGAAATACATGGTAGCTTTAAAAAAATACTGATATCTAACTTCTACCCCTAGAGGCTTAAATTTAATTGCTTTAGTGTTAGGGATTGCCCTTAAATTAGAACTCTGAAGTTGGGACTTCTCCAAAATTTTTTAAATTTTATCATGTAATTCAATATGCAGTCAAGGTTGACATTCAATTACTTAATATAGTCTAGCCTAAACTTTAATTTCCTCATCTTGGAAAATGTAATCAATATCTTTTCCCACAAGCTGTTGGTTCAGTCCCTCCCCCCAAAAGAATCATATTATTCCTACTACATAATAAGAACCCAGTATACAAGCTAATAGTAATCTTTGAAATTAGGTCATTATTAATAATCTCTGGACTTAGTTTATCTATTTATTTATTCAACAAACAGTTGTTCTGAGTCAACTATATGTCAAACTCCAGATAGAACGTAACCAAGTGATCAGTGTTCCTGTTCTCATTGAACTCACATCCTAGGGCAGGCAACAAGAAATAAACAAATAAAGAAGTAAGAATATAGAACAATTGTAGGATAAGTACTATAAAGAAAAACTAAATCAATGATCCTATTTTGATTGCATTACAGAAGTCCTTTTTGAGATGCCATTTAAGCAGCGACCTGAATTAAAAGTGCAAAATATCCACATATCAGAGGTAGTTGTAACCCCACGTCATAAGAACAGCAAGTACCAAGGTACTCTGATTAGGTTATTAGTGTTTCCAAAGTGCACTTTCTTTCCTTTTTTCTTTCTTTCTTTTTTTTTTTTTTTTTGATTACCTGTGACATTATTTTTTATTTTTGAAGTCAAGGATGTTCAGGGTTTGCATAGCTATGATCTATATTGCCTTTTTATTAGTTTTTATGCATAAGAATACATAACGATCAGATTAATTTGACTTAATTATAAAAGCATAGAATATAGTTTGTTCTAATTCAGTTCAGTCCCCAGTACTTTCTCTTTCCCATCCCTCCTCCCACTTTGTGTTCCCTGCCCTCTTCTCTACTGATCTTTCTGCTATTTACTTATAGTTTTTTTTTTTTTAATTATTGTTTTATGGAAGTACATGATGATAAAATTCACTGTGGTTCATATATACACATAGGGAAGTTAGGTTAGATTAATTCCACTATCTTTCCCTATTCTATCTCTTCCCTCTTACATTCATCCACCTTTATCTATTCCACTGATCTTTCCTCTATTCCTTATTTTTATCTACTCCCCTTATTTTGACTTAGCTTCTTCATATCAGAGAAAACATTTGAAGTTTGACTTTTTGGGACTAGCTTATTTCACTTAGCGTAAGTCTCCAGTTCCATGAATTTACTAACAAATGCCATTAAGTCATTCTTCTTTATGGTTGAGTAATATTCCATTGTCTATATATACCACATATTCTTTATCCATTCATCTCCTGAAGGGTACCTAGGTTGGCTTCCCAGCTTGGCTATTGTGAATTGTACTGCTGTAAACATTGATATGGTTATGTGCTGCAACTTTCATGGTCATTAATTCAGGTAACTGAACTGGGTGGTAATGAGATGAAGAAAAGACAAACAGACACATAAATAGAGAAAAAGCTATGTTCTGGTGGTTTACTAACAACCCTTATAGGGAAGCAGTCACCATGAACTAGTTGGGCACATTTTCTAAATAGGTTTTAACATCAAAAGGATTTATTGACAGAGTTTTTCAAGATAAACATAATCAAAGTTGAGGGTGTAAATAGCCCAGTTAAAACTATCAGCTTGTACCCATAATTCTGTACCCCTGGGCAGCTGGCATTTGAACCCAAAATTCAGAACTGATGCCAGGTGTGGTGGTGCATGTCTGCAATCCCAGTGGCTCAAGAGGTTGAGGCAGGAGGACCACAAGTTCAAAGCCAGCCTCAGCAACAGCAAGGCACTAAGCAACTCAGTGAGACCCTGTCTCTAAATAAAATGCAAAATAGGACTGGGAACGTGGCTTAGTAGTTGAGTACCTCTGGGTTTAAACCCCAGTACCCACAATCCCTCCCCCCACCAAAAAACAAAGAACTGATAAATCTATGGCTGGCATGGAATTTCCTTTTGAACAGGGCATCACCACAGCAGCTGGGGCAGCCTCAAATCAATGCATTTGTGTTGAAATTTCCCAGTAGGGGCATCTCTTTTATCTCTGGACAACTCAAGGATGATAATTCATTTGCTGCTCTTGACAGCTCTGTCACTATAATATTCTGATTTTACTTTTGTGATTAATATGGAATATTTTATTGACTATTTTGTAAATATAAGTTTTTCAGTAGTTCTGGAAATATATATATTACAATATATATGTTATCTAAATGTAATGCACACACACACACACACACATAATGTTGGTAAGGATGTGGGGAAAGTGCTATATTGATTTTAAATCCTTTGGATATATACTGAGAAGTGGGATAACTGGAATAAGTGGTGATTCTGCTCTTAGTTTTTCAAGGAATCTCTGCAATGCTTTCTAGAGAGGTTGCATCAATTTTCAGTCCCACCAGCAATATAGGAATGTACACTTTCTCCCACATTCTTACCAATATTTATTGTTACTTGTATTCTGGATAATTGTCATTCTACCTTGAGTGAGATGAAATCTGAGGGTAGCTTTAATTTGCATTTCTCTAATTAGAAGAGAAGAGATGTTGAACATTTTTTTCATAAACTTGTTGACCATTTGTATTTCCTCTTTTGAGAAATGTCTATTTAGTTCCTTTGCCCAAATAGTCATTGTCTTATTTGTTTTTGTGGTATTTTTTGAATTATTTGTATATCCTTGGATATTAATGCCCTATTGGAGGAGCAGGTGACAAAGATTTTCTCCCATTCTGTTGACTCTCTCATCATGCTTTTAATTAATTGTTTTCTTTGCTGTGAAAAGTTTTTTAATTTGATGCCATCACACTTTCTGATCTTTTTTTACTTCTTATGCTTGATGAATCCTGTTAAGGAAGTTGTTTCCTGTGCTGACATGCTGCAGTGTAGAACATTCATCTTCTTCTAGCATTTCTGGTTTAATTCTTAGGACTTTGACCCACTTTGAGTTCACATTCGTGCATGGTGTGAGATAGGGGTTAAATTTCATTCCACTACATGTGGATTTCCAGTTTTCCCCACACCATTTGTTAAAAAGACTATCTTTTCTCCAATATGTTTTGTTACATTGGTCAAGTATTAAATAACTATATCTGTGTGGATTTGCCTCTGTGTCTTCTATTTGGATAGTCTCTATGCCTATTTTGATGCTAGTACCATGCTGTTTTTGTTATTATAGCTCTGTAGTATAATTTGAGGTCTGGTATTTTGATGCTTTCTGCTTTGCATTTCTTACTAAGGAATACTTTGGCTGTTTTGGGTCTCTTCTTTTTTTCAAATGAATTTCATATCTGCTTTTTCTAGTTCTATGAAGAACATTATTGGAATTTTAATGGGAACTTACATTGAATCTGTTCAGCACATTTAGTAGAATAGCCATTTTGACAATATGAACTTTGCTTATCCAAGAATGTGGGAGGTCTTTCAATCTTCTAAGGTCTTCAATTTCTTTCTTTAGTGTTCTATAGTTTTCATTGTAGAGTTCTTTCACCTCTTTTGTTAGATTGATTTTCAAGTGTTTTATTTTATGTTATTTTTTGAGGCTATTGTAAATGGAATAGTTTTCCTGATTTCTTTTTCAGTAGGTTCATCATTAGAGCACAGGAACACAATTAATTTATGAGTGTTGATATTATATCCTCCTGCTTTCCTGAATTCACTTATGAGTTATAGAAGTTTTCTGGTGGAGTTTTTTTTTGGGTCTTGCATAACTAAGATCATGTCATCAGCAAACAGATAATGTGAGCTCTTCCTTTCCCATTCATATCCCTTTAATTTCCTTCTCTTGGATGATTTCTCTGACTAAAGTTTCAGTGAAAGTGGGTATCCTTGCTGTGTTCCTCTTTTTAGAGAATGTGCTTTTAGATTTTCCTTCTTTTAGTATAATATTGGCCATGGGTTTGTCATATGTAGCCTTTCCAATGTTGAGGTAAGTTCCTTCTATCCCTATTTTTTCCAGTGTTTAAACATGAATGGGTAATGTATTTTGTCAAATGCTTTTTCTGCATCTATTGATATAATCATGTGATTCTTGTCCTTACGTCCATTTATGTGGCGAATTACATTTATTGAATTCCATATATTGAACCAATCTTGCATCCCAGGGATGAAACCTCCTTGATCATGGTACACTATCTTTTTAATGTGCTTTTGTATGTAGTTTGCCAATATTTTAATAAGAATTTTTGTATCTATGCTCATCAAGAATATTGGTCTGGAGTTTTCTTTACTTGATGTGTTTTGTCCGATTATGTTTTTAGGGCAATACTGGCTTCAAAGAATGAATTTGGCAATGTTCTTTCCTGTTCTATTTTATGAAATAATTTGAGGAGAATTGGCATTAGTTCTGCTTTAAAGGTGTGGTAAAACTTGGCTAAAAATCCATCAAATCCTGAGCTTTTCTTTGTTGGAAGTCTTTTATATAGCTGCATCATTTTCATTGCTTGAAACTGATATGTTTAAGTTTTCTATATCCTCTTGGTTCAATTTGAGTAGATCATATGTGTCTAGGAATTTTTCAGTATCTTCACAATTTTCTCACTTATTGGAGTATACACTTTCAAAATAGTTTATAATGATCCTCTGGATTTCAGTTTAGTTTGTGATATTTCCTTTTTCATCTCAGATTTTGATAATTTGAATTATTTCTCTCATCAATTTTGTTAATCCTTTCAAAAATCAACTCTTTGTTTAATTGATATTTTTCTATTTTTTTATTCTAAACTTCATTGATTTCAGTTCCAATTTTAATAATTTCTTATCTTCTACTGATTTGGGTGTTGGTTTGTTCTCCTTTTTTTCTAGGGCTTTACAATGTAATATTAGATTATTTATTAAATATCTTTCTATTCTTTTAATGCCTGAGATCAATGCTATGAACTTTCCTCTTCAAGTGCCTTCATATAGCCCCAGAGATTTTGATATGTTGTATCACTATTTTCATTTTCTTTTAAGAATTTTTTCTATTTTCCCTGATTTCTTCACCAATTCATTCATCATTCAAAAGTGTATTATTAATCTCCAGATGTTACACTGTTTTCTGTTGTCGTTTTTTTCTTATCACTGATTTCTAAGTTCATTGTAATACTATCCAATAGAATGCAATGTATTTTCTCCAAGTTATTTTATTTTATTTTATTCTATTTTATTTTTATATTTGGTAAGATTTGCTTTGTGATATAAAATATGGGGTATTTTTGAAAATGTTCCGTATGCTGCTGAGAAGAGAGTGAATTCAGTCATTGATGGTTGATTTATCTTATAGATATCTGTTAAGTTCATACTATTACTTGTATTTTTAGGTCTGTAGAGTCTTTACTAATTTTTTTTTGAATGATCCATCTAGTGGTTAGAAAGGCATGTTAAAGTCATCCAATATTACTGTAGTGTGGTATCTGATTCTTAATATTGAGAAGTATTTGTTTGATATATGTAGATGATCTATTGTCCAGGGCATAAAAAGTTAAGATCATTATATTTTGTTGATGTATGATTCCACTAAGCAGTGTTAAGTGATTTCTGATTAATCTTGGCTTGAAGTCCACTTATATCTAACATGAGCATATCTACCCCTGCTTGTTTTCAAGTCACATGTAAATGCTGCATTTTTTTTTTCCCCATTCTTTCACCTTCAATGTAGGATGTCTATGCCTGTGAGGTGAATCTCTTGCAAACAGCATATTGTTGGATCTTGTTTTTAATCCAGTCTGCCAGCCTATATTTTTAATTAGTTTAGATTATTTACATTCAATGTTTTTTGAGAGGTTATTTTTATGTCCTACTATTTTACTTCTAATGTCTAAATTGGACTTGATATTTCTTTAATTGACTATTCTTCTAGTGTATCTCTTCCCTATGCTGATTTTCATTTTTATTTTTCATTTCTTCTTCATGAAATATTTTATCGAATATGTTTTGTAGTGTAGGCTTACTAGTTGTGAATTTTTTTAGCTTGTGTTCATCATGGAAGATTTTTATGTCATCTTGAATTCTGAATCTTAATTTTTCAGTGTATAGTATTCTTGGTTGGCATTAATTTCCTTTCAGAGCTTGGTGTATATTTTTCCAAGTCCTCCTGGCTTTTAGCAGCTGCTTTGAGAAATATGTTGAAATCTAGATTGGTTTGCTTCTAAATGTGACCAGTTATTTTTTTCTCTTGCAGCTTTTAAAATTCTGTCCTTAATCTGTAGGTAAAGCATTTTTATTATAATGTGTGTTGGACTGGATTTATTGTGATTTTGTATATTTGAAGTCCCATATGCCTCTTGTGTTTGAATTTCCATCTCATTCCTAAAATTTGGAAAATTTTCTTATATTATTTCATTGAAAAGATTGTGCATTCCTTTAACTTGTTTTTCAGAGCCTTCATCTATCCCAATTCCTTTTTTTTTTTTAGTTTTTTTTAAGGTGTAGATGGACACAATACCTTTATTTTATTTATTTTTATGTGGTGCTGAGGATCGAACTCAGTGCCTCATGTGTGTTAGGTCAGCACTATACCACTGAGCCACAACACCAGCCCCACCAATGTATCTTAAATTTAGGCTTTTAATGTTATCCCAGATTTCTTGAATATTCTGTACATTATCTCCTAACATCTTTTCTTTATGATCAGCTTCATTTTCAAGATTATATACTTTGTCTTAGACCTGAAAAAATCTATATTCAAAGTGGTCTAATCTTTGGCAATACTTTCTATTGAATATCTAATTTGGTTTATTGATTCTTTCAGTTCTATGATTTCTATTTGGTTTGTTTTAATTGAGGTGATCATTCACCTCTTACATTTTCTGTCTGATTTCACTCCTTACATCTTCTTTTAGCTTATAGAATATTTTAACTATAATTTTCTAAACACCTTCTCTGAAATTTTCTACACTGTGCTGTCAATGAATTCTGTTGTTGAAACTGTTTGGGATGGTTTACCCCCTTGCTTTTTCATATTATTTTTCTGTGTTCCCATATATCAGTATAGTACTGACATCTTTTAAGTGAAGAGCTACTTTGAGAGTTTCTTTTTCTTAATACCTCTAGATTCGGTGAATGTCCAGATAAGGATATTTTACTTCAATGTGTGACCTCTGCTAATCCCAGTATTAACACCACTTTAAGAGATGCCACCAAGCCATATTTACTATAATCACTGAAGGGCCAAGCCTCATATTCAACCTTATAGGAAACAAAAGCTAGTTGCAATTGTTCTCCTCTATTCCTCGAATTCACCTATAAACTTAAAAGAAAGTTCTGGAATAGGTAAAAAATTAGTTGTTAAATTAGTAAACTTATTGCAACCTTAAGTAAAGACTAAAAGGGGAGAAAAAGAAATACTAGAGAAAGAGGAGAGGTTAAAAGAGATACATAGGAAGAAGGAGAAGGGAAAGAAAGAAAGAAAGAAAGAAAGAAAGAAAGAAAGAAAGAAAGAGAAAGGAAAGGAAGAAAGAAGAGAATGTAAAAGAATAATTTATATCCATGTAGAAAGGAGAAACAGATGATAGGTATTTGAGGTTGTAGCAGATAATGCAAGTGGATGAGTAGGGAGTAAGAGGAGCAAGTATAAACTAGAACTAAGAAAACATAGACAGGAAGATGAGTCCAATTAATGCTTTAAACCATTCTGTGAATTCATTCACATAAAATGGTTGAGAGTATAATGTTGCCTTTTTTTATTTACTTATTGATTCATTGAACACAAATGGAGTACAGCTATTGTTTCACTGGTTGTATACAAAATAGAGTCACACCATCTGTGCATTCATGCATGTACACAGGACAATGGTATCTGTCACACATTCTGTTATTATTTTTACCCCCCACCCCACCCACCCCTCCCTTCCCTCTATGCTAGCTATCCTTCCTCCATTCTTGCCATCCTTCCCCCCCCGCATTATGCATCATCATTCATTTATCAGAGAGACCATTCGGCCTTTGGATTTTTGGGATTGGCTGATCTCACTTAGCATAACAGTCTCCAACATCATCCATTTACCTACAAATGCCATAATTTTATTCTTCTTTATGGCTGAGTAATATTCCATTGCGTATATATACCACAGTTTCTTTATCCATTCATCTACTGAAGGGCATCTAGGTTGATTCCATAATCTAGCTATTGTGAATTGAGCAGCTATGAATATTGATGTGGCTGCATCACTGTAGCAATCTGATTTTAAGTCCTTTGGGTATAGGCCAAGGAGTGGGATAGTAGGGTCAAATGGTGGAACCATTCCAAGTTTTCTAAGGAATCTCCACACTGCTTTCCAGAGTGGCTGCACCAACTTGCACTCCCACCAGCAATGTATGAGTGTACCCTTTTCCCCACATCCTTGCCAATACCTGTTGTTGCCTGTGTTCTTAATAAAAGACATTCTAATTGGGGTAAGATGAAATATTAAGGTGGTTTTGATTTACATTTCTCTTATAACGAGTGACGTTGAACATTTTTTCATAAATCTGTTGATTGCTTGTAGATCTTCCTCTGTAAAGTGTCTGTTCATTTAACATGCAATGGAGAAAAGACAGCCTCTTCAACAAATGGTGCTGGGAAAACTGGAAATCCATATGCAGCAAAATGAAGCTAAACCCATATCTCTCACCCTGTACAAAACTCAACTCAAAGTGGATCAAGGACCTAGAAATCAGACCAGAGACTCTGCACCTAATAGAAGAGAAAATAGGTCCAAAGCAAGAAATAAAAGCACGAATCAATGATTGGGATAGAGTCAAACTAAAAAGCTTTTTCTCAGCAAAGGAAACAATCAGCAATGTGAAGAGAGAGCCTTCAGAGTGGGAGAAAATCTTTGCCACACACACTTCAGATAGAGCACTAATCTCCAGAATCTACCAAGTACTCAAAAATCTTTACACCAAGAACACTAATAACCCAATCAATAATGTTGCCTTTTTGATTAAATATTATCATTCAAGTTAAATAGCTATTTAAATAATCAAAGTTGACATTAGAGTTGTTTATAGTAAACCATGTCAAGGTGACGAAAATTCTTGTCCAATCTTGGTTTGAATTTCATTGGTGTTTGGACATTTAGCCAGTGCTCATCAGCCTTTGGCTGTGGATCTCATGAATTTCATGGCACAGGAGCCATTTTCCTAGTTTCTGTGAACCTCTTAATAGCAGGTTCTGGTTCATCAGCTCAGGGCCCTGAAGCTGACTGCCTAGAGGTTGCAGTGGTTGTGGTTTGGCTGTTTCTATTGTATGCAGTAGTTCAGGATCCAGGCCTCTGGAGTGTCCTGGTAATTGCTGTGGGTCACTGTGCCTGCTTCCCTCTAAGGTCATTTTTGCAGTGGTGAAGTTCCTGGTTCCCTTTGTGAATACAGGAATTCTGGTTGTGGGTTTTCTGCAGTTGTTCTATGCTGTAGAGGTATTCCCCTGGCTCATGCTGCTCCCTGAGGTACTGTAGTCAAGTATCTTAGGTAGTTCGCCTAGGCTCTAGTTTCCATTACACCACAGGTTGTGACTGGTTGACATTGATTTCCTCTGTTTACTAAGTTTGATACAAGGTCTCATAAGTATCTAAACAGTGCCCTTTCATTCTCCAGTTGTGATAACAGGTCAGGCTGCCCACCAGTTAAGACAGGAATCAGACCCCCTTCTTCCTGTGTAGGCTCTGGTAATTTTCCACTGGGTTTATGTTACTGAATATTCAAGCAGCTTCCTTTTTCCAGGGCACCACAACCCTAGTAGTCTCCCTAGGCTTCCAGTGATGGGTCCCCTCAGTGTCAGTGGTCAGAGTCCGGTGAATCCAGATTCCTCTATTCCAGGGCAAAGCTGCTTCATTTCGATATTTGTCTGATTTGAGTGAGGGTATGCTGCCTAGAGCTTTCTGCCCTTCCCTGGGTTTTACTGGGCAGGGTTAGGTGCTGTGTCCCTCACCAGCCTGTTCCCTGTGTTTGTGAAGGATTTCAGCAATTTGTGGATAGTTGTGGTGCTTCTTGAAGTTCTTTCTGGCAGGAGTGTTAAATAGTTCCCACTACATGTCTGTGCATGGGATTATGCCATGTTGATTTAAGAGGGCAACTGGTTAGGTGAGGGCTCCACAAGATGGTTGGGGACCCCCAGTTCAGTTTTCTTTTTACAATTTGGTTTTAAACTGCTCTGTTTTAAGATGGTAACCCTTTGTGTTACCATCATACTTTAAATTCTCTTTCCAAATATTATTAAGTGGGTGAGTTTAAGAGATTTTCCTTTCCTCTCTCTGTCTCTTCCTCTATCTGTTGCCCCTCCCCAATTCCCATACCTAGGTTTGGGTTCAGGGTTAGGGGACCCTTGAGTTTATTTTCACTCTAATACACTGTCTTCCAGTCTCTCCAAATCTTGAATATTTTAATATTGAGTCTTGGAGCATTTAATTTGTCACCCGCCTCTTTTTTTCCCAAGTTTCACTCAATATTTAATTACATAAAAGGGCTAATTGATAGAGTTTTTTCCTTTCTTACCTTAGCAGCAAGGTTTTCATACTTTGTAAAGCATATAGATTTATATTATCAAAAGCAATGACATTACAACATCATCAAATCATTTTTTATGTTGTCATCCTCATACACTGCTTCAAAAGTGTTATCTTCCAAAAGTCAATTTGGATATCTTAATGAATACACTAAGCATTCTAGTCAAATCTTTCAATATCTGTTATGTAGAAATGAGAGAGGGAGGAGGTGGGAGTCTGAAAAATGGTGGAATGAGACAGACATCATTACCCTATGTTCATGTGTGATTAATGAGAATGATATGAATGTACATCATGCACAACTATAGAAATAAAAATTTGTACCCCATATGTGTACAATGAATCAAAATGAAGTCCTTTAAAAAAATATCAAACTTGTTTTTTATTTAAAGATAATTTTTTTCTTTTTCTGTTTTTTTGCTTGTTTGTTTGTTTTGGCAGTCCTGAATCCAGGGTCTCATGCATGCTAGGCAAACACTCTACCACTGAGCTATATCCATAGTCCTTAAAGAGTATTTCAAATAAAAAAAAATAGGTAGTTCTCACTTGAGTATATTATAATTATTATTATTATTATTATTTCACAATCTAAAAATTTAAATATTTTTATTATTTCAAAAAGTCTCCTCATGCCCATTTCCAGTCAATTCCCTGGAAGCAGGGAAGCAGCTTTGCCCTGGAATATATATATATATATATATATATATATATATATATATATATACAAATTCTTTGTTTTTTATTGATTTTTTATTTGTTCTTTTTAGATATACATGCCAGTAGAGTGTTTTTTGACATGTTATACATACATGGAGTGTAACTTATTCTAATTAGGATCCCATTCTTATGTGTGTACATGACATGGAATTTCACTGGTCCTGTATTCATATGTGAACATAAGAAAGAGTTATGTCCAATTCATTCTAATATCTTTCCTGTTCCCATTCCCCTATTTCTTAATTCTGTTTTCCTTTTGATGTCTCCTTTCTGTGAGGAGATTGGGACTGGCTGCTTAGCTAGCTTCTGCCATCTTTCTGCCTCATCTATCCAAAGTGCACTTTCTTATATAAAGTATTTTAAAAAGTATCTGTTATTCCTTTATAAATGTTAAATGACATCAGAATTTCATGTGTTGCCTCACCTTTTCTTTTGATATCACAATAAATAAGTTATCAACATAATATAAGTATCCCTATTTTTAGAAATGGCTAATGAGATTCACTAATATTCATTATAACGTTAAGGTCCTATAATGTGTAGCAAAATTGGATTAAAAGTAAAGAGCTTAAATTTGTCTTTCACTAGAGCTACTGAAATATTTTGTCTTTGAAATAATGGAAGAGTCCTCTCATATACATTTATCATAGTAACTATATTTTTATCTATCAGCAGTTGTTTGAAAACTTTTCTGGCCTGTGATTATAGTAAATTAACTACACCAACATAAAATTGTGTATTCAGAGGAAAGGGAACAATGGACAGGGATACATAGTAACACTGAAATAAAGTTAATGAGCAAAAATGCAGAGAAATGAATTTCAAATATTAACTAATAATTGACAAAAGGCATAGAAGTTAATGCATATAGTGTCCATTCATATTTTTACAACACATTTTGGGTCAAATGTATGTAGGTTTAATTCCCCAGTATACCTCTCTGTATATAACTGCAAATAACTTATAAGCCTCAATCTATAATGCCATACAATTGCTACACCTGTGCTTCAAAACCCAGTTTGCTTAGTTTAGCTATAATTCATCCTTGTTAGTTCCTGTTTCCAAGACAAGGAAGCTGAGCTATGCTAAACAATGAAAGAGGCCAAGGTTAAATCTGATATCTGCAGAAGCAGGATCTGCTCCTTTCAAGCTTCATAGCATTTGTATAACCACCACACTGCTAGAGATGTCACCAAGAAACATCTCCTCTGTAAAAGCATTTCTTCTCTCAGATAATAAAGTTAGAAGTACTAGGTATAAAGTGTGAGCGATAAATGTTTCCCATCAATAATTTAAATGAAGTAATTAATAGGCATCTCTCTATGAAGGAGGCTCTTTGGCAGAGGACAGTGCTGCTTAAAATTGAATGTGCAGAATAATCACTTGGACAACTTGAAAAAAAGTACAAGTTCTGACTCAGTAGGTCTGGGTTAGAGCCTAGATTCTACTTTTCTAACAGGGTTCCAAGTGCTGCTGCTGCTGCTGCTGCTACAGATCACATTTTTAGTAGCAAACGTAAAGGAAAGGCTACTGAATCAAAAGTAAGAAGTTCAAGGTTACTTTATGACTTTGAACCAAGTTTCCTGATGTTAAAGTGGAAATTGTCATACTTTTCCTTTTTTCTCTGCTGTAATGTGACTATTAAAAGTCTTGATACATAATATAATATAATATAATATAATATAATATAATATAATATAATAGTATGTGGGTGTTTTGACATGCAATATTTTAATATAAATATCTCTTCCCAATTGTTCACATAGAAATAAGATGATGGCGCATCCCTTACTGCTCAGAAATTCTTAGGAACAATGCAATAACTGAGTGTTCCTTTTCCATGATATCTTTTCCACCTCATTCTTTCTATAGCTCATCTCCATAAATAATCACAGTAGAGAAGACTGGCAATGGGGAAGCAAGTGATGAACTAAGAAGGTCACGTAATAGTGAACATGAACTTTCTTTCACTTTGGTATATGCTTTTTTGAAAGGAAAGATGACAAAAGTTTAAGAGAGGACTTGGATTTTTAGTTAATCTTTGGAAATTCCAAGTATTTGAGAAACTAGAATACCATCCTAGATACAGGAATCTTCTGCAGTAACTTGAACTTATCTTTAGTACCATAGGCTTACAACATTTTGACCCATAATGTGAAATCTTCTCATAAAAAGAATTTTACTTCACATTTTTCTAGCATCATAATGAAACATTACTATTATAGGCTAAGGTGGGAAAAAGTAATGTTACCTCATGTTTCCAAAGGGTCTGTCTTTATATCATCATCTTTTTCCTCTTTATGTCTCATACTTACAGCAAAGATATTATCACCTCTAAAAGAAGGGCTGGCACTCATGGAAAGAACTGTCATCTATCATAGATAATGGCAATTAAACCACATGGTAAAACGCTGTTGTCATTTGATGCATTTTGATGGGAAGAATGTCAATGAAGTTTAATTTCTCCCATGAATTTTAATGGGAAACTAAACCATTAGTGCCAAAACTGACTACAATATACTTCTATGACACTGTTAAAATTACACATTAAAAAATTGATTGGTGATTTCATATATGTGCTTTTAAAAATAATCTAATTTCACATCTATTACATATCTATTACATAATTAAAATATATTCTGAAGGCTACTGTCTTCTCCTTTTCCTCAACACTGATGATCTGGCTGCTTGTCAGGGCATATCAGAGTCTTACATGGGGATACTCAAAGCCAATTATAAGGATTTGTATCCTAAGGATCTGTCTTTAAATATATCATCTCACACAGACAGTCTGGAGGTGGAAAAGGGGGATACAGTCAGTAAGATCTCAGTTCAATTGATGCATTCTAGTTTAAAGTTTCTTTCTAAAAAAAGTTGATAGAAAATTTATATCTATAATAAATATTCTAGAAATACATCTTTTTCTCTGTTTTACAGGAGCAATATAACCATCACATAAGTTTGTTTCACATGCTTACAGTCAGTCAGTTTGAATGTTTCTCAGGCAAACATGGAATCATTATGTAAGGTTTACAGGGTTCAAATTAAATGCAAGAAAACAAAAGGCATTCATTTCCATAGACACTACCTGGAAATATTTGTGCAGATTAAGGTCTAGAAATAGACCTATGCTAGACTGGTCTCTGTGAATATAGACATATGCTAGGCTTGTGTCTGTGAGTCACCTCATTTGATAAAGCCCAAACTTCCGCTTTTTAACTCCCTTGGTGTTTCTCAAGCATACAGCTAGGTCTTTCCATCTTTAATTATTTGGAAGTATGCCAGCTCATCTAGTCTCCAGCTTTGGCTGCTGAAAGTTGCATGGAGGCTCAGCTACATCTGAGTCCAGAGGAAATGAATGGCACAGCTGAGTGTCATCAGGGTAATGATGGGATCTTATTGCACTCTAAATCTATTATTTGGGACAAAAATAGAGCAAGGGATTTTCCTGGCATTTCAATTATAAGAATTAGAAGAAAAATGTAGGGGCAGTGAGGCAAAAGTTTTGGAGAGAAACCCGGAGCACACTTAACTTCCATTTCTGCTATTAGAACACATAAGTATGAAACAGAGATTGGTTTTCAGTTTAAACACAAGTCATTTCCTAAACAATGTAACATTCTAAGAATATTCAATGGAATTAATTTTTGTTACTTGTTTGTCTTAATATTAGGATTTTCATGAGGGAAGCAATGTATCCAAAAGGTCTTGTGTGGTCTACAATTCCTCTTGGCCTTATTTCTTATGCGAGTCACTGCTTTGGTGACCAGTAAAGTTTTCTGCCGGTATACCTTATCAGGGTTCTCCTTCTGCATTTTGCTTTCTGCTTCATGGCCTTTCTGACACCTGGGACAGAGAACCTGTGACCTTGGTTGGTCTTTACACAGTGCTAACAGAAATTACATGTGTTAATGCTTTTAAGTCAATTATTAATCTACAAGGAGAGAACAATAAACGAATGAATGCATTCCCCATTCTGCTATTTCTGCTTTTCCAAGAGAAATTTTACAGATTTTATCAGAAGTTTCTATAAGATCAAATAACAGTTACCTGGAGTGGGAGTGAATTGAATCATGTTTTCTTAAGTGGCTTTTCCTACTTTCCAAGTCTATTTCACTACCACCTATTCCTCATTTCTCCCTCTTGAGACCATAATACTAATTAAACCTCTCATATATGATCCTTTGTCTCCAACATAGTCTCTGGGTAACAGTCTAAGACAGGTAATTGAAGCCCCCATCTCCCACCCTCCATTGGCTTTCAGGCTACATTAGATAGTTCCCATCAATTCCCACTTACTCTTTTTCTTGAGGTAACGTAATTACTTTATCCATGGTTAGGAAATATGGAGGAATTTATGTCCCCAGAAAATGATTCTGTAGGAAACTCAGGAACATCTACCACCTTGGTTTCATTTCTCCCTTAATGCTCCATTCTCCAGTATGTTCATAATCCCAATGGGTATTCAGATTATTTCCCTAATCTGTGGAGGCATTGTTTGTGTTAATCTCCAGGGAATGGTAAAATTGCTGATACATTTCCAGGGAGTATACATTAAAGATAATTTTTTCCAAGTCTGTAATTGCTATAGTTTTTGTTACTGTTTCCCCCGCTATGTTTATCTATATATGCACAGGAGATAATAGCAGTTGCTGGAACAATTTCCTGTGGTTCTCCACAGGAGTAAAAATGTTGCACCGCTTCTCCACAGGAAGGCATTATGTAAAGATTTTTCAATGACTAACAGGATTTCATTACCAGGTAGAATACTAACTGAACTGATTTATGGTCAAATAAATGTGATTTTATTAGTGTCTTCTTTTTGGTGATGATCTAAATGTTGTGGGAAATTCATGATAATCCTGAGTTCTTGGATTGTGCAAGCTATTGTCTACATAAAGGCATTTTGTCAAACAGTTTATTAGGTAATCAACTATTCATCCTTTGCAAAAGCCCCATACTCTTTAAAATTTTATTAAATATAGTATCCACACCATAAAAGTAATATACAGAAAATGCAGTAAAAATTATGCATCATTTATTCATAAGGTTTTGGTCTTCAAGTACCAGAGGATTAAAAAAATGTCTAAATATTAATGTGGATGACATATTTATAAGAAATATTTTCATGTATTCACATGTGAAAAATGTTTGATATTATGTGCACGTTTTAGTTTAATATGAATATAGATTCATATATGCAAATAAAAAGAGCTACAATGACTAATTGTAATATTTTGCAATAATATTCTACTATAACATGACTTCAAAAATAAACCAGAATTGACAAAAATCTAATGAATATTTATAGCTTGCAAGTTAAGAAGTTAGACTTTGGCATATAGCCTTTTTGATTTCAAATGAACTTGGTTGAGTTAGCTTTTCTAACCTTTGTTCTATTCTTTATAATCAAAAAATAATATAAACAAATAATTAAAGCAACTATGACTTATGCAGTGCTTACTGTATCCTAAGCAATGTAAGGTATGTCAACTAATTTGATCTTCTCAAAGAACCTATGAAGTGTTATCATTCTCTTTTATAAATGAGAAAAGTGAGGCACAGAGAGAATCAGTGGCTCACTGTGGTCAACTTGATAATATAGCCAGGATTCCAACCATGCATTCAAGTTCCAGAGTCTAAGTTATAGTTCTCAAAAATAATGTTTTTCTCACAGGTGCTCTATTTTGTTGTTTTATTCTAAATTTTGAAATATTCCAAAAAAGGCAAAGCTACAAATGCCCTGTATACAATACACCATCACTACAAGATTGTTGTTACTTGTGTTTGCTGTCATTTGTAGGAATAGAACTGCTGGTATACCCTGGGGCATTGAACTGTTCAACATATCTTCCATGTTAAGAGCTGCTTGGAAGTACAAGATTCTATAGCAGAAGGAAATGGCAAGGTATCTAGAGTGAACAATCGATCCAGCATTCTTTAGACTTTAAAAATCTCCTTCTTTGTCTTTGGGAAAAAGCAACAAAAAGAAGGATAAATAAACAACAACAACAAACCCAGAAACATTCCAATATGGTCACAGCCTCACCTAAAACAACTACCCAATTTAAGGCAAAAAATATTTTAATATGTATACTATGTAGGGAATTAAAAGAATACATAAAGTTTACATATACAAAAATATAATGAGTTCAATCCCCAGCACTGCAAAAAAAAATGTAATGTCAAACTCAATACTTATTAATCAATTTGATTTTTGAGTAAAATTTCTATACTAAAAGTATATTAAATATTTGTTTGCAACTACTCTTAATGTTTATTCTAAATCAAATATTGGAAAAAACAAACAAGCATAAAACAGACAACCCTGGTTTTTGAAAAATTGGGAAGTTACATCTTTCTGATTGGTAAGAAATTTTAGCATATATAAAGTGTCAAATAATATGAATTCATCTAATTATTTAGGAATACTTATTTCTGTATGTTTATATATTGATAATGAATGATATATTAGCATAAAGGGTTCACCACTGACCCTTTTGCTTCTGGTTAATAACCTAGATATAATGAAACTTTATTATCCTAAGATACTGAGTAGGGCTTCTCCTTATCAGGTGTGCTAATAAGTTAGAAATTCGTTCCTTCAAATATATGACCATGAAGAAACTGAGAATGCCAATGTATTCTTCATCATGGCTTATACCAATAATAAATAGATATGGAGATATAAATTAGGAAGAAACTAACACAATAAAAAGCAAACAAAATAACTAACAAAAATACAGTAATTGTTGCTATTGTTATTGCATATTGTTATTAATAAGACCTTAGGAAGTGGCTTAAGATGGAAAAGGATTGAAACTCATATCCACTAAAGAACGTGAGGAAAGGAGGAAAGATTCATTTTTGCTTATGCTTCCAGAGGTTTTAGTCTGTAGTCAATGGGTTCCATTATTTTTAGGCCCGTGGTGAGACAGAACGTAATGGCAGGGAGCAAGCACATGGTGGAACAAAGCTGTTCACCTCATGGTGGCTGGAAAGTAAAGTGAAGGAGGAGAAGGGGCAGAAGTCCAATATCACCTTCAAGAGCATATTTCTAACTTCCTCTAACAAGGCCCCACCTCTTAAAATTTCCACTACCTCCCAACAGTGCCACTGTCTATTGACCAAGCCTTTAACCTATGGGCCTTTGAGATACAATACAGATTTAAACTAAACAGCTTCCTAGATGGATGCCAAATAAAATCCTAAAATATAATTAGGAATTACAGAAATGATGGGAAACAACCTGGGAAGAAGGGTAGTTAATTCAGTTTGAGTTATAAAGATTTTTTTTTCTTCCTTGAGTGTCAAAACTATCTTTTAAAAAATTTTTTACCAACTTTAATTATTTCCTACTCTAATGGAAGCTGAAGTTTATTCTATTTCTATAATTCTCTTTTACCAAGACTTCATGGTCAAGAACAAAAAGAAGCAAAGTTCATGAGTAAAAAAAAAAGAAATTAAGTAGAAAAAATATTCTATTAAGTCAGTGGTTCTTTGTGGGTGGGGTGGAATTTGTTACCTGGGGGACATTACTTAATAATTGTCCAACTGGGAATTGGAAGGAGTGGGTATGCTACTGGCATCTAGTGGTTTAAGCCTGGGAAGGTGCTAAACTTTCTGCAAGTCAGGGCAATACCCATAACAAAACACGTAAGTATCAAGTCAATGCCGACAGTGTTAAGGCTAAAAAGCCCTGCACTAAAATGAGGGCAGAGTTGTGCATGAAAAACACAGTAATAATATCTACTATTTTTAGCTTCTTGGGAGCATAGAACTAACAAAAGTAGTACTGAACAAAAGTTCAATAATATCTGTCACACATATAGGATGATCTAATGTGCTAGTGACTGTTTATAAATCTTAGAATTATGCTTTCACATTCTACAACCATTGTATTTTTCTTAGAGAATAAGATTTCTATATTATCATAAAATATCACCGAGTAAAAAATCTCATGTCATCTTGAATAGCTCAGGGCAATTTCTATTTACTGACTTCTAAAACATCACTGTTTTCTTATATCCATTTTGAAACATCCAGTGGCAATTTTTTTTTTTTTTTTTAAGTTACCAACTCTAGTTTTTGGAAGAAATCTGTAAAGATTCTGGCTGCAAAGATGTTTATTTGGTTATCCAAATAGTTTTAACCAAAGGTTTCTATGGTACACTTTGTGGCTTTACCTTGTCTGAAGACTGGATGCAAGCTTTGCCAGCTCAGAACTCCTCCTCACCTTTCTGTGTTGATTTTATGAAGTTTCTAAATACTGTTCATATATAAAAATAAAGTGACGGTTGGTAAAATATCAATTTAAAATAGCATTGGTGAAAGAGACTAAACAGACATGACAGATAGTTAAATATGGTATCAGACTGGATCCTGAACAGAAAAGGGCATTAGTTTTTGTTGTTGTAGTTCAAGTATAAAACTGAAATTCTAATTAAAGTTTGGAGTTCAGTTAATGTACAATGATAATTTCTTGCTTTGGTAAATGCACTACATTTATGTAAGATGTTAAAATTCTGGGAAACTGGATGAATAATATATAGAACTCTTTATAATGCTTTCAACTTTCTGTGATTCTAAAACTTATTCCCCCCAAAATAAAAATTTCATTTCTTTAAAAACAAAACAAAACACTGAGGAGGATAATAAAATGAATAAATTGGTAGGGGATTTTTATTCATAAGCCATTAAATATCTGTTTAAAAGTTAGAAATACTAAAACATTTAATTGCAAATCCTATGACTGAAATATCAGTTTGCAAAAATGTTCTACAACTCTCATTTCATTGAAATCATAATCTACATTTTAATTTAACATCAAAATGATGTGAGTATGTGGATTAGGCATTACAAACCATAGGTTTGTAGTACAAAAGTATCTCATAAAAATTTGACTAGTATAGGCTGATAATTAAATGATTTGTTAATACTTGAAAAATTCAACATTTCATACAAACGTCCAGATTCCTAACTTCTCTTAAAAATATGGAAGATTTGGCAAAAGTTGGCCACTATGAAAAGTTGGCCATGCGTGAAAGTTTTTAGTAGAGGTATCTTCATTTATCCTGGTGTATGCTTGCCATATGTCCGCACATTCCCTGTTTTCTTCCCCACTCCCATCCCTACAACCAAATGGGTCAACTGTGGGCCTTCAAGTGCGCAGTAACTAACTTTGACATTTATATCTCACTTCTCCTTCTTAAATAAATATGAGCTTTTAAAATGTTTGCTAATTTACAATTTCGAGAGATTTATTTAGGTCAATTTTCCTGTCAACATATCATAAAGAAATTGTTTCTTGGAGTTACATTTGTTAACTTTTGTAATCTTTGTATGGTGTTCAAAATGTTCTAAGTTTCACCCAGCTTGTTTTAGTATGGTTGATAAAGGATGGATTAACTTTCTCTTCTATCCAATGCCCAAATTGTTTGGGGCCAATTTATTTGTTCTGTATTACTTTGGTAGGTTTGTGCTAAGACATCTCTACTTTTCAATTCTTTTTAATTTTTCAGAAGTTTTACTTAGATTGATATAATAACATCATCCTATTTGCCAGGGTCCCAGAAAAAGGAAAGAGTAAAATGAACTGAACAACAGATCTTGAAAATGATATTCTAAGGAATTTTTCATTTTATTCCTTGAATTGATGAATAAGAATTTTGAAAATTTTTTTTTTCATAAAGTAATAGATTCTCCCCTATATCAGTTTTTCTCATACTATAGAATTCACTGACCCAATTCCTAGAAGTCTCCAATCTGCAAGATTTTTCTTTTCCTTTTCTGTTGTCTTACTTGCCTTTTAGAGGATCTTGAATGCTTTGCATCTATTTACCATGACTTAAATTGTCTAGCACTAAATGAGCCTTTAATTTTGTTAAGGAAGAGTGCTTCTATAGTCAGATTTCCAGATACGTACTCTCAGGACACCCCTTACTTTTATTTGTAGCATTTTCATGATTATCTAACTAGCCTGTAATTGGCTATTTCATGTCTCTCTCTCCCTCTATAATGTAAGGAGCATGAAAGCAGGGCCTGGTCAACAACTGTGTGATCACAAATTTTCCAACAGTCAGGTTGTATAATTCTTTAATATATAGTATTGGTTGAGTGCATGACTTAAGAGATAAACAAATGAAAAAATGTGCTATGCTCCTTCCTGCAGTTAAAGCTAAATAAATATTTAACATAACATGTTATAAGCCAGGTGTAGTGGTGCACACCTATAATCCCAGCAGCTCTGGAGGCTGAGGTGAGTTCAAAGCCAGCCTCCACAACAGTGAGGTGCTAAGTAACTCAGTGAGACCCTGTCTCTAAATAATACACAAAATCGGGCTGGAGATGTGACTCAGTGGTCAAGTGCCCTGAGTTCAATCCCTGGTAACCAAAATAATAAGAATGATGATAATCATCATCATCATCATGCTATACACAATAAATACATAAAATTTTTCTTTGACAAATAAGTAAATTAGAAATAAAATAAAGGTACATTTTTAAACATTCTAAAATTACATGGAGAAAAATTATAATGACGTTTCATTCTCACATCTGGGCCTACTACATTTACTCTCAAATCCATCCTGTATTTGGCACTTGAACTGGTCAAACTGTAAATATAGATATGCTTAACTCAAGTTTCCTTCTGATACTGTCAGAATATTTCCTTAACCTGACAAAACAAAAAACAAATAAAAAACAAAAACTACCTTAGTCTATCATATGTGACGCTCCTTGAATAGTCATTTATTTTACCTTGACAGCCCTATCTGAGGAATCTCTCAAACTCCAACAACCTTAGATGTTTTGGAAATCCCAGTCTTCCTATATACAATGTACTATTTAGTTTCCCTTTTCTCTTTGCCTACAAAGTCAACTTGAATTTCTTCTCTAAGTTAAGGTGTCCCATCTTATCACAATTCAATTTCAACATCACTTCCATGATGCCTTTCTTAAAGTCCCAAGTACCAAGAACTTCCACTGTTTTATTTAGGGAAACCTAATCCCTGTGTACCTTTATCTTTGCACTGAGACTACATTATTCCAATGATCAAGGACTGCAAGGCCCTTAAATGTATGATTCTATCTTATTCATTTAAGTATTAAAACATTCTAAAAATTGCCGGGCTTGGTGGCGCATGCCCTGTAATTCAAGCGACTTGGGAAGCTGAGTCAGGAGGATCGCGAGTTCAAAGCCAGCCTCAGCAACTCAGTGAGGCACTAAGCAACTCAATGAGACCCTGTCTCTAAACAAAATACAAAATAGGACTGGGGATGTGGTTCAGTGGCCAAGTGTCCCTGAGTTCAATCCCTGGTTAAAAAAAACAAAAAAACAAAACAACAAAAAAAAAACATTCTAAATAAATGTTCGTTGTTAAATTACTATCTCCCAAAATTTATTACAGATCATCTTTAAATATTCCTTAATTAGACTTTTCTCTAGAAAGACCATCTAGATTTACAAGTACTAATCAATGTGCTCCTCTTTCACAAATCACCTTTTTTCTTGTATCTTAGTTGAAATATTTAAATTATAAACCTTAATCTTTTATATTCCTTTTGTTTAGGTATATTTCACTTTATTAATTTAGGAATCTTAAATCTTTTTTAAGCATTAACTGTGTGTTATACAGTAAGTCAACTTACTTTTCACTAAGATATAAAAAACATAGTTTCAGAAAGGAGCTCAGGTAAGTGAATAATTAAATGAATATTAATGCTCTAATAGTAAGATTTGGAAGAATTGATTTTAGGTGTAGTGCTAAAAAGGAATATTTCATATGAAGAAAAAAAATGTGAGAAGCTATGGAAGTAACTTTTGGAAGTATATTTTGAAATTACAAATTGTCAAAGGAGTTTTCTTGTATTTACAGATGTAGATTAGTCTACCCTCAGATCTGGGAAGATTCAGGCTTCCTTAAAATTTCAGTGAAGTTTTTGGACCAGTAGGTAGAGATCTAATGTATACTATCTCCAAATTTCTGCTGACTTTTTTGGATTTTGACCATTCTATATAAATTCAAGGAAACATTGCCCTCAATTTCACCTAAATGAACAAAAACATTTTAAATCTTCAGGTGATAAATTGCATAATGAATATGGGTAATTTAGGAAAGGATGAAGACATTCTGCATCATAGCTTGAAACTGAATATAAGGACCACTATTTGTTAAATCGTTTTTCTGACCAGTCGTTTAAGCTTTTAACCCAATGACTTCACTGCCTGCAGAGACCCTCATTTTTCTTGGCTGTGGGTGTTAATTAAGGGAGATACTGGAGGGGAAGTAAGTGGGTGAAGAAATGACTAAAAGTTGGGGCTAGGTGGGTAGCCAAGCTCTGGTGAGGCTTGACTGACTTTAGAGCTAGCTCAGAAAGTTTATTATATAGGTTTCATCAAAATGTTATTTGTGTGTGCTTGCTTAGCATGTGTGAGGCACTGGGGTTGATCCTTTAATTTCTTCTCTAAGTTAAGGTGTCCCATCTTTTCACAATAAAAATAAACAAATAAAATAAAAGCATGTTGTCCATATACAACTACAAAATTTTTTTTAAAAATTTAAATACAGGTTATTTATAGGAAAGTTTCAGCAAAGCAGGCCATCTGGACACAGGACTGGTGAGACATTAGGGTCATCTTGTTTGGTCAGGATTCTCTATTCCTGGGAGAAGGTGCTGAACTCAAGGCATCCACTAATGGAGCCAGGCACCTCTGCAGGTAGCCACCCCTGACTGGTGTTACCATAGAAACCAGGGCATCTTGACCTGCACTTTCACACAGGCAGTTCCCATCAGCCACGAGAGTCAGACAAGTCATGATTTTGATCATAGCTTTCCACAACTGCCCACCATCTTCTTCTTCAGCTCATCTTCTTACTCCTGTATCTTCTTACTTCCCTCTGTTTTCCACACTCTGTACCTCCTTGACAGCCATAGGAACACTATACTTCCTATATGTATTAGGCATAGCAGTTCATCTCATTCTGTTACCCCTTCTAATTTGTATAATTTTTGTATTGGCAAAAATAAATCAAGGTGGATTTTATTTTATTTAATTATTATGCATTTGTTTATTTGGTATCAGGGTTTGAACCCAGGGGTGCTTGACCACTGAGTCACATCCCCATACTTTTTATTTATTTTTTTTATTTTGAGGCACAGTCTTGTCTTAACTTCTCAAGGACTGATTAAGTTGCTGAGGCTAGCTTTGAACTTGCGATTCTCTTACTTCAGCTTCCTGACCCATTGGGATTATAGGTGTGAGCCACCACACTCAGCATAGATTTTATTTTATTTTTATCAAAAAGACCATTGAATTTGTAATTCAAAAGTAATTTTATAACTGATTGAATGCCACATAAGTTCTCATCAATACAAATGGGATGATTCAGTGACACAAGAAGCAAGGAGAGGCAGCAATTCGTTAACTTTTCTTTTGCCTTTAAAAATCAGAATATTCTATTTCTCCTCTTTAGTAGGAAGTACATTTGTTTAGTTTTAATCAAATTTAACTAATCCTGTGCATTCTGCTTCTCATAGATTTTAATTTTGTTCCTTTCTATAATATCTTTTGTTTTCTAGTTACCTGCTTTGGATTCATTCATTTGAATTAATATTTAGATGCTTCCTTTCAGTGAGGATGTGGATTAGATTTCCATTCTTATGCAGATAGAACTCAGATATATTTGAAGATTATTTAGAATACTCTGTTTCTGACAGTTTATCAGTTTCTCATGAAGACATAGAAATCAATTAAATATTGTAAAAGTGAACCATTTGTTGATGATTCCAGACACTTGCTTAAAATAAGCTTAATCATGTATATTCAGATTTGTGTGTGTGTAGGTGTTTCATGATCAATATCAAGAATGGGATAATTTTAACTGATTGAGAGTTTTCTTACTTGTTTAACTGTAGTTTTGCAGTAGGTCTTTGGTATGTAGTCAAATCCTTCAGCATTTTTTCAAGTAGATAATATAGAATACAGTTCAATTAAACATGTTAACTGATGCATATAAATCTAAAAATTATATATACTTAAGGAGTAGCATGTGATGTTCTGATGCATGGAAACATTTTATAATGTTTAAATCAGATTAACAACATATATCTCCTCAAGCACTGATCATTTCTTTAGTATAACAATTTTCAAAATCCTTTTAACTTTGCAAAACTTAACAGTACATTATCTCTTGTCTCTCTATTGTGCAATAGCACCAAGGGAACATCTATTCCTACCTCTAACTATAAATTAGTACTCTTTGATTAATCGTTCCCATCCCTGTCTCCCTACAACTCTCCTCAGCCTCTGGTTACCACCATTCTACTCTCAAGTTCTATGAGATCTACTTCTTTTTGATTCTACATATTCGTGAGACAAGTAATATTTGTCTTTCCATCCCCAACTTATTTCACCTAACATAAAACTTCCCATTTCTATCCATGTTGCCAGGATGACAGGATTTCATCCTTTTTATGGTTGACTAATATTCCATTATATATATGTACCACATTTTCTTTATACATTCATCATTTGGAAGACAATTAGGATGTTTTGCATTTCCTAGCTATTGTGACTAGTGCTATAGTGAACATAGGAGTACAGATGTCTGACAGATCAGTTTAATTTCCTTTGGATAGATACCTGTAGTGGAATTGTATAATGAATATTAAACATCTGTCAGATGAATAGCAGCATAGCTTTGCTCTCATTCTTTAGGCTCTATTTTCACTCTGGTGGTATTTCTTCCTTAGCTGTGCAAAAGTCATCTAATTTGAATGTCATCCCATTTGTGAATTCTTGCTATTTTTTCCTGAGCCAATGGGGTCTTGTTCAGGAAATTGTTGCCTATATCAATTTCTTGAAATGTTTCCCAATGTTGTCTTCTGGTAGTTTTAAAATTTTAGGTCTTACATGGAGGTTTTTTATCCATTTTGAGTTGATTTTTTTGTAAAAGGTGAGAGACAGGGATCTAGATTTTGTCTTCTACATGTGAATATACAGATTTCCCAAGACCATTCATTGAAGTGACTTTCTTTTCTTCAATGTATATTTTTGGCACTTCTGTTGCAAATCAGATGGTTTTAAACTTATTCCTGAATTTTCTAGTCTTTTCCATTTGTCTACATGACTATTTATATGCCGATACCATGCTGGTTTTGTTAGCATGGATTTATAGCCTATTTTGAAATTGGATAATGTGATGCCTTCCAGCATTGATCTTTTTGCTTAGAATTGCTTTAACTACTTAGGGTCTTTTGAGCTTCTGCAAGAATTTTAGAATTGTTTTTTCCAGTTCTTTGAAAAATACCCTTGGTATTTTGGCACAATTACATTAAATTTGTGGATTGCTTTGTATATTATTACCATCTTAACAATATTAATTTTCCAGTTTGTAAGCATAGAATATATTTTCATCCTCTAGTGTCTTCTTCAATTTCTTTTTCAACTTTAATAATTTTCATAATTTATGAAAAAACAAAAATAGTAATTTTTATTATTTATTTAAACACACTAGGAATTGAATCCAGGGATACTTTTCCCCTAAGCTACATTCCCAACCCTAGACATTTTTAAATTTTGCTTTGAGACAGGGTATCACCAAGTTGCTCAGACTGATATCAAACTTGTAATCCTGCTGCCTCAGCCTCTTGAGTCTCTGGGACTTCAGGAATACACCATCATACCCTTCCTATTTTTTGAAATATTTTGAAGAGAATCAATATTAGTTCTTCTTTAAAGTTCTGGTGAAATTCAACACTGAATCTATTTGAGTCCTAAAATATTTTCTTTATAAAAAATTTTCAAAATAAAAATTCAGTGCATATATGTTTACAATAATTGTACCTTCTTGATGGATTATTCTCTTTATCAATATGTAGTGACCTATGTTGTATCTTTTGATGGATTCTGGCTTGAAGTATATTTTTCTGATATGAATATAGTTACTTCTGCTTTCAGATTTAGTTTGATTGGAATATCATTGTCCATTCTTTTACTTACTGTTTGTGTTTTTGCCAATGAGATGAGTTTCTTGCAAAAAGCAAGCAGTTAGATTTTGTTTTTTAATCCAATCAGCTACTTTGTGTCTTTTAAGTAGGGAATTCAGACCATTTACATTTAGGATTATTACTGAAAGGATATGTACCAGTTCCTTTTATTTTGTTGATTTACCTCTGGTTGTTTTGAATCATCTGCTTGATTCTCTTTTATTCATCTTATAAATTTAGTGGTATACTGAATTAATCATGTTTGATACTTTCCTATTTGCATGTCTGGTCTTGTAGTAAGATTTATATTTTCCTGTGCCCTCATGATGGTGCTGGGATGACCTCCTTAGTACTATTTTGTGTGCTGCAGTGCTGTATATAATACGGAGATCTTGTTTTTACACACACTCAGATCCACTGCTGGTCTCAACTAGCTTTATGGTGTGTGGTCTGGGAAGGCATCTGTTCACTGCAGAAGCCCCCAGGCTGTACATGAGTTGGCATGACAGTTGTCCAACTCAAGGTATATCAAAATGCATTGGAGAGTGAGGAAAACAGATGATTGAGTTTTACACGAGAGTAGGGACAGCTATAAGAACTAAGCAATCTTCCAGTCTCAGTCTCAATATTTATACACTTAATGATCTCAGTAAACCCTATGTGATGGATCTAGCTCCACAGCCTGAACTTCCCTCTGCTTGAAATTCTATAATTTCTATGGAAAAATTATTCAAAATTTTAAGGCATTTTATTTTTGCAAAGTCAATTTTTCATTAGTGTGTTAGTAGTATTCAAAGCATTTTATCTGCCAACATGGAGATACATTTTTATAATATCCCCAAAACATTGCAGTATTACCATCTCTCATGATAATGATCACATATTAATTTTAAAAAATAATGTTCCATGAAATGTTACCACAGGACTAGACACCGTGTTTTTGTGTACAAGTTCACCTTTATTTGTTAGAATGAATTAATTTTTGATAGATTCTACAAAAGCCACAGAAGAAAGACTCCAAAATTATTATTAGAAGAAAATAAAATATATAAATTAAATTAATCCTTTTTAGGTCCCTTCCTAAAAGCCTTTCCTGATCTTTTTCCTCCTTCTATGATATTTTCTAATCTGTTATTCATATAAACTGTAGTAAATCAAAATTTATCTAAAAGTTTTAGTACTTTTCTTTATTTCTAGAATGTAATCTGGGTGAGGGAAGGAACCTTGATTCTCTTCTTTGCCTTCTTATCTCCAATGCCAAGCCTACTGTTTCAAACAGAAATGCCCTCATTTAGTGTTTGTGAAACTCATGATTTTGCAGGATAAAATTGTATAGTATTCAGCTTTAACAAATAAAAATGTATTGCCTAATACTCAATAGATGTAAGTCATTAGTTGTTATGAAATATGAATGTTCAATTTACAAAGAAAATTTAAATTTAATATTTCACTAAACAAATTTTTTGACTTTGAGATCTAGTTCAATTTGATCAATAAATATTAAAAAATATTGTTTTTCTTTGGGGCACTAATCATAATGTTTAATGCAACTTTATAATAGAAACATGGAGAGTTTAAAATCCTAAGGTATTGTTGAAATTTATATAACTATAATGTCTAATCATCTTTGAAAACATTTATTAAATAGTTCTCCTCTATAACAAATAATATGCATATATCACTAGCTTAGAGTACAAAATATATTCATCTTTTTAATATTAAAATTGAATAGCTGGACACTATTAGCATTCTGTCCTTTCCATTTTCTCAGGTATACTCAGTTCCAGGAGACAATGTTTTGCCTCTTGGAAAAAAATGATTAAGTTACTTCACCAAATGTCCCACTCTCCATTTCTATCATGATAGAACCACTTGTTTAATTTTAGTTTTATTTCCTTTGCTTTTGATGTCATAGGCAAAAATTATTATTTGTCAAGGCAAATGTCGAGGAGTTTTTTTTCTGCCTTCTTTTTTCTAGGAGTTTTATTATTTCATTCATACTTATGTTATTTGTTTTAAGTTGCTTCAATTTAATTTTTATATATGGTATAGGACAAAGGTCCAACTTCATTATTTTGCATGTGGATGTCCAGTTTTCTCAACATCATTTACTGAAGAAGCTATTCTTTCTTCAATGGGTTGTCTTAACCTCAGTTAGTTCAACATATATGTGTGAATTTATTTCTGGTCTGGCCATTCAGTACGATTGGCCTATACCACACTATTTGCACTAGTATCCTTTTAAACTAATTTAAAATCAAGAAATGTAATGGTTTCACCTTTGTTCTTCTTTCTCAAGATTGCTTCTGGAGTGTGGCATTGTGAGGGAGATGTTATGGATAGAAACTTGGGCTGTCAGTCTTCTTGAAAAGTGTAATACAAGTAAATTATGGAGTTCAGACATCACTGGTGGTAGGTGGGCAAAAAAGATTCAATAGAAATTTGAAACTTATGAGTGCTTGTCCTAGCCTGACTCTATGAGAACAGGGATAGCTCCCTTCCTGACTGGGATGTGACCACATAAAATCTTCCAATATCCAAACACCATTGACTGCTAAAAGTTGGCCATCCTTAGGTACCAAAATTTATCCATTTTCAGTCATTTAGTATTTTTCCTAAGAATATTTATTGTCCTACCTCACAGGAACCCATCAGAAAACCTTAAATAAGTTTTTATTGTTGTGGTGGTGGTTGTTGGTATGTCCCATAGCCTTGGTATGTTTCATATGCATATTAAGCTGTACATGCTTAATATGTACAGCTTTTTTTTTTAATTTAGCTGTGCCCAATTATAATACACATTTCCCAATGTACAAGTTAGAGTTTCCAGAAGCAACAGCAACTATTAAATTAAAATTAATATTGCTTGTCTTATCTGCTACATCCTGTTCAGCAGAAAAATTATAGTTTATTTCATTACCAATGCCATCTTAATATCAGAGAATATCAAGATAGTCTCTGGATATTTATCCTCATGGTTGGCTAATAGGCAAGGAAGTCACTCTAGACAACAAAAGATAGAAATGAAATTATTTCTACTAGAGGACAATGTGCTAATCTATTTCTAGTATACAATGTTTTCTTACTCACAGGTGAACAACAAAAAAGACAAATATATACATTTAAATTTACATTGATTTTTCTAGTGGATCCATCATTTTCCATATCACATGTCTGTAAATAGTTTTAATATTAGTAGTGTCATTTCTCTGAGATAATAAACTCTCACTGAACACAAATACACTTTCAGAGTCTGCTAATCTCAGTATGTCTCTTGGGGACACATAGCACACATCAATAACTGTATGAAGTAATCACAGAAAAATTTTAGACCAATCAGAGACTATGTGTGATACATTACAACTATCTAAGTTTGCAAATAAAGTAACTGAGGTCCAGATGGTTTGGATTTGCTGAAGTGCAAACACAATGTTCAAGATGCAGGGATAGTTGAAGATCAAGAAGTACAAATGTATTTGGACTTCAACCTAATGACTTCTTTAATAACATAGGCCATTATACTCCTCCTGAAAGAGAAACATTCCTTGCCATAAATAATCTACCAATCCAGAAACATAGCCCTAGAGCCACAGATAGTAGTTGTTTACATGATATTAGTGAATTATTGATGCATGAAACCATTCAACAGAGGGTAGAAGCTTGAATTATCACTAAATTCAAAGGGGAAAAAATGCATATTAGAAAAATGGAAACCAGAAAAAAATTAAATATCTTCTGGAATTTCAGTATACTAATAATTATTTGTCAATACATTCATTGATTGCGTGTCTTCTATGTGGCCAACACTGTTGTAGGCACTGGAAATACCACGATGAACCAAAGCAAGTCTTGGCTGTCATAGACCTGACATTCTAATGAAGAATACAGACAATAAGCAAGTGTGTGTGTGCGTGTGTGTGTGTGTGTATGTGTTTATGTGTGTGATACTTAGAGAATTAGATTATTCACAATAGGCTATATGTGGAGTATTGTTTGACAAAAATTTATACAAGATAAGAAAAATAGCAAGTTCTAAGGCCTTGAAGTGGAAACATTTTTAGGAATTGCAAGTAAGTTAGTGAAATGAGTTTTAGGGAATTTTCAAATCCTGAGAACCTGTTCTGGAATGATCACCTAAGTGCTTTAATATTATAAAAACTTTGCAAACTTTATGAACTGGTAGAGAGAGTAAAATTGGTATTCAGGACATGATGGGTTCAGAGCCAACTACAGACAGAACTTAGTTGGTATCTTTGATGCAAAAAGAATCTTTAAACTGTGAACCATATCCTTCTTACCCAACCAAAAAATAAAATGTCAGTTTGACTTACTTGTGTAGTTGAAACATTCCATCTAGCACAAATCTAAATGCCTGAAGGTTACAGTTGCAGCGAAACATATTTTATTGTACTTAACCTTATTCCTAAGGCATTTTCCAAAGCAAGGCTAGCTGTACATGTTTGATCTGAGATGGAAAAAAAAAAAAAGGAATATATTGACAACGAGGCTAGGGGTAAAGTGTTTTGGCTTTTGTTCTTGTATCATTTTCCTTCAAGGGCATAACCCTTTAAAAATATTTGGACATCTTTCTGTATATATTTGTTCTGTATATATATTAGCCATTCTTATCTTTCTTTTTAAAAATATAGATGGTAAAAAAAAAATAAAAAAAATAAAAATATAGATGGTATATGAATAGAATAAGGAGAATATTATAAAATAGATACCATGTCTAAAGCCCTAAGCATTCATAATCATAGATATCATAACAATTAATAGAAACCATAACAATTAATCTGTTAATTTATTATAAAGAGCTCAAATCAAATTATTATCATTGTTACAATACACATTTTCAACCAGAACATGGACTGCCTTTTCATTTTACAGATTTTATTTAGTGTCCTTCTGTTCTTTTTTTTCTTTTAAATAGTGTTCTTCATAGAGGTCTTGGAACTTTCTTACTAAATAAAATTTTCAAAATCATATATTCTTTTAATGTTTGGATAAATTGGATTATTCCATTAGAATTGCTAATTATTGCTGTCATAAAAGAAAGTAATATATATATATATGTGTGTACATATATATATATATATATATCTTCTTCAAAGCCAGCCACTTGGGTATCAAATATAATGTGCATGTTGTAGATCAATAAGTTAATTTTCTTCAAATAGGCAAAATTATATTGCATACAAACAATGACAGTTTTGTTGCTTCTTCATATTTTCTAACCAACCCTTTTCATTTTTTCTAATTTATTGCCTTGCTGAAAACTAAGACATGTCAAATGGTATCCCTAATTTTGAGTAACCAAGTTTGTTTTAAATTTAGATGGCAAAAATTTTTATGTTTTATCGATTAAACCAATATTTGTTATGGTTTCATAATTCATTCTTATATTTAGAAAGTTTCTCTTTTTCTTCTATTTCTATTTTGAGTAGGATTTCAGTAAGGAACTTTTTCTTAACATATCAAAGGTAATGTTGTCACTGTAATCATCTACTTTAATCATGTTTACTTTTCTTCTTTGTGTTATTATAAGCTATACCAGGAAAGAAAATTTGTATCAAAATAATGTTTGAATTGAATATAATTCAATAAAAATACCAAAATTTTTTACCTGAACAACCTAACACATCAGAGAGACTTTCATGGACTAAAAAATAACCAATAATAATCAAGAAAATTTTGAAATTGAACAACAAAGGAGAGGCTTGTACAACATCTATATTAAAAATGATTAAAAAGAATATAACACTGGCAGAGGAATAATCATAGATCAATCAAAATAAAAAATGAAGGCTCATTTCCATATATATGTATAGTTTTCTTATGTGGAAATCTATTTGTGAATGTGCATAAAAATGATAATATAATATAAATGACATTCTCATTTAGTGGAGTATAGCATTTATTGTAAATACTCCCCTACCATGTCATATAGAATTGTTTTCAAATACATGAAAAGTTTAAATATTGTAAAATACCATCTTGGTGGTATGATAATTAAATAAAGATAATATCCTGATGATGGGTTTGAAGAAGCCTTGCTAAAGCAAGACATAAAACACAGTTACTAAGTGAAAATTTTGCTTCATTCACATACATTAAAACAAGGTTTACAGAAAAAATAATGCAAAGTAAAAAATTAAAATCGCATAATAGACTATAGAAAAATATCCTTAGAACTTGTCAAAATGATTAATATATATATAATATACAGGAGCCTCCTATAAGTCAATGAAAAACAATTGAAACCAGAAAAAACTATCCGAGAAATATAAGTAACAATGAAAATGTATGTTAAGCCATATAATAATAAAGATGTAAAAATTAAAACATGTTGACATGCTGACCAGAATGACAAAAGCATAAATGGTTGTTGATACTTCTGATTTAGTAAGAGAGTATACCTCTCATAGATTGTTTCTGAGATTATACTGAACAAACTTTTAGAGTAGTTTAGTCATATTATCAAATTTTCAGATGTTCACATATTGTGACTAAGGAATTCATCTTCACACTGCAATAATAAGTGTAAAGCACAAATAGTAGTGCAGGTGTAAAGATATAGGAACAAGAGCTTCATTCAAGCTTTATTAAAAAGGTATTATGAGGATATTACAGACAAAAAATGTACACAAATATTCACCATATATGGAAATTATCAGTCAGAATACCTCCGTGGCTTACAACAATAAGGACTCTTTCTGTTCAATTATATTGTATGTTATGCTGATTTCTGTGAGATAACTACTGCAATTCTGCTCAGACAATAGATCTGTTATACATGTTTTCTCATTTCCACCGAAAAATAAAGGAAATACCTGAGTCATCATCTACTATTCTCATAATGAGAGACTGAAAAATATGGAATACTTCTACCAACTTTTTGGACTATTAAAATTTATGAAAATCTAAATGTTCTGACCTAGAACAGTCTTCAGGATGTATAGGGGAACAAAAACTTTCAGAGGAATATGTATGTGCTTAGATTGGTTTCTTAAAATATGCAAACACTTACACACATGCACACACACAAACATAAAACCATAACACTCACAAAAGTATATTGACTACAAATTAAATCCTAACTTGTTAAGTGGTCATTGTCAGGTTTGGATGGAAGCAGACAAGAAGACCAAAATATTTAAAAGGTGATTTTTACCAGCCATTTTCAGTATGTCTTTTCTATTTTTTATATAAAAATAAGATAATGTTCAACAAGACTTTTTCCAGTCTAATTCATATTTGCAAGGATTCTTCATCAGCATGAAGAAAACATTTGTTTTATTGTTCACTTAAAAAGTTTTGCCAAAGAGCTTATGTATTTGTTACTTTAACAAACTTTGCTTACATGAAAATCAAGTACTAGGAGTTAACAGGAATGATAAATAAGGCCTTGTCCTCAAAAGATTGTGTAATTGTGTACATATTTTAGAAGACAAATTATTCCAGAGGATTACCAAGTAGTGAATGCCACTCAAAGTATGTCCTATCAGAAAGTTATATCCTTGGGAAGCTGACTCAGAAGGATAGCAAATTCAAGATCGGTGTCAGCAAAACTCTAGGCAAATTAATGAGCCCCTGTCTCAAAATTTAAAAAAAAAATATGGGCTTGGGGATATATAGCTCAATGGTAAAGCATCTCTGGGTTCAATCCCCAGTAGCTGTCCCCCATCGCTCCCCCCCAAAAAAAGAAAAGAAAGTAATATCTACTAACTCTAAACCAATTGTGTTTTTATTGCTGTAAAATTCTCATTGCTATAAAGTTCTTAGAGTCTTTATAACTTCATTCTTTATCAGGTATAACACCTAAACATTTTTATAGATGTGCTCTTTGAATAATAGGTTATTGGTTGTGAGCACTTGTCCATTATAGAATCCTAAGTGGAAGAATTAGGGATTGAACACAGGGAAACCTAAACACTGAGCTACATTCTCAATCCTTTTATTTATTATTTTTTATTTTAAGATAGGGTCTTTCTAACTTACTTAGAATCTTGTTAAGTTGCTGAGGCTGACCTCAAACTTCTGATCCTCCTGCCTCAATCTCCCAAATTTCTAGGATTACAGGCATGTACCACCAACTCTGGCTGAGTACCCTTCTATCTATCTATTATCTATCTATCTATCTATCTATCTATCTATCTATCTATCTATCTATCTATCTATCTATAATTTCAGTACCAAGGATTGAACGCATGGGTGCTCAACTACTGAGCAACACCACCAGCCCTTTTAATTTTGTTTTAATTTTATTTTGTGACAGGGTCTCACTAAGTTGCTTAGAGCCTCACAGCTAGGAACCTTTTTGAAAGAAAAGAAGTGACATCTCAACTTGAGTTCATTTAAATGAATAGAATCTCTGCAGGTAAATGTAATAAGGAATATTTTAGATTAGGGAACAAAATTTAAAAATCCAGAAAATTATACAAGGTATGATATATTGAAGAGAGTGCATGAAGTCTACTCTGGCATAAATAAGTGGATGACTGTAAAATGGCAGGACGTTGTACTGGAAAAGGAATCTAGGTTCTCACAGAAATAATTTTATATTCCCTATAAGGCAGTTTCTAACTAATCCTGTAGGAAATAGATACCAAGTTTACATGCAATTAAGGAAAACAATCAAATATGTATTTTTAAAAGATAAATATAGTAGGATATTCAACACAGAGAATATTGGAATATAGAAAAGAAGTTAAATAGCTATGACCACACTAGAGAAAGTGATGCAGAAGCCCTGGGTAGAGATGAAAAGGAGACCAATTGTTTCAGAAAAGTAATGCATAGGTCTTTAAAAGTGCCTGTTTCTGTCAGGGAGGTGGAGGGACCAGTTAAGAAATGTTTAATTAAAAGTTTCATAAAAATGACTCACAGAATGTACAGTACACAGATAAAAAATCTGGAAATCAACAGAGATGCCAAAGATGGTGATGCAGATTAGAGAGTTATCAACACAGAACTGAACATTCAAGTCTTAGGTGTGATTAGTTTAACTTTTCGGAGAACATAGAACAAATAGAAAGGCTATGGAATCAATTTAGAATTTTGTTACTTATGGGTCAGATGGGAAAAAAATAGCACCAGAACAAAGATATAGTGGAACAGAACTATTTAAAGCATAAGGCAAATAACAGTGTTCAATGCTATGTAAGGGAAGGCAGATGATTTCAAAACTTTTCAATACTTTCTGTTACTGCTGATATGACAAATATATAGAAAAATGAAGAGATTGTTAGATTTAGTAATTAGGATATCAGTGCTAGCATTGAGAAAGGAGTTTTAATATTAAAATTAGAGCAGGAATTGGGCTGAAGTAACTTTAAGAGTGAATGCAGAAGAAGGAAATGGATTAGTGAGCATGGAAAAAAAGATTTATAAGAAGTTTTGTAGTAAATCAGGGAGAATGAAATGGTAAGTAATGTTGAATGAAGAAAAATATGATTTACTATTTTTTCTGTTACAAAATAATGTGTTGTTGTTATTTAATGAATAGAAATCATATACATACAAAACAAAATTAAATGTGACTGATAAGTGACCACAAAGTTTAACCTTGAGTTTGAAGAAAATTTCTCTGGATTACATTATACTAAAATATAAAGAAAAGGGAAGAAATTAGCAGAAAAAACTAAATTTCATATACTATGCAAACATACTTTCCATGATAAGAAGACAAGACTTGTAGTCAGAAGACCTAGTCTCATTTTTTGGTTATTAAGAGAGTGATCTTGAACAAGGCAAGCAAAGTTTGGGGACCTCCACAAACTGATCTTCAAAGTGGTGATGATAATAACTATGTAAAGATTTAAAAGCATATGAAAACATATGTTTAGCTGCACATTATTTTAAAGTATGATAGACTGTTAATCATGAATTAGAAAAGAATAACATAGGTAGGATTTTAATGGGATGGAGCAAATAAATGCAAATCAAAATTAGTGGCACCAAAAACTGTAGTGATCAAGAAGGAAACAAAAAGCCACAGTGTATTGCTTATCTCTCTTATTAAGAATAAAGAAGTAGAATATTGAAAAAAATATTACAATTTTTAATTTTGTGGTCATAAATTAAAATGAATTTTAATGAAATGTAGATATGTAGAACTTTTAGAAATTTAGATAACATAGTTATACATTTAGAGACTAGGATTTTTATAGTCTTACTGGTCTAATTCACAGTCAGAGGAACAGAATGAGTCACTTTAATGTTGATGTTTCTCAACTGTGCTGTTATAAGTCCTTGGGCACTTAATAAATAGAAATAAAACAATTTATAAATTACTTAATCAATCTAAGGCTTTGCTTCTTTTTCTTTGTAGATTTTAATTAGGATATTAGATAAATATAACTTTCTCTAATTAAAAAATTTACCATCAGAGGGCAATTTATTATACTTCATACCAAAATTCATAGCTAGTTTTTATTAACTTGAAAATATCAAGTTTTTGATTCTCAGGATATCAGAGTCTAATATGATAAGTGATATTAAAGTGCCATAGTATACATTTCAGTATACCTCACAATTTTATTCATAGCCAATTTTCAGTTAAAATAGACCATAACAAACTTGTGAATCTCAGGATATAACACTCTAATTTTGATAAATGACATTAGAACACCATAATTATACATTTCAATAAGGTTATAATTGTGTAATTTCAGATTTCAAAGTCTATTGGCAAGATATTGCCGAGATTTTACATGTCATGTATGTCCATCTTTTACATTGCCATTTCTCTTTTAGTGAAGACATGTGGCTCTAATCTGCAAGGACCAAGTGGCACCTTTACATCTCCCAACTTTCCATTCCAGTATGACAGCAATGCCCAGTGTGTCTGGGTCATCTCAGCAGTGAACACAAATAAGGTAAGGGAAAACCATATGTGGGTTAAAAGCATACTGAGAAGACAAAGGCAAGAGATGAGGAATGTGCAGTATAGACAATTTGTAACTCAAGTATGATTTTGGCAATATTTCTTATTCATTCTATAAAACAATTTTGTTTCTGAAATTAGTAAAAAAGTAAAATAAAAATAATAGAGCCCTTGCCCTATTTACTAACATACAAAAGAAAACACATCAGAATGAATGTGTTCCAAGGTACAGTTTGAAGATTGTATGTATTTGTTTGAAAAAGGAACCATGAATAATGGTTTCTCACTTGAAACCTTTTCTGTTTGATACATCATTTAGTTATATCATGTTTTTATACATAGATGACGTTCATTTCATTGTTTCTCTATTGCTGTATATTTAATTGTGCTCTGTAATAAAAAAGAATTCATATTACAGATATTTCAAAAGGTTAAATTGTCTTTCTATTTGATTCTAAAATGAGTAAACATCTAAATATGCATGTGCCACTATACTTCAAACAAAATTTTAACACTGAATGGATATGAGAGGAGATGAAAAATTAGTTTTCTTCTCCAGTTCTCAATATCTTGCTTTTCTTTGTAAACTGTCATTTTATACTAAGAAAACAATTTCAATATGAAGAATCTAAATTTCTCTCAGAAATTCATATTCTGTGATATCTTCTCTGGATTAGAATTTTAAAATCTTTTTATTTGTTCTTTTTGTTACACATGACAATAGAATGTATTTTGACATATTACACATTTATGAAGTATAACTTCCCATTCTTGTGGTTGTAAATGATGTTGAGTGACCCTGGGTGCGTATTCATATATGGACATAGGAAAATTATGTCCAATTCATTCTACTGTCTTTCCTATTCTCATCCCACTCCCTTCTCTTCATTCCCTTTTGTTTAATCCAATGGACTTCTATTCTTTTACCCCTTTATTATATATTAGCATCTACACTCTTAGAGAGAACATTTGGCCTCTGATTTGTTGGAATTTGCTTATTTCATTTAGCATGATAGTCACCAGTTCTATCCATTTAGTGGTAAAGACCATAAAGTGGGTCAGATTGTGAATCAAATATAGATTTGTAATTTACCAAAAACTCTTATTTAACCTCTAACGTTGGGTTTATCTCTAAAATGTGAATAATAGGAGCATTTTTTCACAGTATTTTGAGAAATATGATAATGCATATAGAGTGATTCATAGAATTATTAAGTCCTTGAAATGCATTAACTAATTGCTATTAAAGTATGTGACTATGTGCTCAAAATATCTGTGATCTCCATCAAGTTCTTGAAATCAAATACTAAGAGCAGTAGGGATTAAACTTAAGAAAATCACTAAACCCCGCAAAATGAAGATCATTTTATGTACCCACCAGGTGTCATCAGTTTAATTCAATGATGCAAACTTTTATTGAACATGTTATATGTGCAAATTTTTGGTGATTTAGAAAATAAAAGTACTTATTTTATCAAGAAGTACTTGGAAAACAAACTATTTTCTGAGCACTCAGCAACATACTGAGCACTATCCTCAACACTGTTTTTGAGTAGGTTTTGTTAGTTTTTTAATCCTCTTAAGACTTATAAGAAAGATACTTTCATTGCCTATGTTTAAGAGAAGACTTTAACCTAAGATCACATAGCTAGTAAAGGTCAGAGCAGTATACTTTATTATATGTATGTATGAAAATATGTTTCACCACAAGATATAATTTATTTTTTAAATAAGCATGAACTAAATCCATTATGAAGTATAGAACTAACACATTGTATTAATCTTGCCTTGCTATACAAATCTTTTTTTAATTTGATTTTTTTATTTATATGTGGTGTTGAGACTCAAATCCAGTGCCTCACAGGTGCTAGGTAAGTGCTCTACCACAGAGTCACAGCCCCAGCTCCCATATAAATTTTTTTTTGTCACATTATTACCTATAATTGTCATCAAGATGTGATATTATATAATGTTCTATAAGACATATGGCTTAGCAAGTTTTCATCATTCTCTTGGAGATTATCACGTTTCTACCTGTTTACATTACCTAATCTGCCAAACTTTTATCTCTTCCTTTTCTCCCCCAAAACATTCAATTTATTTTCTAAGAAGGACATAATTACTTTTATTTATTTGCTATTTTGTATCAAAAAGCTGATTATATATATTAACTTTTTATCTGTTAGTTTATCTGTATTTTAAGGAGTTCTGTAAAAGTTGGTTTTTGATAATTTTTAACCATGATATCTACAATAAGAATTCTATGCAGTGACCCAGTTCAAACACATTCTCTCTCTCTTTCTCTCTCTCTCTCTCTCTCTCTCTCACACACACACACACACACACACACACACACAGAATTCCACAGATGTGGAACATTATCCATTCCTACCTACACTTATTTCTGTATTGTATATTCTTATTTATTGTAATGTATTGATTTTTTAAATATTAGTTATATTTCACTAAACTGATTTCATTATGCACTTATAGATTTAGCACATAGTTGAAAAACACTGTTGTATTTCCTTCCATAGTGTACTATTTCAGGACCCTTTCCATAAGGTAATTGCTAGCACAAACTATAAGCATACAATTATAGTAGTGTATAAATCTCAATTAACCAGTGTTTAATCCTTCAAAATCTCCAATTTTCTTAAATAATTAGTGTCCATTTTTTACTTTACTTTTTATCACTTTAAAAGCAATCTTGGTGTCATAAATATCTAGACATGATTATTAGAAAAATTTTGAAATTTGAAACAGAATGAAACTGATGCACCTCATTTCAAATCTGGATTGTCACTCTAATTATATAATTTAAGCCATGATCATTTAATCCCAGAAGCCACAGTTTTTCTTTTTCATATATTAGAAATTATGGTGCTCATATTATAAGATTATTATATTAATTACATAAGAAAATGTGAAATTCTTGATACCAAATAGAATCATTTTCAATGGTACCTAATATTATTGCCAAATGTTGCCATCTTGTTAGGAAACATGCTTCTGTTCAGTTATGTTAGCAAATTTATATATTAGTGCAATAAAAATAATTTCATATTTTATTTTGTTTTACTAATTTATAGGTGATTTTGTATTGTGCAAAAAATTTTAAAATTAAATTATAGTCATTGCTACTGATATTTGTCAACATTGCATTTAATTTCATTAAAAATAAAATATAATATCTAATTATTACAACCTTAAAGACATATGCATTTTTCAAGTTGTTCATGGTTATTCTATAAACTTATATAAGAGAATATTTTCTTTGATTATTGCATTTGAATGATGAATAAAATTGAAGATTTCTTAATTGCATCAAGTTAAAACATTAGAATTGATTCTTTAACTTGTTCATTGAATAAATTTTTCTTCTTGCATTAAGAAATACATTCAACACTAGCTCCATCTATTACATGAAGACCTGATGACCCACCCATATCCATTTCTTTATTTCTATCATTTTTCCTTTTACAATTACTTTTTCCAATTTCAAAATAAAAACATGCATTACTTTCTCAGATGCAATTTTTTTTTTTTTTTTTTTTTTGCTGTGCTGGGGATCAAACACAGGGCCTGTGCTTGAGAGGCAAACACTCTACCAACTGAGCTATATCCCTAGCCCCTAGATGCAATATTAATATATTACATTGTTTGTAAATTAAACATGGGAAAATCACAGAAAAAAAATCCAATCGTAGCTCCTAAAGGAGACTTGTTCAGAACAATGAAAAGCAAACACTTCACTAGGAAATATCTGAAGGAAACAATATCTTAGTAGCAGTAAACTCAGACAAGCACTGACATTTATATCTGTGTATCTGTTAATTATCCATCCACCTACATGCTTTTATTCCTTTTTATCTTTATCCCACTTCAGGATACATAAGCTGTACATAAGGATATTATAAACTAATTTGAGTTTTGTGTGTGATTGACACAAAATATGAATTCTTTTAACAGAAAGCATTTCTAATTTGTTTGATTGATTTTAGAGTTTTTCTATTAGGCATGAATATTTTTTATAAATTGAGTGAACTAAAGGCATGAGATTTTAAGGAAACTCTAAGGTATTTATAAATTAGAGTATAGCAGAAATTTCGTTCTGTAGTTTTTCACAATTAGATTTTTTGAAATAGATGTCAATTTAAAACAGTAGGAAGAAGTATAGTTTTCAAAATTTTTTTATTCATGTGAGCAAGAGTTTGAAGGCTAATAGTCTAGATCAGCCTTGTCAACAGAAATATAATGTGAACCACATATTTGACTAGAAATTTGTTAGCCACACTTTTAAAGAGTTCAAATTATTTTTTATATTTTATTTAACCCAAATATTATAATTTCAACATATAGTTGGCATAAATTAATGCAACATGTTGCTATCATTTATTCATTCTTAGTCTGTGAATCAATAGTGTGTTTAACACTTTCAGTACAACTCAGTTCAGACTGGCCTTAATTCAGGTCCTTAATAGCCACATGTTGGTAGTGACTACCATGTTGAACCTGATCTCACTATAGAGAATTGTATTGCAATGCTGAAGTTTGAAAGTATGAAAGATGATGGCAGTGGATATCGACAATAACAAATGTTCCATTACAAGATTATTGCTTCAAATGAAGTTTTGACAGGAACTTCAAGGAAAGGGAAGACAAGATATTTTTGTTAGCAAAGTGACTCTGAAAGGCCTGCGGTTTAAGGTTCTCAAATTTATCAAAGAGCATCCAAATGTTTACATTTCAAATTTCAGGATCTCTTCCCTCCTTAATTTTTCACCTAATTTTCAGATGGGAAACTTGGTGAGTCTATAAGCTCATTATACATTTAGTTACATAACTTGCACAACTAAATTTGGGATATATTTGTTAGATATACCAGGCCAGTGCTACAGAGTGCCCATAGTTTTCTTATTCTTTGACCACAACCTTAGCTATGATTTTCTTTCCTTTTAATTTCAGCTATGATTTTCTTTCCTTTTAACTTCACCGCAATCATCAATAATCATTTACTACCATAGTTGCTGTAGTGTTGAGTTAACCATCTAGTACAGCAACCTTTTGCCACTGATTCTATGAATCTTGCCTTCAATATGTGTTTCATCCCAATTACATTAGATGACCGTGCACGCCATTTTCTACTGACTAGCAACTCAGCTCTGTTCAAGGCCAAGAAATAACTAAAACACCTTCCAAAATGCCATCTTTGAGGAACTATTCTTGGACTCACTGTTGATATGGAGGACTACATAAATTAAGGTCTAATAAAATAATAAATGATATTTATTAGCTATTCATAACCAATGAAATACAATTTTGACAATTGTCATGTAGGCATTATAATGAAGAAACTGCAAAATTAATGCAGAAGCAAAAACTATATAGACAGATACATCCTTACAGCTAGAAAAAGAAAAGGGAAAATGTGATATTAACAAAATCTGAGAACTTGTTCAAAGTAGGAATTTTGTAGAACTGGTGCTCAAATGTTGAGGAGCTACCCCATGGTTCATGCTCAGAAGGGAAGCATGTGAGCCAGCAGATTTTGGCAGACTCTAAAGCCAGCTGGGAAAATATTTGAAAAATGTCATTTGCAGTGTTCTATCCTAAACATCAAGGGGCAGAATATGTAAGAATTGACTTAAACCTAAGATATAGCACATAAATAATTAGCACAGAATTACTATCAAGCAATATGGGAAAGGCTGCCAGTAAAACTCATTTAGAGGTGGAAAAGTTATGTTTGAGATAGAAGATTAGATATCAATTTGGGGATAAAGTCTGAAAGATCAAAATAAAAAAATAGGAATGGTGATATAAATTTGGAAGTTGTCAGCTATGGATGTCATTTAAATGTGGACTGAGATCACACAGTAAGTCTTAGGAGAAAAACCATAGTTAAAACAAATAGATGAACAACTGATAAAGACTTATGAGTAGTGATTAATTGAAAACATGTTTGAATATTTGTACATGTATTTTTTCTTATGTAATTTTTTTTTATAATTGACTTCCTATTTCCAACTTTGTAAGATTCCAAACATTCAAGGCAGAATCATAGTAAATGCCTAAAGCATATTTTCACTATTTTATTTGTAAATATGTATCATTAGCATTGAGTTACAAAATTTATTTAAAATATTTATTAATGAGTTTATAACAACATTTTATATTGTTTGTTCTTTCTTTCTTTCTTTTCTTTTTTTTTTTTTTTTTTTGGTACCAGGGATTGAACCCAGGAGCACTTAAGCACTGAACCTCATCTCCAGTTCATTTTATTTTTTATTTTGAGACAGTCTCTCACTAAATTGCTCAGGACCCTGCTAAGTTGCACTTCTGGTCTTGAACTTCCCATCCTCCTGCCTCAACCTCCTGAGCCACTGTGGTTACAGGCAAGCACCAGGCATTCAGTTTGTTCATTAATTGATATAAGTGAATAACAGTCTCACGTGAGGGTGCCATCAATTTTTTCCTGCATATTAAAAAAGTACTCCTTGTATTTGAGGTTGGAAACTATTGATTAAAATAAAGTGATCAACTTCACTCAAGCATATCCTCTTTTAATAAATGAAAAAGAACAATCAAACAAGAATAGTATCACATAATTATGTCCTGTCCTTTTATTATATCACTGAAACCAAATGATTTCAGTTAAGTACAAATCTTGACTTCTGCAGGACAACAATAAAATCCTAAACTGGTATTCTAGTACTCAGTTTGAAGTTACCCCAAAACTAATCCCTTAGTGTATCAGATAAAGATATTAAAACCTGGGATTTGATCTTAAGTGTCTACCTCTAACTTTGGTCCTGGAAATTAGAAATCTATATTGTTTCTTGTCACTGTGTCTAGGCTACAGTCTTCTCAAGGTTCTCAAAAGAATGAGGATTGACTAGTCCCTTTTTCAGAAACTAGGGTCCTATTCCTGATCTAGATTGTCCTGTCTGGAACTTTGTAACCCAATCTTCTCTGAACAGATTAGCTGACTGCCTGCTTCTGGTCCACTCATCATTCTTTTGGTTATAAAACCAACCTTCTCCACCATAACCTTAGTCTTGCTTTGACAACCACTTGTTCCTGAAACTGGGTCTGTAGTGCTCTTTGACACATGTTGTATTTTTGCTTATACAATAATCATTGGTTCCTCAGTATTTATAAAAGTTGAGGAAGTACCTCTCTTCATTCTGTGAGGTCTTGGAGACAGTTCAATCAAAGTACCTTGCAATATCCTCCTCCGACTTCATTAGCCAAGAAGATACCATATAGTGGTATTCTGAAACTAACTTTTCCAGTTCTGGAGCACTGATTGTTATCAGGAATATAGGAAGTTGGTTTTTAAGCACATTCAAAACTAGAATTTAAATTATCTAAACACAAAATTTAATAAATTTTATTTAAATCAAATGCAGAAATTACTCAAAAATCACCATTTAAATATTTTACTACACTGTACTATTAGCCATGGTCTTGAGGTTATATTTATTTTGTCCATAAGATAGAGCCACTATGTAATGATGTGCTTTCTGCATCTTTTTCCAACTCAGTATTCAGTTTCCCTGGCAGCTTGCAATTGAACATGGTGGGAGAATTTAAACTATAGAAATTGGAAAACACTAGAAATCAGAACTTTAGTTCATCATACAGATGTAGAAAATGAAAGAGTAATCTTTCATTTTTATTATTATTAATAATAATATTATTATTTTCATTTTATTATTATTATTATTATTAATATTATGATTAACATTAATAATAAAGATTAAGTTTCAAAGTGATTGTGTCTGTAGTAATCACATAGTAACCAGCAAAAACAGGAAATATTCTTAGACTATTCAAAAACTATTAAATGATCCAGTAATGAGGTCATTCATATTATTGACAAACAAATGATGTTCTGATATGTCATCATTTTTACAATTATGTTTTACTCACTAGCATAAATGGAATATCAACCAACATTCTTGTGAGAACCACAATCAGTCATTCAATTGCAACCACAGGTTAAACTTCAGATTAAAAGAAAAAGTAGGCAAACATCAATAAAAGCGTTTTTTTTTCACCTAAGTCTGCAATAATAATTTTGTTACTTATCACCCAAGAACCCTGAGGCAGAGAGCTGATAGTCATCACTTTTATTCTCATCTACTGGGCTCCTATGAAAGGAATCTGTTGCAATGTTTTGCACCCCTGTTTGTCCACTCTTAGAGAAATTCTCTGGCATAATTCATCATATCTTGTAAATTGATAATACCCTATTTCCTCTCTCTTTATTTACATCTGTTTGAGAGAAATCTAACAATTTAAAACCCATGCTAGTTTTGTCTATTTTTACTTTCTTAGGTTTCTTGCTTTTAAAAGTGAGACTCCCATTAAAAAATATAAATTAATGGTAAAGTCAAAAAATTTAATTAAATAATTCTTTCATATAATATAGAGAACTTGGCTGCAAAAGAATTTTTATGAATTGTTGACCAGTTCCTGTTCTCATTTTAAAATGTACATAATGCATTTTTATCTACATTGAATGGTTGTGACAAGCAAAGCATAATGTTGATATCTCCAGGATGTCAGCAGATCTCAAAACTAAGAAAATCTAATGCATGGGGAGGTTAGTAATGAAAGATTACCTTATCATAGAGGGTATAATTCAGAGAGAAAGAAGACAGGCACCTAAGGCCTTCTTCAGTTCAAATTATAACTCACTAGTTGAACAGAAGCCTTGAGAATCAGAAGAAACAAAAAATAGGAAAGACAGAAAAAGAAAGAAAGAAAGAAAGAAAGAAAGAAAGAAAGAAA
>JAJEJO010000393.1:386790-510835 GCA_020662805.1 Glaucomys volans
TTTCTTTCTTTCTTTCTTTCTTTCTTTCTTTCTTTCTTTCTTAGAATTTAACCTTTATTTTTATTTGTTTTTTTGTTTGTTTGTTTTTTATGTGGTACTGAGGGTTGAACCCAGTGCCTCACCCATGCCTCAATTCACCACTCTTAACACCACCAGAGAATGGTCCTTTCTGGCAGATTCCAGCATTGTGTCTTATCTTGGAGGAAGTAATGATAGAGAGCAAAGGGCAAATGCAAGCCACCTTTTAAGAAAGTTTCCTTGAATCTCCTACAAAACACTACTCCTTACACTTTTTTTTTTTTTTAACCATAACTTAACTACAAAAGATAATGACAAATAAAATCTTTATAACCAGGAACTTGGTAACAGCTAGTAATTCTACTACTATGAAAACAGAGTTAAGAGGTTGTTTGAGAAGATAGACAATTTCTGTTTCACAGATTTAATCAACAATAAATCAAAAGGAGTATTTCCATTTAAGTGCTACCTACTAATAAGAGAGATGTTAGAAAAACAATAACCACAACAATAATTATTACCATTAAAATATTAATAATTACTAACATTAATTGGACCTGAATTGAGTGCATGTGTTAGAACTATGTCAAGGTAGTTTATGAATCATTGTACCTAATTTTCTCATTAATTGTATTTAATAGTTGCTATTATTGTGTCCACTTTATAAGTACAGAAACATATTTGGAGAACTTTAGTGATTTGTCCAAATTTTTATGGCATAACATTGACCATAATAAACAAAATAAGAAATATGATGTTGGATGTTATGAAGGAATTGCTCTATGGTTTGTATCCAAGGCATAGAAAATGACAAGGGCAAAGTTTGAAATTTGTCCCAGTCTGTCCCTTGTCCTTCTCAGAGGGATTATTTTGTTAGTAGACAAAACTAAATGTCATGTAATTATTCTAAGATTCCATACTACTCCACTCTTCCTCTCTCTATCCCCAGCACTTAGGGATCATACATGTAATTAGAGACAAGGGAAGACTTACACAAAGTAGTAAGGTCCAGAGTAGCTCTTCAAAATTTCTGGCTAATCACTTGGGTTGGTCAGCAAATTCTTTAAGAAATTTAATAGTAAAAGTTCTAAGATTTAACTAATTTACATTAAGAATTTGCAAATAAGGAAATATTTATTTATAACTTACTACATGCAAGAGACTGTCCTAAGTTTGAAAATATAAAAGCTATGCTTATTTGTGACTTATGAATTAATTTGCTTGTAACTATTTAAAAGTAATTCTTAGTATAGGATAGTTTGTAGAATATATTTTTTATAAGTTTTAGCTTCTTAATATTTATTTTTATGATGTCTTAGTCAATTTTTTTCTGCTGCAATATCAAAATACCTGAGACAGGATAATTTATAAACAACTGAAATTTATTTTCTCACTGTCTGGAGGCTGGCAAGTTCAAGATCCAAGTATCTGTAGTTTCAGTTGTATAGTCAGGGCTGTTCTTCACTTTCAGCATGGCTGCATTCTCCTGAGGGGAGGAGAACTGTCCTCACATGGCTGAAGAAGGAAGAGCAAGTGAACTTAATGTTGTATCCACACTTTTGTGTGTGGGATTGGATTCCTTAAAAAAAGGACTTAATAAATTATGCATACTGCATATTTGTATAATGAATCACTACCAATAACTTATATGGGATTCTGTTTTTCCAGTAATAAAATAAAGATAAGAATGCATTCTCATAGGGCTCTAGAAAGAATTCTATGTGGTCATACATACAGTGAACTCAGAACAGGACCTGGAATAGATACATTCAAAATGTTAGCTATACTAATAATACTTAGTAATAAAAAATACTACTACTACTGCAACTACTACTACCACTACTACCACCGTCAATACATTCCTGTAGTTTGGTGAGCCACAACACCTTCACCAGTGTTTGAGCTTAGTTTCCCACTGTGCAAAAGCTCTCACTGAGTTCAGAACTTGGAATATCCTTGTGAACACTACCCATTGATATTAATCATCAGAAGGCATTAGCAGATGTTTATCGTAGGTCAGAATAGGCTTCTGCCAAGAGAGCTTGAAAAGTGAACTGTGAGCTTCTGATTCCTGTCACCAAGACAGTTGATGCAAAATGGAAAAAGTTAAATAATAACCTTAGAATTAGAGGAAGCCACATTTAACCTCTTGGGAAATGATTTCCTACCCCGCTGCCTAGCTACTCAACAACAGTTATAGTTAGGTAGTGAAGAGCAAGGTGTGTGATACTGTATCTGTATTATCAACCCTTGCCCTTCTTAGTATTTGGGTTCCTAGAAACCATAATCAATGTGAAGGAGAGTCACTGGGATGGCTTGATTGTCCGATGTAGCCAGAGTCATACAGGATAAATACATATCATCAAAGTATACAATTCTGTCTCATCCCTTTAGTTAGCATATATAGATCTTTAAATTTCAGCCCCTCCTGAACTAACAACGCAACCACCCCCATTGCATGATACAGGAGAAACACAGAAATGAACAGTAACAATTTGAAGAAAACACCCTTTGTGGAATAAAAGGGAGACCATCTAGAGTTGTCAGTGAAGAACTTTCTAAGTAGGTGGTATTTAAGTCAATATTGGAGGATGACAAGAGGCTAACAAAAAGAAAATGTTCTTGCAAAGGACAAAAGGAAATGTTCTTGCAAAGGCCCGTGATAACCCTGATGTCTTCCAAACTTGAAAAAGATGACAGAGGTCCTGCAGCAAACTGGGAAAAAGACTAGATTATGTTATGGCTATAGAGTTAATTAAGGCCCTGGCCAAAAAGGCCCTCTGAATTCATGCAAGAAATGGAATTGGAAGTCATTATTAGGCATTAAACCTAAATGGTTACTCTTTAACTTCACCCAGATTTCTTTCAAATGTCATTACCTTATCTCCTTCACCACTGATCACCTCCCTCACTTTAACTTCATTTGGTTTATTTTTCTTCATAACACTTAATAATATACATGAATTTTAAAAGACCATACATTGTACAAGATTACATTATATGTTCCTTTTCAATTTATTGCATTATTCCAATGAAAGTAGGAAATCTGTCTACATCTCTAACACAAAATGGTTTCTAGTAATGACTATACTCTTAAATAACAATTATAGAGTGAATTAGCGAATTAAATAAATTCAGAGTTTTGGGCACGAGAGTATGTTATCTGACCTGTTTTTTGACTTAACATCCAAAACTTAAAGTAGAGGCTTGCTAAAAACAGAATCCATTAGTATACCTATCTTTGCCCATTCTTACCCCAGCCACTGTTCTCAGGCATAATTCACTCAAGTTGCAAAATTTGCAACTTGAGTTTGCAAAAAGGCAGTAGATTCCATTAAAAGTGATTCCTCCTATACAATAACTCTCTGGGTTCCTACCTAAATTGCTGTTCTGAGAAAGTTCTTTTGACCATAAGCAAGCCCTTACATACATAAAATGATAAAAATCTACTACTTAATCACTATCCCTACAAAAAATTACATAAATAAAAATTCACATAGAAAAAGAGAACAGAAATTAGAACCCACTGCATGGTTTATCGTATATAAAAGTATATAGTGTCTGATATTCACTACCATGATTGCATGTTTAATCGTTTTTAACAAATATTTTATTTTCTTATTAAAGCTACAGTTAAGGAGTATTTATATAAAAACAAATGTGGATGGATAAATGTGTATGTGTGTGTATATATATATATGCATTACATAATATTATATACTTATTATAGATAGATGGATGGATAGATAGATAGATAGATAGATAGATAGATAGATCCTGATCCAGGATGATCCCTTTATCCTTTATTGATAATAGGGGAAAAAAAGCTTATCTTATCAAATTCACTTTAATGAAACTCACACACTTGTTTTTCACACTGTTTTGTGTATATAGAACCTACCTATATAAGTTTATAATTAATGTCTTCCTAAAACAAATAATACTATCTACAGGATTTTTTTCAAAATATATAAATTCAAGTTGATTTATGTATACAGCGAAATTTAACTTATATCCTCTAGTAGCTAACCATGAATAACTGATGAAAAAGAACCAGGAGTTTTGTACTATTGTGTTATAGATTTAATATTTGATGCATTTTTCATTTTATGTAGCTTCTTCCCTTCAGTGAAACATTTGTAGTGCCTTATTTAATCTGTCATTGCTACACACTAGCAATCCCCTCCAGGGAAAGACTAGTGTACAGATATAAAATGCATAGAAAAATAAAACAAAGCTAAAAGCTTTTATCATTCCATCAGTAACTCCCTGTGTCCCCAGACTCTGCTTCTCCCCTGTCTAAAATATAAGGCCTCATAAGAATTGAAACTATGAACCTGATGCTGGTAGCAAAAATGAATGAACCTTGAGAATTCCCTGAGCTAGCACTTCTCATTTTTTAATAGTCTGGCAAAGAGTCTTTGGAAATATCTTTTGCAGTAAAATACCTAAGTATAATGTTTCTGTGTATAATACTTCTAGAATATAAGATATCTCTGAAATGATAGATTACTTTTAAAAGACTAAATAATGGATTTGGAAGTGTCATTCTTTAAGCTTTTTAAAATCTTACATATACCTGTTTCACAAATAATGTAAATTTATCTTTTAAAATAAAAGTAGATAATTTAGGATAATTAATTATTCCTTTATTATTAAACCTAATTGCATATATGTCATAGTAATACACATCAAAAAAACACTCAAATTTTAGTATTATACTGAAATATATGATTTGTAATAAATGCACTATTATTTTCTGTCTAAATTAGACATTTATAAGCAATAGCATTTGATAAATAGTCTTATGAGACACAGATTTTTGTGGGGGTCTTTAGTGTTTTCACATGTATTAAAAAAAGAAAAGGGAAAAAAATGTTTGTTATCATTTTTATTTTAAGTAAAAAAATTTTGATAGAATCCACACTTAACCATCCCTTTTTCCACAGCCCGTTTCCATTCTCTGTAACCCTGTTCTTTTCCCCTTCAAATCCAATTGTCAAAGTAAAAAAAAGAAAATACAAACCTGTCAACACTGCTAAAAACTCATCATTTGATACTTATCACATGCGAAATAAAGATTAAAGTCCTTCACATGATTTGTTTTCTGCCTCCACCTTTAGCCTTCCTTCTCATCAGTTCTTGTCTCAGTTTGTTTCAGAAAAAATAATGGTATATTTCTTTCTACCGTGCCATTTTTTATGCTCTCTCTTGAAATGTTCTTTCCCAGAACAAAATTTTTGCATTAATTATGGATTTTATCTTGTAAGAAAACTTCCCTCTTTACTTCCCAACTATATCAAGGAGTTCTCTTTTCTGTTTCCACATAACCCTGTGTGTCTATATCCCAAAGCAATCTCCTCTGAGTATTGTATTCATCAGACAGTTTACTTTCCCCCATTGGACTGTGATTGCCAAGGTCTGGGAAGTATATTTAGAAAGACATGCTTTAATTAGATGTTAAGTTGATTGTGTACTATGGCATGCATACCGTAACCTTAATTAAACTTCGTGTATTTCATCATTATGCATATATTATGCATTTTGTATTTGCTCACCTGATAACAAAAAGTGGTTAATATTAGAGTGATGTTGCCACTATGAAAAAGACATAATGGAGGAAGCCCTTTAGGAAAAGATATATTTTTAGAAGCATAGACTCTGGGGGAGAAATTGTTCTCATTGAATCACAGTAGGATTGTCAAAAATAAGAAAGAAAAATCATTGTCAAAATCCATATGAATAGATGTTGGCACCTTTGCTTCCTGGTGATTAACTTATCTTACCTAATAATAACTGCTTTTATTGGCAGTCTACTGTATATCAGTCATGGCATGTGTTATTTTACAAACTGTTTAATACCTACTTTAGCCTTAGAAAGTATTAACTATAAATATTACTTTCTGTATTTAAGAGAATTGTCCAAAGTGATATAACATTCTGTAACAGAGATGGAACTTGAACCCTTACTTTTCCTGTGTCCTTAAGTATATTATTCTCATTCACTAAGGAGTATAGCTTGGTGTTAATGTTAAAGTATCATTAATTTTTTTAGCTAAACATCATCAAAGGCTAATTTGAATGCTGTACTCATCATATAAAAGTGTCTAACACAACCATTAACTACTAGAGAAAAATTGATAAATTTCTTCAGCTTTCAGATTTATTTTGAATAACAAAAAGATAAAGACTACTATGAATGACAAATACTTTATACCAGTTCAGGAATTCAGTTTCTCTGTAAGCTAGGTTTTCAATACTGTGACCAAAATACCTGACAAGAACAACTTAGAGCAGGAAAGTTTAAATGGCCTCACAGTTTCAGAGGTCTCAGTCGATGGTGGGCCTACTCCATTGCTCTACCCCACAAATGAGGCAGAATGTCATTGCTGAAAGGCATGGGGGTAAAAGCTACTCAGATGATGGCAGCCTGGAAGCAAAGAGTGTGAGGTGCTAGGGACAAAATATAAGTCCCAAAAGCATGCTCCCAGTGACCTACTTCCTCTAACCAAATTACCTGCCTGCGATCACCACCGACTAAGTCCATTCAACCTAGGATGGACTGATTAGGTTACAGCTCTCATAATCTAATTATTTCATCTCTGAACATTCCTGAATCAACATAGGAGCTTTTGATGGACATCTCATATCCAACCCATAAAAAGTTCCCTTTTTTTCCCCAAAGAATTGAGCTTATGTTAGTAATTGTTAACATTCTAGAGATTATCTTCCCATGCCTATGGGAGATGTATGCACAACATAAAGAATATATTTATAAATCTTATACTAGGTATTTGAGACACACAGTATTTTCTAATTGCAGAATTTTTCTATTAAAATGCAAAACAGTATGATATTTAAGCACATGGACTTTGACATCAGGCAAACTTGATATTCAAGTTTAGTTGGGTCATTAAGAGTCAAATAAACATGGGGAAATTACTTGGACTAAATATGTCTTTCAACTAAGATTTGAGGGCTGGAGATGTAAATTAGTGGCAAAATGCTTGCCTAACAGGTATGAGGCCCTGAATTTGATCCCTGGCACCACCAAAAACAGTAATAACAAAAAAACTGAGAAAAGATTATATTGATTTATTGATTAGATTGTCTTCATTTTAAGTATGAAAAAACTCACATTAAATATCTTCATTAAAGGAAATACATTATTTAGCACACCATACTGGCCAGGAATACAGAAAGCAATCTCCAGGCATATAAGAAGAAAAGCCTATTTCTTGACTCTAGACTCCTCAGTATATTTGCTTTTGCTTCCTCCTCAAACTACATACTATTATATGGCTTTAACAACTCTAGTCAATACTTTTAGATGTAATTATATATCAGACTGATTATTTGAAATTCCTTGAACATCAAGAAATCTTTTTACAAAAGCCCCTGCAACCGATTGTTCCTCAGTTTCCGCTATCAGAACCAAGTCACAAATGTACAGTCAAATTGCTTGTATATGTAATGGGACTTCCAAGATCTCCACAGACAATTAGGATCCATCTCTATGAATGTGGTTTGAGACCAGCAGTCCCTGAAACATGTAAAGAGTAAAGAGGAATTCTTTACATTCATGTAAAGAATGTAAAGAGGAAGATTGTTGAATAAAATTAGTGTCATGCTAAAAAGAAAAGGGCCAAAGGTGAAGAAGGAAAATGGCTATTAAGAAGACTCTGGATAATGTCTGCTAGGATCCTTCCTAAAGGTTATCAAATATCCATGCAGACACATCCTGCTTCCTTTGCATTTACTTGGAAAAGTGCTTACATGAAATATACTATCTATCTACATTCATAGAGAAAATCTGAAATCTCAACCATATAGAAGGACAGGTCCAGAGTCTTTAGAGATATATTGGGTTCTGCATTATATCCAAATATAGTTCCTGAATATCTAAATGCCTAAAAGCAAAACAAAACAAAACAAAACCACACCAGATTATCATGAACAATAAACCATGACAGAAAACAAATAGGGTAACTATCATAAAAGCTCCCATTCAGAAGATAAGAGAATTGAAATTACACTGGTTCATGGACCAGTATCATATCCTGCTGGACAACATTGGTGAAGACTAGCTTCTATAAAAGTGGAATAAGTTCCTTGATAAGCCTGGAAAGTTTCAGGATTTGATGGGAATTCTATATTACTTCATGAGATAGAACTCAAGGTATTAAACCCTTTATGAATTATGCTTGGAATGAAAATTAAGACACATTGCTTTTATTTCAGTGCTAGCAAAATACACTACAAAAATCCATGTTTTGAGCCCTATGGGAAGTGGATCTGTAAGTGTTTAATATTTAATGCTACTTATGGATATTTTTTACTCCAAGATAACCAATGTTAATACATACGATTTTAATTGTAATTGGCTTCATTAGCAACTTAAATGGTCTGACATGACCTTTTATGAGTGGCAGAATATAAGCCAATTGAAATCACCACTCCCAAGTGGAAGTCAAGAAAGTGGCTTATTTGATTAAAAAAGCAAGAAGACAATTATAAATTATTTCAATAATTTACAGGGATGCTTTATTGTTCAAACTTTTCTTTCATCAATCCTAAGACAAATGCATATTGTCCACTCATCCAAATGATTAGGAAAAGAGAGGCAAAATTTATAACGTTCTTTCTATTCTAATATGTATGATATTCTTCTTTCCTAACTGAATGTTTCAGCCCTCCTAGCAAATAAACATGTAGAGAAAGAATACTTATTACATTAATGACTATTCATTTTTGTTATTTGTTCATTTTTCTTCCACATTGTACAAAAATAAGTAAGTATAAAATGGCTATTTACTCAATTTTCCAAAGTACAGAATCTATAAAGGAAACTTCACACTAAGTTCTTTACTTATTACAGCTTCCTTTCTTACATTGCTTATTACATCATAGGACAAACGTAAGATTTTTTTGTTTCGTTTTTATTTTTCCAAATTCCCTTTTGCATTATAACTTTTTCTCTTTAGAAGTATCTCAATATACTATTTTTTACTTTTACTCTAATGCTTTATTTTCAATAGTGACTGTAATTAAGGCAAAGTTAATTTTTACTTTCTAATGCATAGACTCTACTTTTGTGGAGTTATTCCAGTAATAATGTTAAAATGGGACATAAATGAATCAAATTTAAATGAATATGTTACATAAGTTTAATCATCCTATTTTGGCTTCTCAGTGATTGTGTGTCATTGAAAGTGTTCAAGAATTACAAGTGTCTACAATTTCAGTGACAGCTCAGTAGTTTAGTAGTTTAGTAGTTCAGTGACAGCTTAGTAGTTTATCTGGAAGCACATGGATTAGTATTAATTAATTCATCACTTAATTTAAAATAGTGTAGTATTCTCATCATTGCACATATGCAAGCATGAGCCTCAGTTACAATTCAGGAAAAAGAAAATGTACCATTAAAAGGAGGTCCAAATTCTTTAGGACATGATTATATAATATGGGTATCAAGAGTTTGGCATAGCACTAGCAATAAAGCAGTTAGCCCTTTATTCAACAATTTGTATCTACTAGACTATTAGAATTTTAAGCCACATGAAATGAGAAATTCTCTTAATTTCAATTGCAATTCACTTATGGATCTAGTGTGAAATGTATGGGAATAAATTGGACCATAGGACTTAGTTTTTACATAGGATGACTTATGAGGTACTCGAAGTATTCATACTGAAATAGCAGAAGCACATTTTTCGGTGCATTGCTAGTTCATAAAAAGCAAAGGAAATCTGTAAGACTGCAGATATGTACCACACAAACACTCACACATACACACATATACATGAGAACAGTATGCTTAAGTAAAATCAGGAGATGAAATGGGAAGAAAGCTTGGTTTTTCTTAGGTTAGATGGTGATAAGTGATTCGAATTATGAGATGAAGAACTTGCTTCTGTTCTTATTGAATGAATGTGTAAAGATGCTGAACTTCAAATTTAGGTAAAACCTCCTGAAAGGATATTAATTGGCTCTAGCTTGATAGCAACTCTTAGATGCAGTTAGAAGATAATCAATGAAATTATACTCATTTAGGCCTGTAGGATTTTTTCAAAGCTTAATTTAATTAAATATAATCTCACTAGCTAGTATAATTAAACACATGTTGGGGAGCAAGCCAGTAAGAATGAATGAATCCTCTAAAATATCAAAAAGATTCAGATAATTACAAACATCAAATACTGGAATAATTAGAAAGGAGTAAGAAATACCAAGGTAGATTCTTTTGTGTTGTCTCACATGACAGGATTGCTCTCTTTTTTAAAGCTGAATATTAGTCCATTGTATATATACACAGCAATTTATTCAACCATTCATTCATCAATTAAAGTTAAGTTGCTTCCATATTTTGGCTTTGGTGAATAATGTATAGTGAACATGGAGGTATAGACACCTTTTTCAGGTGGTAATTTCAAATTTAGATGAAGAGCTTGGGGATCATATTGGCATTCTATTCAGGGTTTTATTTTAAATTGTTTTCTTAAAACTTACGTGTTGTTTTCCATGAAACATCAATGTACATTCCCACCAACAATGTCCAAGGTTTACCTTCTCTGCACTCTCATACTTCTGCCTTTTTAAATAGCAGCTCACCTAATAAGTGTGAGGTGATATCTCACTTATTGTGGTTGTGATTCCCACTTCACTAATGATTAGTGAGGTTGATCACCTTTTCATATGCCTGTTGACCATTGTTATATCTTCTTTGAAGAAATGTCTATTCAAGTCATTTTTCCATTTTTGGCTTGAGTTGTTTGTTTATTTTGGCCACTGAGTTGTGGGAGTTCCTTGTTTATTTTGAAAAATAAAAGCAGACAGAAATGGAAATCAAAATATTACATGATCTTACTTATGTGTGGAATCTTAAAAAATCAAATACATATAAGAGAGGGAAGAAAGTAGCTGCTAGGATGGGAGGCAGGAATAGAGGAAATAGAGGTCAAAGAAAAAACCAAATACATATATAGAGAGGGAAGAAAGCAGCTGCTAGGATGGGAGGCAGGAATAGAGGAAATAGAGGTCAAAGATTATAAAGATGCAGTAATATTTGATGAGAAGTCTAGAGATCTCATTAAAATCGGGGAATATCATTAGCAATGTTTTATTCTACACTGTAAATTTTCTAAGAAATTAGATCATAGGTACTCTTATCTGAAGAAAGAAAAAAGGTAACTGTGAAATGATGGATGTGGTAATTTTCTTCACCATAATAATCATTAATCGCTTCTCTCACTATATATAATCAAGTTATTGTGTTGTACATCATAAATGTATATAATTAAGATAAATGAATTTTAAAAAGAAAAATAGTAGCATTTGAAAGGTTTAAAAAATAAAAATAAAAATTTAAATACTGAGTAAGAGCAAAAGATTCACAAAAATGTAGAGTCACAGTTTGAAAAATAAAATGGAACTTTAAAAAATAATATATTTGAAATTTAAATAAATTAAGGAGTGTGCTAATAAAGAATTAATGAACCAAAGATAGATCTCTAGAAATTGTGTAATTAGAAAGATAGAAAATAAGAAAATGAAAACATGAAAGATGGTTTGACATAGAAGATGAGATAAAGAGATCTAATTTACATCAGTGCAGATTTCTAGAGAGAGAAAATGAAAGGATGTAGAAGGGAAACTAATTTGAAAAGATGACTTTCTATAATTAATGACCATCTGGAGTCCAGAAGTATAAAAATGATAATTCATACCAAGCAGGATATATGTGCACCTAGACATTTCATAATGAACAATGAACAACAAAATCTTAAAATAGCCAAAAAAGGGAAATTGCAAACAAATGTAATTTGTTTAAGAGTGGGAATTACATAGTAACACTAGTAGTCGGGTGAAAATAGAAGTGTCTGCAGAATATGTGGAGAAAATAATTATTAACCAAAAATTGTATAATTTACACTAACCATCAAAAATATGAGTAAAAGATGTTCAGATTAGACCAGAAATATGAGTGAAAGATTTTCAGCTTAGACTAAAAAATAATAGAACTTATCACCAATAGCCCACGTAAAGAAACTTCCATAGCTGCTTCTCAAATAAAAAATGAGGGAAGAAAGAAAAGAGGACGTGAAGGGAAGGAAGGAAGGAATGGAAGGAGAGAAGAAAACATGAACTCCAATGAAACAATGTTCTGCAGTTTCTACAAAGACACCATAAAAATGTTAATAAGTACAGAAATAAGTCTTAAAAGATATTTCCTGTATAAATTTATCTTTGTGACAAAAGTGCTATAAAACATCAAATCACGGATTTTTTTTATTTTTACTTTTTATTATTTGCCTTATTTCCTTGAAGTATTTTTTCCACGTTTTTTATTGTTGCATTATGTTTATACATAATGGTGGGGTTTGTTCTAACATATTTATACATGCACACAATGTAATAATATTATTTGGTCAATATCATTCCCCAGTATTTTTCCTATCCCTTTTCTCCTCCTTCCCCTGGTCCCTTTCTTCTATTCTACAGATCTCCCTTCAGTTTTTGTGAGATACCCCTACCTTTCCCTTTCCATAATTTCATTTATCTTTATGACTGAATAAAACTCCACTATGCATGTATGCCACATTTTCTTTATCCATGCATCCTTTGATTGACACCTAGGCTGATTGCATAGTTTGGCTGTTGAGATCACTGAGTTTATTAATATGTAGGAAAACTTTCTAAGTAAACAGAAAGAGAACAGAAGTAGAGAATATAATTGCCAAAATATGGAGAAAATGAAAGAGGAAAAGAAAAATTCAATTTATACAAAGCATAAAAAAAGAAAATATAGAGCAATGAGAGACAGATGGAGAAACATGGCCCAACATATAGCAATCACAATTATAAATTGGAAAACTATTAAAAATTCAACACAAAAATTGTCAGATTAAATTTTTAAAATTCAATTCTGATGTGTTCACATACAGACAGGAAAATTACAAAAGTAAAATGATGAAACAAGGTATATCAAACAAATACAAAAATACAGCTGATATACATCAATATTCAGAAACGGTCCATGATAACAAAATTTATGAAAATTAGACAGCTCCTACCTAATATTCTATTTATCAGGTTTATCAGTTGAAAACCAAATTCATTCTCTAATCTCAAAATAAATAGGACAGGATAGAAATAAAGGATTAAATTTACAATTCAGTTTAAAATATGAATAACATTTTTTTCAAAAACATTCAACTGATAAAATGACAGGCATACCAAAGATTTCCAAAGACTTAAAGTTGAGCTATGGATATGAGAAGTTTTATGTGATATTCTTAATAAAATCCCTGTACCTAACTATTAGAGACTGCATTTGCTTAAGAATACACAGAAATTTTATAAAATATGGCCATATATTGTAGACTAAAATCTCAAGAAATTCCAAGAATTATCATTGCATTAATTTGTTTTCTGATACAGTGAAATTTAATTGGAACCAACAAGTAAATTATGATTTTACATTTTCATTTTTTAAAACATAATTAGGATATTTTAAGTATTTCATATGTCAAAGAAGAAATAATAAACAAAATTCAAAAATGCTTAGAAATATATGGTAATAATCTATATTCCAAAAATTGTGAATGCTCAAAATGCTATTCAGAGCAATACTGATGACTCCAAAGTTCTCATCTGAAAAGAAAAAATCAATTATTTAAGCATGTGACTTTAGATACATAACAGAAAACCTTCCAGCAATACCATACCAAGAATCAATAACACAAAACCTTAGAAAAGATTAGGTGAATAAATTTTCTGGTAAGATTTAATATTTTAAAAATAGTGAAAAGATGATGTCACACAATGACAAAATAAGCAGCACTGAGTTCTAGTTCTATAATGGAACATTAAAATACTAACCACAAACTGTCAGAATTGACTTAAATACTAACCACAAACTGTCAGAATCTGACAAACTGTCAGACTCTGAAAAGTAGTCCAAGGTTTGCAACAACCAAACAAATGCTGAATAACAAAAAAAGCAGCATAAAAATAGTGGAAAAGTTTTTGTGTCATTTGACCTCTCTGAACCATTCACTTCAAGACTTGTCTGCAGTCTTGATGATGGCAGGCTATTCTCCTAGGGAGGGACCCCAGTATATATATGGTTGAATATTAATTTGCCATGAAAATGAGTGAAGTTCTAATATATGCCACAATATGAATGAACCTTGAAGACCTCATGCTAAGTGGAATAAATTACATATAAAGACAAACTTTGCATGATTCCCCATATACAAAGTATTTAGAATAAGAAAATTCAGAAAGACAGAAAGTAAATTAAGTCTTTTTTTCTTTGCCATGCTGCCCAGGGCCTTGTGTTTGCAAGGCAAGCACTCTACCAACTGAGCTATTTCCCCAGCCCCAATTAAGTGTTTTAAGAGCTAGGGGAGAAAGAAATGGGAAGTTACTATTTAATGGTGAAAGAGTTTGGGTTTGGGCTGCTGAAAAACTTGGAAACAGGTATTGCTGATGGTTGTAAAACATTGTAAATGTAATTAATGCCACTGAAGTTTACAGTTCAAAATGGTTAAAATTATAAACTTTATTATCTATCTAAATTCAAAAAAATAAACAAATACAGAAATGTATATTAATACTATTAGAATTGAAATCAAGAAACAAGTACAGACCAGGGTGGAATTAAAAATGAGTATGTCATGTGTGACTAAAAAGAACCAATAGAAAGATGACTAACCTTTATAAGTGTAATTTGAAAATTTGCATAGCATTGAAATATTAGCCTAAATTAACTCAGGAAAAAAATAACAGCCCATTTAGTTCTCTAATTATAAAATATATTAAGCACTAAAGAGTCAACCCTCACTCCCTGAAAAAAGGCCCAGATTTTCTTGTAGGCTAGTTCTCTTAACTTTCAAGAAAATCATGTATTCTCAAATGTACAGTAGGTCTTCCAAATAATATAATATGTATACTTGTCAACTTAATTGATCATTTTAGTAAAATTTTGATACTAAACTAGTAAAGAGAAACAGAGAAGAAACCTTTCAGCTTTATAAAGTATATCTGCTTCAATATTATTCTTATTAGCTAAACATTAGAAGAAGTCTCTTTTACATGACAAATGGTTTAGTGTGGCCAACCAGCACCTATTCTAGTAAACCATGCATTCAGTGTTCAAGTAGTTAGGATAAAAAAAAATAAAACATAGGGTTAGGAATGAAAAGTCTAAATTGTTATTTACTGAAAATATACTCATGCAAGGAAACTAAAAATAATTTATGAAGACTTTTAAATAATAAGGAAGTTTTGTCCAATTCCTTAGAATTGAGATCAGTATACAGAAATATATTTTGTTTCTACCAATAAAATCAGTTGAAAATATTAAAATATACGACATAATAGTAAAAAGATTTTCAAAGCATAATATAGAAAAATATAAAACTTTATTAAGAGATATTTATAGGTCTAAAGAAATAAACCAGGCCTATCTATTGGATGATTTGATACCTTAAAAATGTCAATTTTCACCAAATCAATCTATAAATTCAAAATGCAATTTCAATCAAAAGTCCCAAATAATTTTGGAAGAATTGTACAAAATGATGTATGAAATAGAAATGGTCCAAAAGTAGTTAAAAAAAATAGTGCCCAAGAATAAGATAATGGGCGAAGTGAAACATTTAACTTACATGATTGATAAAGTCTTCCTTTATAGTGATAATATTAAGCCAATTTGTGGTAGTTCAAGGACATACACATTAAAGATAACAAAATCTAGAGTCTCAAACCAATATGCTCATATATGGAATCTTGATTATGCCAGAGTTCATCGTGCAGATCGCTAGGAAAAGATGGACTACTTATTAAATGAAAAGTCCCGAGCAACTATTTGTTCATATTGGAGTTTAAAAATGTGAAGGGGATACTATGGCCATTGATCTGTTGAAGGGCACCTAGGTTGGTTCCATAGTTTAGCTATAAATCAAAGACCAAATGTTTTCTCTGACACACAGAAGCTAATTCACAGTAAGGGAGTGAGGGATAGGGAAGAATAGAGTTACTTTGTATTAGGTAAAGAGGAGTGAAGGGAGGGGAGGTGAAATAGACAGGAAGGATAGAGTGAAACAGACATTATAATATCTCCTGTACATATGTGACTACATGACAAATGTGATCCTATAACACATACAATCAGAAAAATGAGAAGTTACACTCCTTTTAATGTATGATCCATCAAAATGTATAAATGCATTCTAATGTCATGTACAACTAATTAAAAAAAATTAAAAATTAAAAAAAGAAAGGGAAAACTATGCTAGTTTTATATTGTTACACAACAAATTCTCAAAAATTATCAGTCTATAACCACATAAATTTATTATCTCAGTTCCACAGGAAAGAAGACCAACCACAGGTTAGTTGGATCTTCTTCTGAAGGTCTTACTAAGGTGTATTATGGTGTCAAACAGAGCTGTGGTTTCATTTGAGGCTCTGGGATCTCTTTCAAGCTCACATCTTGAATTGCAGAATGCAGTATTGTGGTTGAAGGACTGAAGCCTTCAGATCCTGAAGGCCACTCACTGTCCTTGCTACTTGTGTCTCTCCACAACATGGCAGTATGCATTTTCACAGCCACAAGAGTGTCTTTATTTTGCTTCTCACTTTCAGAGCTTTTAAAACGCTTCCCAAAATTAGTCAGGTCTTCCCAGGATAATTTCCCTTTGATCAACTTAAGATCAATTGATTGAAGACCTTAATTAAATGTTACAGCCATTTACCATTCCCATATAATGTTGCCTAATCATATGATTAATGTCCCATTATATTTACCGGTCATGTCCACACTCAAAGGGAGGGACATATAGGTCATTATACAGGGGACTGGAATTTTAGGGGCTATCTTAGGAATCTGTCTACCATATCCTTCCTTTGCAATTTCTTTAAAAGTCAATTCACAAAAGAGTAAAGTTTTGAAGAAAATATCTTTACAACTTTGGGTCTTGGACAGTGCAAAATTTCTACTTATAAAATAGTAGTTTAGCAGATTGTACTCTGGTAAAATTAATAATTTCTTTTTATCAAATGATCCAACTGAAAAATGTGGGGGAAGCAATTATAAACTTGAAAAAGCTACTGTAACACATATAATGTAAAGGTTTAGTTTCCAGAATATACAAAACTGATCACAACCAAATGGCAATTGTAAGTCAAAGGAAGCACAAAGTTACAGATCTTTGCTCTGTGTGGTTGAGCAGTTCCTGGACAAACAAACAAACGAAACTTTTATTACAAGTAGCCTCATCTGTTCACCCATCATGTCTCAAAAATATCCTTTTCAGTGAGTGCTGTAATAGGAAAAATGTTGGGATATAAGCAGTTCTTGCAATCAATAACCAGCACACAACCAGAAAACCAATGCCAAAATACAAATGGTCACGTCACAAAAAGGAAACATAAAGGACAACCGAACACAATAAAAAGATAGAAGAAATGAAAATATAAAGAAATAAAAATTTAAAAAATGAAAATAAAAAGAAATGAATAATGCAGAAGTGATTTTTGTGCCCACTAGATTGGTATAAATAAGTTCTGAACACTTAATATTGGTAAAAGGATTTTGGAAAATTATATGGCACAGAGTTGTGAAATGATTTTTAGCTTTGTTGTTACCTAGCAGGTATATCAGCTAGATACACTTGAAAATGTGAACTAGAAGAGGTTCGTAATACTGCTTATGTTGCTCATGATAGCAAAGGGTGGAGGACTTAAGTCTTATAGACAGGCAATTGTTAATTAAAATTATCCATATTCAACTCTAGGATGAAGAAACAATATTTGCAAATTATTACCATGTAAAATGCATAATTTAGCTTTTTAATATATGCTGTTTATTTTAAAGAAATTGCTTTAGTTAATGCTAATACAAAAATATTTCAAAAACAAAAATAAGCATCATCAAAAATTGTTTTTGTCACATCTGTTGAAAAACACTGCATATAAAGTCTTTCAACAATTCACATAACAAATAAATAGTTATGAATATTACTAAAGAGATATTTTATTCTCTAGTAATGTTAACCTCAGAGAGTTATTTTATCAAATGATGAATACTTTCTTATAATTTATCGTTTGCTTAAGGCATGATTGTATATGTGATTTCTTTCTGTACTGATAATTACCTTATTCTTTAATATTATGGTATTTAATAATTGTAATGTAACTAAATTTGATTTTCTTCATAGGTGTATAAACAATGTACAAATACATGAACATATTTTAGTAAAAAGAATTTAAAATTGTATATTATGGTATAATGTGTCACTCAAAATATGTGCTTCCAGTTTTACCAGCATGTTTTAATATATTTGAGGGATATTGTTACCAAAGGATACACAGAAATAAACCTGACACCATTAAATCTAGACATCAAGGTTCATATTTAGCTCTAACCTATTTTAAACTTTACTACTTAATGGAAATAGCACACTGCTTTTCCACATTAACTTTATAAAAAATATATGCAAATGTGTGGAAAACCACTCTCCACCTACATGTTCTTTATATAAATTCTTCTCAAAGTAGATTTGCATTAATCATGCTTCAGATGCTTCAAGTCAGAGTATTCTATGAACAGAATCCATGCCATTTATTGAAAACTTAGTAAAGAAGTTTTAACATAGCAAGTAAAAGCCATGACTGAAAGGTGAAAAATGCAAGCGGTTATGTAAACATAAGTCCTTCCCAAACTGCCTTCAGTTTTAGAAAAACTACAGAATGTTCCCGCTCCTTATTTTGTCTATCCTGCAAAGCTGGGTGGCTATCCACCCTTTCCCTAGTGGTCAGGCTGACCCAAAACTTAGAATGAAATGCTTCATATGTGATTTTTGACCCAAAACTTAAAATGAAATGCTTCGTACGTGATTTTTCATGTGAACCAATCAAAAAGAGCATTGTAAATCTCCCCTTAACCTGTTTGTATTTTATTATAAAAACCCTGCTAAATTTGAGCTAAGGACCTCTTAGCGTCACCGGTTACCGAGTGCGCGGAGGACCAGGCTTGAGCTTGCTAATAAATGACTCTTTGTTGCTTGCATTGACCATGGTCTCTGGTGGTCTTCTTGGGGGTCCCGAGCTGCAGGGCACAACATGACAATATGAAGATTGGACTTTAGGAATACTCTGACATGATTAGCTATCATGCTGTGAAATTCGTATACATTTGGATGTGTATTTTGAATATTTTTTGTTATTGCTTCTTTCCTGTTTTCATTACATAATGCATTATATTCAAGAAGTTTCTGTTTATTGCTAGGTTATACAGATAAATTTTGAAGAATTTGATCTGGAGATTGGCTATGATACCTTGACAATTGGTGATGGGGGTGAAGTTGGAGACCCCAGGACAGTACTTCAAGTGTAAGTTCTCAGTATTTCACTTTTGCTTTAACCCATCAGATGTTTATCACATTCTACTCTCAAATTATTTTTTACATTGATCCTTTCCACTGCCACAAACAGAAGAAGCACAGTATCTAGTTATGATCGCCAATGTACATGTAATGTTAGTTCATCTTCAGTGAAGGTTGAGGCACTTTATCTTTTTAGCCTGTTTGGGCTACTGTAGCAGCAGTCACTAAATTGGTGGCTTGTAAACAGCAGAAATTTATTTCTAGTTTATTTCTGTATACTAAAGTTTGGGAAGTCCAACATCAAGGTACTAACTGATTCAGTGTTTGATGAGGGCTTGCTCTTATCTAACCTGATGTTTCTCAAACTAGGATCTCTATGTATCGCTAATGATTCACAATTATCTAGTGCACTTTTAGAAATGCAGATTTCTGACCACTAAACTATTCTCACTGAATCAGTATCTCTGTGATGTGGACCCAATTGTACATATTTTGACACACTCATGAGATGAATCTTATGTACACCAAAGTTTGAGAACTATTTATATAGACTATTTAAGAAAATATTTTCAGCATAGACAACTCCTAGACTTTTTACCCTTATTATGTGTATATTTATTATATAGCAACTGAAGGTAAGTTAATTTCTTTTTTTTTCCCTTTTGCTCCTTTCATTTTCTTCTCTTTTTTATTTTAAAAGGAGATCTTAATTACTGTTGTTCCAGAATCCTATAACAAAACAAAGGTTTGATGATTGCACATACTTTATTATAGAACCCAAAGTTATTACCTCTGAGTTCTTATCCTCCAGAGAAACTAACCAAAAAACCCTAAAAGGTTTTTCCCTTCCTCTTCAACATGGATATCATTGATCTGCACAATTTGGTTGTTGCCTATTTCTGGTCTACTAGAATTCTATTTTGTGCTAAGGTGTGATAGACAAACAAAACAAAACAAAACAAAACAAAACAAAACAAAACAAAGCAAAACAAAACAAAACAAAAACCACAGTATTTTACATGATCTCTATGTTCAAATATGTGACTGATTTTTTAAGTACACTTTTAACACTTTCCTTTCAAATAATGATTAGCATTTTATTATTATGTTAGGCCTGATCATACTGGGCTGATACCTTCCAGAAATTATCTACAGTTCCTCCTATTTCTCTTTGTGATTTTATGCCTGATAACAGATTTCATTGTGCTAAATACAACTCTATTAGAAATTATCAGCCTTAGAGATAGTTCTGATCAATTTAAATGTTTTTAGTTTTGTTTGTCAAGTATAATGCTTAAAAGAACTGAAATTTTGTATAAAAATTTGAATCTATAATTGCTTTTTGAACTATTAAGACTAGGCCTGGATATTCACATGGAAAAAATTCTGGAATTATGTTCTGCCCTCTTTACAGAGGGCATAGGTTCTGCATGGTGACTAATTCCTGTATCATTTTGAGCCTCTAGGATACATTGTTTTCCCTGTTTGGGCTTAACGCCAGCATTTGACATCTGATACAACACAATATTTAGATTGCTTTATGCTTAAATTTGTTTGTTTTTCAAATATAAAGGTATCTTTAACTACCCTATTCACAATAGCCTCAAAAAAATTGGGAATCCATCTAACCAAAGAGGTTAAAGACTTCTACAATGAAAACTTCAGATCACTAAAGAAAGAAATTGAAGAATATCTAGAAGATGGAAAGGTCTCCTATGCTCTTGGATATGCAGAATTAACATTGTCAAAATGACCATACTACCAAAAGCGTTATATAGATATAATGCAATTCATATTAAAATTCCAATGACATTCTTCATAGAAATAGAAAAAGCAAACACAAGATTCATTTGGAAAAGTAAGAGACCCAGAATAGCCAAAGTAATCCTTAGCAAGAAAACTGAAGCAGGAAGCATCACAATACCAGACCTTGATTATACTACAGAGCCATAGTAACAACAATGGCATGGTATTGTCACCAAAACAGATACATAGACTGATGGTACAGAATAGAAGGCACAGAAACAAACTGACATAAATACATTTATGTCATAGTAGAAAAATGCACCAAAAATCATCATTGGAGAAAAGATAGCCTCTTGAACAAATGGTACTGGGAAATTTGGAAATCCATGTATCAAAATGAAATTAAATCCCTGTCTCTCACCCTGCAGAAAAATCAACTCAAAGTAGATCATGGACTTAGGCACTAGAAGAGAGACCTTGTACATAATAGAATAAAACATAGGCTTGAATCTCCACCTTGTTGGCTTAGGAACTGACTTCTTTAATAAGACTCCAAAAGAGCTAGAAGTAAAATCAAGAATCAATAAATGGGATGGAATCAAATTAAAAGCTTCTTCACAGCAAAGGAAACAATCCATAACGTGAAGAGAGAGCCTACAGAATGGGAGAAAATCTTTACTCCATGCACCTCAGATAGAGTATTAATCTCTAGAATATACAAAGAATTCAAAAAACTTAACACCAAAAAACCCCACAAATAATCCAATCAATAAATGGGCTAAGGACTGAGCAGACATTTCACAGAAGAAGAAATATAATCGATCAACAAATATGTGAAAAAAATGTTCAACAGCTCCAGAAATTCAAATTCAGAGCTACACTGAGAATCCATCTCACTCCAGTCAGAATGGCAATTATCAAGAATACAAGCAACAACAGGTGTCGTTGAGTATATGGGGAAAAAAGGTATACTCATACATTGCTGGTAGGACTGCAAATTGGTGCAACCAATCTGGAAAGCAGTATGGAGATTCCTCAGAAAATGTGGAATGAAACCACCATTTGACCCAGTTATCCCACTCCTAGGTTATACCCAAAGTACTTAAAATCAGCATAATACAGTGATGCAGCCACGACAATGTTTATAGTAGCTCAAAATAGCTAAAATATGGAACCAGTCTAGGTGCCCTTCAACAGATGAGTGGATAAAGAAAATGTGGTGTATGTACACAATGGAAAATTATTTAGCCTTAAAAAAGAATGCAGTTATGGTATTTGTTATTAAATTGATGGAGCTAGAGAATATTATGCTAAGTCAAATAAGCCAATCCCAAAGAACCAAAGGCCAAATGTTTTCTCTGATATATAGATGCTATTTCACAATTAAGTGGGGAGTAGGGAGAATAGAGGTACTTTGGATTAGACAGAGTGGAGTGAAGGGAGGGTAAGGGGTATGGAGATAGGAATGATAGTAGAATGAATTGGACATTATTACCCTATGTGCATGTATGATCACACAACCTGTGTAACTCTACATCATGTACAACCAGAAGAATGAGAAATTATACTCCATTCATGTGTGAAGTGTCAAAATTCATTCTACTCTCATGTATAACTAATTAGAATAAAGAATCAATAAATAATTTTTTAAAAGCAGTCATCTTTAACAGTCTTTGATCTTAAAAAAAATGAGCAACATGTGCTTGAACCATATATTTTATCCTATTCCAATGTGAGAAAAGTTATAAAGACAACTGTGACTTCTGGTATGCCAATTGGTATTCTTTTCTGGATAAAATTACTGAATTAATGACATTGAATGACTATTTAATCTTATTTTAATACCAAGTACCAAATGTCTTTTCCTACACCATCATATTCTTCCAGTGAGTACCGCATTTCCAGGAGACAATTAAAAATTAAAGCTTCATTCTGTGACCATTACCTTTTAGAGTGTTCATCGAATAGATCTAAATTGGTCCCTTAGGGAAAGTATGGAAGAGTTAGGAGAAAGAAAGAAAAAATAATCCATCATATTTAAATAATCATGACTATGAAAGTAGCACTCACATATACAGATAAATGTACTTAGATCCAGACCTTGTTGTAATTATACATATTGATATTTGTGCAAAACACAAAATAAAAATAGTGCATAGTCTTTACTATATGAGTTTTACTAGAGTAAGATCCCTATATATTTAAAATATAGCTGTTCATTATCTAAGAACTACATTTTTCCTTGATCAAAAGAACCTCTGTTTAAACATGCCATAGTCTTTTACTTTCCTCACACCTACTCTTTACAGAATTTTGAAACTATACTTAGATGACCTCAATTTCCTCAAAAAAATCTACTACATATTTTATTTGCGGTTTTGTCATTCATTTAAAATTTCTCAATATCAAGTACAGAAGATGTCTGTATTTCCTTTCATATTGGAGGATAGGAATGGAGTGAATTTTAAGAATCTCATTTCAAGTGAATGAGATCAAGTAGCAGATGAACAGGAAACATGTTATAATTAATGAAATAGGCCTACAACTGATGTTTTTAAGAAGAAGGTGAAGCTAAGGTATTTAGTTAATATAAGATCAGAGAAAGAAGATATACATTGATGGGAAGCACTCTTATATCCCAAGTAAGCAGTCAAGTAGAAAAAAGCTCTCTTATAAAATTACTTTTTCTTCTGCTTCTTTTAGGAGAAAGAAAATGGTGTCTATTTTTCCTATTTTCATATTACTGTTTTCATAGTGTCAGTTTGTGTAGCATAAGTATTTCAGCACTTAACCAAAATAATTGTGAAAAATCTATGATTCCAAATTTTGTCCTGCATTCCTCTGTCTACCACCAAGGAACATGTTTCCCTTGCTTTTCTCCCTCAGAAACTCATTTTCTTCCATCAGAAACAAAATTTCACTTCTCTGGAAATATTTGTTTTCCTTGAGTAAGGATTACTCCAGCAGAACTTTGCTAGTGTCTATATTCTAGAGGTGCTCAAATAGAACCAAGCTGACTACCTAACAGATTTCACAGACTTTGAATTAGATCAAAAGTTCCTTTGAACTCTAAGACTGTGATTTGAGAACTTACTGGATTTGTATCCACCAAAGAAGCTGATGTAAATTTTAGTGAACCTGAAGCATATTTCTTAGTAAGTTTAGCTTTCTCAACTACAGGCCCACCCAGGACACTTGCAAGGTCTAGGGCAAAAATTCAGATAGAAACTTACATTATCTAATGTCTAAATATTGAAAGTTCTAAATCAAGCTAAAAACTATTAAATACAGTAAATTCCATCCTCCTACCTTGACAAATCACATTTATAACAGCTTTCCTTGCAGGGATATAGAAACACTGGGAAGTCTGGCCCCCTGTCTGCAGCTGGCCACCCTCATCCCTCAACCTCAGCTTCATCCTTCATAATAGATGGGAACTCCTCAGCCTGCACATTAAAAATGCCCAAAATCCCTGCAAACATCCATCCCTTGGATCTGGGGGACACACAGGGGTTGTGTGTTCTGGGTCCGGCAACAGGAAATGGACAAGAGGCCCAAGCAAGTCCAAGAAGCAGGAAATTCTGGGATTCCGGATACCCATGTATTTTAGAACAGTGCTCCACAAACAAAAAGTAAAATAGATTTACTTTTATTTCCAATCCCTCTTCAACTGATAACTAGTAATATAAAGGAAAAATAAAACCCTAAAATAATGAAATAAAAACATAAATACAGTTCAATTATTTTTCATTATGAATTTCATGAGACACAAATTACTCTTTCGGATTGCTCTAGAAGTTTTAAAAGTCTAATCCCAATTTCAGTACTTATCACACTGAGGTCTATAAACTAGTATAGGGAGTAGTGTGAGGGGATTAGACTGATCAGGAAGGTATATTTCTGGCAAGAGCAGGGCTAGAGAAAAGTCAGAGCAGGGCACATTACAGGGGAAGAAAAAGGGAAACAGGCCATCTTGTCCATGTTTAAGAACTTGATAAATTTTCATCAACTTATTTAAAACTGTAATTGAAGGAAATTTATTCTAAGTAATGCTATTATAACAGGGAAGACTAGTCTCCATTTAAACATTTATTTAGTAATATGCTCACTCATCTGTGGATCCCTTTTGTGTTTTCTTAGTTTTGATCCATGTCCTAGAACTAATTTTGGGCACCAAAAACATTTTTTAAAAATGGATTTAAGGCAGGCATGGTGTCATGTGCTGGTAGTCCTGACTACTTGGGAGGCTGAAGAATAAGGATTGATGTAGTCTTGGAATTTGAGAATAGCCAGAAAAATATAGCAAGACCCCATCTCTTAAAAATAAGCAAGTAAGTAAATAAATTTAGTTAAAAAGTTTAAATAGCTGAAAACAAGAAAACAGTCAAAAGTAGAAATAAATTTTTATAATATTAAGGTATATATTATGAAAATATTTTCAATTCTTTCAGAAAAGGATAACTTCTAATTAATTTAATAAATATATTGTGTATCACTTTGATACATATTTAACCTGATGAAACATAAAGCTTATTCTATTTATATCACAGGATTGAATTAAGCATTGGATATATATAGTATTATTTTTCCCCTTCCATTTCTTTCATTACTTAGGTTCTAAAAAGAAAAATAAGTGATTTATTCTATGCCATAGAAAGTAGTCCATAAAGTTATAACATATAACAGCTAAAACACTTCTTCTAAAGAAGAAATTATAAAACATTTTCTTAAATACATCTTTAAAGATTATTTTCATTAAGTACAAAGAAACACTCATGACCAAGTTATGAGCAAAGAAATTATTTTACAATAGAGAAAGTTCTGTAATTGTACATCATATGGAAGAAAAAATTTTCCATATTGTTTAATCAAATGAAAATTCCTAAAATAATGCAAATTTAAACTTTCAACTTGTACATTTGTTGCTTCTGTTGTCTGTTATGACATGTCTATGGCCCATTTGTATACTTTCTTTCTCTTTGCTGGTTTTCACTTTTCTAATTTTATTTATTTATTTATTTATTTATTTATTTGTTTGTTTGTTTTTAAATTTTTACAGACTTCATTTTGATTCATTGTACACATATGGGGTACAAATTTTCATTTCTATGGTTTTCCATGATGTACATTCATACCGTTCTTGTTAATCATGCATGTACATAGGGTAATGATATCTGTCTCATTCCACCATTTTTCACATCTCTGCCCCCTCCCCCTCTCATTTCCCTCTACGTAATCTAAAATTCTTCCATTCTTCTCTCACTCCCCACCCCCTGAAACTGTTTCTATATCATCATTCACTTATAAGGGAAAACATTCGGCCTTTGTTTTTTTGGGATTGGCTTATTTATCTGCAAGCGCCATAATGTTATTCTTCTTTATGGCTGAGTAGTATTCCATTGTGTATATATACCACAGCTTCTTTATCCATTCATCTGTTGAAGGGCATGTAGGTTGGTTCCACAGTCTAGCTATTATGAATTGAGCTGCTATAAACATTGATGTGGCTGTAGTTACTTGGAGAACTTTTCCCCACAGTTTTAAATAGCATTTTTCATTTCTAGCAGTTATATGGCAGTATAGTAACAATACACTGTAGCAATAAGAATATGCATGTGGCTATTTGATAATGATTCTGGTAATGGATTTGAACAATCACATTATTATCTTTTAAGGCTGTCAAAACACTTTCACATTTTTACAAATTGTTTTCCATGTTCATTTTAATACTTACATATAAATTCATTCAATAGAGGAAATTTATGTAATTTATCTGAGAGATGTAATGGTGATGATGATAGAGTTACTGGCATGGAGGTCACTTCCAATCCTTATTTCATCAGCATGGAAAGAGGAGATTTGATCATTAATGCACTATTCTCATTTGTATAACAGCAGACTGGGAATATTAGATACACTCTACCATGCACATGAAAATTCTTCCTTTCTTTGCCATTTCTTTTGCATGTTTCACTATCAGGTTCATGGTAACACTGTAAAGATTAATGAAGTGAAAACTAGTGAATAAAAGATTTAAAAATTGAGTTCTGTTCTTAGGATACCTCTAGAAATATTCTAAGTATGCAGTAATGTTGGATAACATTCTATTTGAAAAGACACCTTGAAGATGGTGAAAGATGTTGTTCTGATTATCTGAACATGTTTCTATATACATTCTTCAGGAAAAATTGTTACATTATAAAATCTCAATCTCAGAAACATGTTAGAATGAACTATCAATGCTCTTCCCTGTAAACTTTTTCTTTTCACTTAAATGTATATATTTCTGAATTAACATAAATTTTATAACAAATACTTTTTTTAATAATATTTTAGTGAATAATGATAACTTCAAAATGAAAATAGTTCTATTTTCATTGGGCTTATAATAGGTAACAACTGTTACTATTATTCGTCTTAGATCTTTGACAAGACCTTATCTTTTGCTAACTACTCAACAATTAATTCTTTCAAAGTCTGTCTTCATTTTAGTATCATACTAGGTACATGATATTTGCCTTGAACAAATTCTGTACATCCAGGGAGTAACATCTGCCCAGCTTTGCTTTTGATTTTACTGAATGCCATAAAACATCATGAGCTAATGAAAAAATATACTACATTTTGCAACGAAGATATTAAAGATTAACATCCACAGTAGAAAAAGGGTTTGGAGAATTGGTTGGTTATAAAAATCCCTTACCCTTTATGCAAGAGTTATTAAAAACAAGGAAAAGAAATATCTTCTACAAATCCCAACTTTCTCTTGTTTGCTGTACATGTGGTGCACAAATGCATCACTGTGCACAAATACACACATTCATCATGTGATCCATTTCTACCCATTTTATATTGCCCCAAATATCTAACACAGAGACTTGTGTTAACATTGTTAGGTGTGAACTTGAATTATAATGGTAGAGGAAATTTTTTTTCTGCATCAAGACACACCTATGTAAACTTGTGAGCAGAAAAGGAATCTTTGCAATCATTAGCATGGACATGATCTGAGCCTTAGAGTTCTTGTTGATCTACCAGAGCATTTCGTACCATATCATTGAAAATGATCAAAGTGACAGCAGCAATTATTATATTATGTGAACAAGATTGAACAGGTAGTCTTCCAAATTGTCTGCTACAGGGCAATAATAAATTAATGCTTTTGGAACTCAGAATGACTTTAGGCTGCTATGTGAAAATAGTCTTCTGTGACTTTGTGATTACTGTAGTTATTAAACATAGAAGATAGCTTATTCCTTGTGGGTCTTTTTTCTTCATTGTGATTGTTGCTGCATCTGTCTATTGTGAAAACACTGATGATCTCTGAAAAAAAACCAATTTATTTCTGTTTTGCTTTGGTTTGTTTTACATACATGTGTATTTTTTTACTTAAATTGTATTGACTAAAATAAATTTTAAAATATTTAAGTTTTTTTTTCCTTTTTACTCAGGAATATATGTACTATATTATGCATTTCAAATTTGGCTATAAAAGAATAAATTAGGACAAAATATAGTTATAGTATCCAAATAAGTCAAATTTCCTCCTACAAATACTAAATATTATAATCAATTGCTTGTTAGAGTGCTAAATATCAACAATGTGAATACAAAGATATATGTGCTGAAGTCTTAGTCTCCAAATTCAATTTTCTATAAACAGATATCTATATAGAAGTACATTTGTAAATGCAATAAGAACTATGAAAAATGCATTTAGTATGCCTTTGAATTAATTTATGCCATTGAATTAATTAGCAAAGTAGAAGTTCTGAATCCCATGTTTATAAATGAAGTTAAAGTCATAATTACTGACTAGCTACCTAAATGTGCTAACATGTCTGTAGTATTATCATGCTGAAGTTCTTTAAATGTTTGGACTTTTGAAACCATATACTATATTTTTCTTATAGCATGTTGACCCACCTTCTGAAATGGTACTATAAAATCATGTATCAGGGTTGTTGCTTTTGTTATTTTAAAAATATTTTTTCAAGCCATCATTATTCTTAGTGATCTTTATATACTCCAGAATAAATGTATGTGTAACATTTGATAGCATTGTATTAGGAGAGAGAATAAATGCATTTTCATTTAAAGTGAAATGTATGTATGTGTATGATACAAAAAATTGTTGGAATGTAGTATTGTAGTTATTATTTCTAATTGATACAACTATAAATTTTAGTATTTATAAAGAAAATCAGGCATAGAGCCTAACAGAAATTTAATAGATCTCATCTTTTATTTCAGATTCTATTTTAGTGCTTGAGGAAGATTTATGAGTTCATTTATTTAGATCTTTTACTCTTTTATTCTAGTGTGAAGTGACTAGGAAGATTACAATGCATTTTGGATGCACACTGAGGTTACTCAGCCTGTAAATAAACATGTATTAAAGAATTTTTTTTAATTCACATAGAATAATTTCAAAACACATTAAAAGCATTTGAAGAATCATTAGTGAATCTTCTGAGAATGACCTAAGACTCAGACGGCAACTGGATTTTGAATATAAAATTGTCCAAAGCAGGTGGATCCTACCATCTGAATTCAAATCAAGGCCTTTGCAAGGATTCCAAAAAGAATCAGCTATTAAGACTGCATGCAAAGAACAGAGTTTTAAATGATATGTCCAGTGTTAAGAAAATGTAATTAAAAACAAATCACCTACCAATGCAATGAACATTTTCCACAAAATATAGGAAATGAGTGTAGAAATAGTTTTTTGTTGAATAAGGATTAAACCATACTGTGATGTGCTTTGTACATGATCTGCTAAGGAGATTGCAAAAAAGACAAATAATTCTTATTCTTTGATAAAGCCAGACAGATATAATACATTACATGCATGTTATTTATCCTTTTCAAAAGGAAAAATAAAATTCCTTCCATTTTTATGATAAGCAGGAAATTAACTCATGGAGTCATGTGCCTCAGTTTGAACTCCAGAAACACTGGGTAGGGTACCATGCTCCTTGAAGTTCACCCTTCAAAGAAATGGTTACAAGGTCTCCAAGAAAGACATTCTTTTGACACAAAACTGGCAAGAGTCTCATTTCATTTTTAAAATATTTACATATATTTAAAAAAAAACTGAGAATTTTAGTTGCCAGTTTTCTAAAGTAAGTGTTAAAGAGGAGCGGGTTGAGTTTATATTTACTTTTTTGATAGCCGGGAAAATTTTTATTTTAATTGTTTGTTTTTAAATTAAATGCACTTTTACACCATTGATGAACAGGGAACTAGATAGAATCAGGGTCAATAGGATAAGTTATAAAGGAAATATTTAGGGTGCATGTGTTCTTTGTTCATTCTGAACTGACAAAATACTATCTCCAGATTTCACACTGTTGAAACTGTTCAGAACTGAGTATGATTTGAGAAGATGTAGTAAACAGCAGAAAGTAAATTATCTCAGAAAAACTGCTTTTACTATTCACTGAGAGATCGCTTGTTGGCATATTCACTATGGTGTAGCTCATGTACATCTTAAAGACTGAAGATCTTATGCCCATTGTATAATGGGTTTAACTTTTCTTTCTGTCGTGTCTCTGAGCTTTAGTTCTCATTCTTATCCATGAAGTTGCATCTGTCCCTTTACTGTAGTTCCTAAGACCAGTACCTGTAATTCACCAAAATTCCAGTGCCAATCTAAAAATTCATGTGCCACAAAGTTTAATTAAACTTTTTCAATGATAGTGTGTATATATAAAACAACTTAAAATGTGCATAGATGTGGGTTTTTAATTATAACAATTTTAATTTTCTTTGACAGGAAAAATTAATATAATCTAAGATTTCATAATTTCTTACAAGATCTTGACATCTTATAATGTTCCTCAATATCATGTATAATCCCATAATTAATCATACTTTAATTTCTTTGTGATAAATTCCTCTAGATTGTGTACTAATGAACACTGTGATATAGTCATACAGTTTTTTTAAAATGTCATTTTTACAGTTTTGGTGGTTGACTAGTAAGAGGGCATTTTACTGCTATGGTCATCAGTGCTGCCTTCTACTGGTTAATTATAGTGTAGCAGCTGTCTGGGGGACATTTTTTTAATACAGTCATAGCTGGTCTTTTTTATTACGAAAGGAAATAGGAAAGGAAACTTTCTATTTTCTTTCCTGATGTGATTTTCATCTCTCTTTGTGGTTTTGGAAATTTAGTAGGCAAATGTTTTATAAACCTACCCTTTTATTATGAACTTTAGAATTCTCAATTAATATGTGCAATTACTCTGCATTGAGACTATTTTTCCCCCTTTTCCCTTCAATGTCTTATTTACTCATTTACTTTCAACCCTTGTCTGACCCTTGGCTTCATTTCAAACATGTGACTAAACACTATTAATTTATGACAGGAAATACGAAGTAATTTCCCTTCTTATGGTACAAAATTATACATTACTAAATGAAAATTTATTAATACTTAGATTCAGTTATGCTGCATCAAACTACCAGCATGTTCTTTAAATAAAACTATTTATAAAAAAACATATGTGACATGTTTTAACCATAATGTAGCCATTATCTAGGGTGTAATATAAGTAATATATATTTAATTTCTGGTACACTATATCAATATTGCAAAGGGTTTGCATATATATAGTACTTGTGATTTTCTTTTACACAGCATTTGAATATTTTTCACAGTATTTAGAACAAAACTCTGTGAAAAGTTTAAAATCAGACACGTTTGGTGCTAAAAAGTACTTGAAGATTTTTATAGATAATTTTTTTCCTTTTGATTCAAAAGAAAGTATAAGATTCTCTGATGCTCTAAAATTTAGTAATCTTGCCTCAGGGATATTAAAGACCTAAACTAGTAAACAACATAAATGGGATTTTTAATGATAAACCTTGATCAGTAAATTGTGTAATATATCTGTTCTTTGACGACAACACATAGACCTATAAATTTATCTAATAGGTTTCTTTTCCTAGAAAAGAAAGTAATGAGATACATATCTATCTCATAATTTGCATGTAGAAAGTGTGTTAATAACCAATTCTTCCTTCTTTGTTTCTCTCTTATTAGGCTGACTGGAAGCTTTGTACCAGATCTTATAGTGAGCATGAGTAGCCAAATGTGGCTGCACCTTCAAACAGATGAAAGTGTTGGATCTGTTGGCTTCAAGGTTAACTACAAAGGTAATGGATGAACTGCTCTTATGGGAAATATGTTATCTTAATACCATCAAGAATACTTTTATATTCAAGTTTAATTGCCTCTACAAAATAAAATGTTTTCCAGAACACAAGTAAGAATACATTCCAACCAAATAATTTTCTCTTAACTATAGATATTGATCCTAATTATGTTTAAATGAAATTAATTTCCCTTTAAAATGTGTCTATTTGGTCTTCCTCATCTCTCTCACTACTGATTATAGTACTCCTGTGATTCAGTCACTCTGGACTGCTAGCTTTTCCCAGAATAGAACATGCAATTTTATACTCTAAATAATTTGCTTAGCAAAATGTCTATGAAATACTTTACTATAACAGTAATGGACTTTAATCCACAAATATTCCAGGCTATTAATTTTTTAATCCATCAGTAATTTGTCATATCAAATACATGGTCTTCGTATTGAGTTTATTAACTCTGTGTAAGTCTTCGATCACAATCATTGCTGCCCATCCCATCTCTTGATGGAAATATAGATTGATGATTAATTCTATGTTAATTATAAGAACCTTTGTTCTAGTTTTATTACTATGAGATAGTTGTAAGCCTTATGAAATCATGAATATTTTTAACATGTTAGACTTTGATTAAAGTCAATATATAACACAATATACATGTTGGAAATGCAAATTTGCATTTCTGATGGAAACATGTAAATATTAATAAATTAAATTAAAATCTATGCTTTAAAAAAGGAAAATACAAAAGAGCCATCAGATGATTTTGTGGCTTGAATTTATTACTACTCTTATAGCAAAAACTATTCCCTATCAATTAAACAATGGCTATTGAAAACTTATCTTATTGCATAATAATAATTTTTAATCACAGTTTCTTCTTTCAACCAGTGTTATGCCTTTGTGTCTGGATATACTGAACTGAATACATGATGTTGTCAGGGAGACAGGACACATTCATTCTGTGTATTTTACTTATGACTAAATTTGGTACTACATTAATTTGAATAGCTCAGGAAATCTGTGTAAATGTTGATTTTTTAAAAAATAGATTGATTGTAGTTTTAAATATATTACTCCTCCATTTAAAATCCATATCTACTCCCAGTAAATACAACAAAATTGAAAGAATGGTCCCCTTATTTTATAACCATCTACTTGATTTTTTGTCTTCACCCCCCCACCAAAAGGCCAAGTGAATCTGGCCTCCTTACATTTCTTTTATTTTTATTATTTTTCACCCTGAGGATTACTTGTCAGAAAATCTACAGTCATTTAATCCTTAGAAACTATATTAATCATTAATGGCAATGCTTCAACAAAAAACAGCTATTAAAACTTGATCAGGTTGTAGCAGCAGGGACGCTCTACTGATATGTGCACAGCTCCTCAGCAGTTCAAGAGCTGGAAGTACATTGTGAAGTGTCACATGAGACATTATTTTATTCTTTCTGCTCAGTTTTTAACAAAAGTAATTTTTTAAAAATTCCAAGGATCAGCTTATGTGTGAGGTAATGACAGTTTTAAGAAAAAATTCACATTTCCTCTTCTGTGGAACTTTTATTCTCTACCCATCATAGATGACCACTTCTGTTGTATAAACTCTATATCACATGTACTGCATAACCAGACAGAAAATGTCTTACTTGTCTTTGTGCTCCATAACAAATACCCCTTTTCTGTCATCATAATTTTTTGTTTGATTAAACTGAACAAAGGATTTGGTCTGTATAAATAAGTTTATGGAAGGTAAATATGTTCTAACAGCTTTAATTTGCCATTTTTCTTCTACTGTAAAAATTGGGTTTTTGCATTCTCCATAATTTAAAACATGAGCCCAAAGTTGAATCAAGGTTCATTTTTAGAAGTTTCAAATTTTGATGTGCAGATATCTTCAGCAACTTCACCTACTAAAAATACCTTCCATAATTACCTTGCACTCTCTTGAGTAGTGTGTTGGTTCTAAATGGAACACCTGCTAAAAGTTTTTCCAGATTTGATCTAAAGATATCTTCTTTTTTGTCATCTTAAAATTTCACATGAGATAGTATTAAATGTGTATCTTATCTAAATTGAACATGTATTTATTGCATAGTTTGTCTCTTAATTTTTTTCAATTTCAAATATTACTAAAATATATAAACTTTGATTTTTATGATACATTTTGATTCTTAGGTTGTTTTGCTAATTATCTAAGACATAGTTTTTGAAAGTTGGCTTTAAAGAAAATAGGAAATTAAATAAATTCTTCTCTTAGAAAACCAAAATAGAAGAAGAGGTTAAAAGTTGGTGAAATGGAGATGGGAAGGTTATTACTGTCAATTGGTCAGACTGGTTCTCATTCCCTAACAATGTAGGAAGACCCATAGGGATCCAAATAATAGAGTTTTTAAAAGATTGGTCTGTAACTATGTTAGACTGAGAGAGGCAAATTTATCTGTGAATAATGCATAGCTATCTGGTTATCATTTACTTTCAGAACCTCAGCTTTAATCTGTGCTATTATCTATGTACTTTTCTGTTATTTTATGGTATCTGTTTTAAAGTGTAAGAAAACAACAAATGATACAAATAAAGAAAAATAGACTTTAATGTAATTTTTATTCATTTAATGTTTATCACATGGAGTGCTGATTATGCAACAGAAAAAGTGAATAAAATACCACTAGACTCTGGAAAAGTTAATATCTTTAGCTTGATAAAATCAGTAACATTTATGCTGCGTACAATAAGTTGTGACCATCCTGATTCATAGGAGATTCATGTGTTTGCCAAAACTGTGATTCAAGGTGTGACACTAAGCATTCCTACTGAAAAGAAAGAATAATCTCACTGTCCACTGGCCCTATTTCCCTTTAGAGACATTAGTTTTTGTTTGCTTGTTTTTATATTGTCATTACTTCAAATGCACATTAACCAGAAAGGAAACTAGTCTTCCCAATAAAAATATTAGCATCCATTAACTCTGCACTACTTTTTGGATATATTCTAATCTTCATCTTACAAAGCCTAAGGAACATTAAAGGCATAAATAAAAATTGCTAATGCCTTGTATATCCCAATCTTTTTGTCTTCATTAAGTTATTTAATCTCATTAAAACTGGTTTGGGTTGTGGCTCAGTGGTAGAACACTTGCCTAGTATGTGTAAGACACAGATTTAATTCTCAGTGCTGCATATAAATTAATAAAATAAAGGTCCATCTATAACTAAAATATTTTTTTTAAATCTTATTAAGACTGTACCAGTTAAGAATTATTACTCATTTTCTCAGATGGGAAAACTGACTAGGATGTAAGCACAATGATGATAGGAAGTTTAGTCTGTCTTTGTTCCCTGTTATACTCCCAGAACCTACTGCAATGCCTAATGTACAGTAAGCAATTAACAAATATTTCTGTAATACTTGGGGTTTTTTTGTTGTTGTTGTTTTATTCTTTTAGGTTCTGAGGATTGAACCCAGAGCCTTATGCCTGATAAGCATTCACTCTATCACTGAGCTACATTCCAGCCCTTTTTTTGTGGAATATGTAAATGGATGAGTGAAAATTAGCAATAGATCATGAACTGACTGCAATTCTAAGCTTGCTGACCTCATTTTTTCCATTACGAAATATTACATCCTAGATAATTTTGAGGTTTAGAGAAGCTGAAGCTAGAGATTCTAGTCGTGTGAAGAGCATAAGGTCACCAAAAGAATGAGTTAAACTAGGCTCCCAGTGTCTCACTAGCTACACATAAAAATAAAACATGCACATGCATGTGTTTGTACACATGTATGCACAACATGACAAAAAGCACCCAATTTCCAATAGGAGGTGACTGTGTAGTTGCATGATGTTCTTTAATTGAAAATTCGTGGAGAGGCTAAAAAAAAAAAAACCTTAGTCTTTATAGTTCTAAAAGTGATACCTCCTCTTTTTATAAATTAGTATAATTATTTAATTATTTAACTTTCTGTTGTATGAAAGCCTGTATCCTCAATAACATAGTTTTAATAGCAAACACCTATGAGGGGTAACCCGTGCCATGTGCTTTTGTAAGCACATGCAATATCTCATTTAATCACTTCAATAATCTTACTGTAGATAATAATATCATCTCTACTGAAGAGATGAAGAAATTCAGGACATTGGGTTAGGTAATTTGTTTCTATCATATGTCTAGTGAGTTGTATAATATGACTCTAATTTCTGTTCTTTTAACTGTTGTTTTTAAAACACTTTACATTATTTCCATAAATTTTAGCAGAAATTTTAATTTATTTAGACATTAAATTTTGAAATAACTCTCAAAGTACATATCCAAAGTTTAAAATCTTGATGATGCCATCATCTGGTTTTATGAAATGACATACAATTTTAAAATGGAACATTTTCATTAAAGATGTTCTTTTATGTTTTTATCTTTCTTATGTTTTTATTTTTAATTGACACATAGTAATTTTACATATTTATGGGATTATTTTTGTTAAATTTTAGACTCATTAATTTTTATGATTAAAGTGCACTCAGAGTGCCTAATCACAGAGCTAAGAAATTCTGTTATTTTGTCCAAGTCTAAGACTTTTAGTGATTAGGACATATGCTTAAATAAGATGGATTTATACCAAAAATTTCAAAATTAAACAATTATTCACAAGTGTTGGACCCAAACTTAAGTTTCAATATAATTAGAAACATTAGTTTTTTTAAAAAAATGCTTTTTATTGATGCAGGCATTATTTTTTGAATCTGTCAAAATATGTTTTGGAGCTTTATTGGAACGTTTTGTAGATATCTTTTGATGCTATGTTAATATTTAAAAAAAAACCAGACATGCAGTTTTTACATTGATATGTACATAACCTTGACTTCTTTTTCCTTTTTTCATTTCTGTTCTCTCTCTTTTCTGTCCTTTTCTTCCTTCTTTCTTTTGACTTTCATTTTATTTTATGTATGAGAAAATATTCTACATATTACTCTCCAACTCTCTTTTTATTTATCAGTGTACCCATATTTTTTTTCCTTTTAAAATTGTTAAGAAGGTTCTGAAAATAGTATGGATAGTTAAATAGGCAATGCATTCAGAATAATTCTATCTTAAATTTTGTTTCCAACTCTCCCCAGAAGAACAAAATTGGGATCCTTTCCTACAATCTAACACAGAAAGCTACTAATCTGAGATGAGTGAGAAATATGATGAATTTTATATTCTGTATTATTAGATTTAGTAACTACAGGGTTGTTGATCATATTTTCATTTACTTATTAACACCTGATTTTCATCCTCTGAAATTTTTGCTTTATGTTCTGTGGAAGACATTATTCATAGTTATCATTTACCTGGTTCTCTACTAATATTCAGGGGAGACAGAATTATACTTTACTTTTCTTCAGAAATGTGATCTTGTGACTACAAAATACAAATGAAAGTGGCTGAAGTCACTCCTGAACGAATGCACTGAATTACTGGCATTCTTCTCTTTCAAAATGAACAATGAAGCTAAGTGGTGCAGGTGGTGCAGTTATAAAATGTAGCATCCTTCAGCTTCTCTCCTTGAGGCACCGTGAAGAACATGGCTCCCCACCATCCCCATCTTCCCCACCTAGATTTTATATATAACATGAGCAAGAAATAAGCCTGTTTTGTTATGCTTCTGTGGTTTCTGGATCAATTTGCTCTTGGCACAACATAATGTATTGTGACTGATACATAACCTAACTTGGTCAATTTTCTTTTGGGTTATCTTTTTATTCTTACCAAATTGTAGGTACTTTTTGCACATAAAGATCATTCATACTTAGTTTATCATATACATTGTAATAGTTTCATCTAATCTATATTTATTCTATGCCATTTTCCATACCCAATTATTCCCCGTGATTTTGTTTTAATCATACTCTCATTTCTTAAAATGGAATATGGATTTGTGTATGTCATGTGCATTTTAAAATATTTTTTATCAAAGTTGCAATGTATTTCCATATTTTCTCCCTCCCACAAAATTTCACACTTTAATCCATCCGTAGTTTATTTTTGTATTTTGATTGGTGTTTTCTTCTCAATGTAAAGATTATTATACCAACAGCATTATTATTTAGACCATCATTTTCCAGAAGAACTGAAATGCCATGTTTATCACATAGATTTCATATGTACTTGAATATGCTTAACTAATTTTTTTCTGTTAAGACCATGTTGTTCTAATTTCACTATTTTGAGGATATTCTTTTATTAAAAATATAACCAAAACTCTTTGTTACTATTTTTTTACTTCAAAATTTTCATAATTCTTGTGCATTTATCTTCTACCCATTATTTGAAAATAATTTTGTTGACTTCCATACAAAACTACTTGAAATTTTCATTAGAAATAGTGTCACTATCAGTGTGACTGTTTACTCAGTTTCCCCAAAGCCAGCAATGAAGGGACTGGAAAGAAAACACAAAAATAGAAATAATGGGACCTGGTGGTTCAATCTGCCTCCTGAAGACAGAAGACAGATTGACCACTAGCACACTATACAAGTTTATTATGTAGGTTTTCACATCAAAGGGATTCATTATGAGAAAGTTACTTTAAAACAGAACCTAGGTCAAAAGTTTGAACAGCACAACTACAGCCATCAGCTTGTACCCACAACACCCAACCACACTCCCTACCCCACCCCTTGCTGGCGCCTGAACCTTAGATCATGAATTAATAAACTCCATGAATTAATAAATTCCTTGGTAAACAAGGAACTTCCCTTTAAATAGGGCATAACCAGACAGCAGGACAGACTTCTGGAGGCTTTTCCACAGAGGAATTAACAAGGAAGATGTCAGCCTCTGTCTCTGAGCAATTCAAAGTTATATAATTCATTTGCTGCTTCCAACAAAATAGATTAAATATTTATATTAATATGGTTTATAATAATATTCTTATGAGATATCTTCTCATTGGATCTTGCTATATGTTCTTAAATTTAAATATTTTTTATTAAAAATGGTTATCATTCATTATTTCTTTATTCCTAAATATTTTCTACATTTCTTGTGTTTTAATTGGATCTTTATTTTTCAATCTATCTGATCATTCCTATTATAAAGAAAATTATCCATTTTCATATATGTATTTACTAATTAGCTGTAGTATTTAGTGTTCTTATTAATTTTAATTATTTTTATTTGGTATCATAATAATTAGAAAAGTAAGGAAACCCAACTAATAATGGCTTAAACAAATGTGGGTTTATTATTGTCACATAATATGTTTAGGAAAAGGTAGATGGTGAAGTTAATGGTTGCTTACCACTGTCCTCTGGAACTCAGTCACTTCCTTTCTAGTCTCCATTCCTGATAATATTTGCCTTCATCCTTAAAGTCATAACATCACTGCTGCCACATACCTATTGTGGGAACAGATTAAAACTCCCCAAATTTTATTAAATACCAGTGATTTATTAAATAGGAGTGATGATATCTGACATTTCTGTCTCATTATTATTCTCATAGCAGTGGCTTTCTTATTTGCACATTTAACCTACTGTATAAAAATATGTGGAAAGAAGTGTTTACCAAGTCTTTTCAAGGGATTTCAAATACTTTCAAATTAATTTTAGTCAAAAAATATTCTACAGGACTGGGGATATAGCCAGTTGGTAGAGTGCCTGCCTCGCAAGCACAAGGCCCTGGGTTCAATCCCCAGCACCACAAAATAAATAAATAAATAAATAAATAAATAAATAAATAAATAAAATATTCTACAACCTTTGACATAATCACATATTTAACTGTCATTTTTTTAACTATGTCCATCCATAAATTTCTTAATTCTGGGACCTCCTTCCAGTCCCTCCAATCAAATCTTCTTGAATATGGCAACTAATCTTTTCAATACACTCTTGAGTCAATTGATTAAAAAATTTAAAATTTTTTAATATAGTTAAATTTGTGAATTTGGGTTATAGTTTCTTTTGGACTGGTTCCATAAAATTTGGGGTTTAGTAGCTTTGGCATTATCACTGAATGAGTCAGGAAATTTTTCAGTGCCTTAAAATAGTTCAAATAGCATAAGAGTTATATGTCTTTTACTCTAAATAAGATCCTACCTGTAAAATTATCTGGAAATTTTTGCTTAAAGGTAAGTATTTAAGAAATTTTAATTTTTTAAATCTGTATATATTCTCTTAAAAACTGGAATAATTAAATTTTGTTATAAAGCATTAAGAATAATTTTCAAATATAGAATATTTCATATATAATTAAAAAAAGAAAACTTATTTTTAAAAATGAGGAGAAAAAGATAATAAATAGGAGTGGAGATACAACTCATGAGTGGAGTGCTTGCCTCACATGTGCAAGGCCCTAGATTCCAGCAATAGCATGGCAATTAAAAATAATAATAGTTATCCCAATGGCTTATTTATATGTGCTCGTATATGTTGAAAGGGTAAATTTTTCTTACTCTCTTTGCTTGCTTCAGCTTTACTGCCTGCCCATAGCCATCCTTTCTCTTTGTTCTAGTGACTGAAGTACTTTAGACATCGATGAACTTTATCGCTCCCAATTCTGTACAGCTCTATAGGTTTGGACTGAACTAATCAAAACTCCCTTTCATAGTTATCAGTCCAGGATCTGGGCAATTGATATAGATTGTTGATGAAAGAAAATCTCTTTTCTGAGCTTGTTAACTGTTAGGGTCATTTCAGTTGGTGCTGCTTGGGGTCATCTCTTGTTATTTCAATAACTTGCAACAGAGATAAGGAAAAATCCACAAATAGAAAGAAAAAATAAAGTGTTGTGGACATCATTGAAACCCCTAAATTTAGCAATTCCTAAAAGGAAAACTATTCCTTGGTATTCCATTGGTGTGAGGCTATAAACTTCTTATTTAAAACATGCTATAGTAGAGGAGTGGGGAGAGAAAAAAATCAATCAATAAATAAATAAAATGTGGTGAGTTCAATTTCTGTTTCTAAATGAGACTGTCAACTAAATGAGCTCTGATTAACACACTTGTTATCTCTTTGTTTAATTATTTTCAATAAGCAAGAAGGGAAGCTCTATATTATACTTCAATATTCTGTGATGTATTTCTTTTTTTCTAAAATGTGTTAGCATGGAAATATACTAAAAATGGGCCCCAAAAACTATATTCTTAGAGAAAGGGACAGTTATATCTGACTTAACTAATAATTAATATGCTTTTTGGCTAGTTTTGTTCTTTTTCTTTTTTCAAGAAAGAAAACAGAAATATGAGGATTCTATAATTATCTTCTACTAACAGTATGTTTCTACAATGGGCAACTTTATTTATTAAACTTACCATCTGTGCCTTAATAATATTATTTGTGAACTAATTTACAGTCTTATTTACCTTTATCCCTGAATCATGAGATCAATGGAGATGTTTTGAAAATAGTACTAATCCTTCAGTTCTTTTATGAAAAATTATGACAGAATTATTTAGTTATCACTCATGTCATATTATGGTAAATGAAAAAAATACTTGACTTTTTTAAAAATATATTTTTATTTGTAGATGGACCTTTTATTTTATTTATTTACCTGTGGTCCTGAGGATTGAACCCAGTGCCTCAGGAGTGCTAGGTAAGCACTCTACCACTGAGCCATAGTCCCAGCTCCTCTGAGTTTTTTTCTCTTCAAAGATTTCTGTTATAGTCCAGAAACAGACTCATATATATGTAGCCAATTGATTTTCAACAAAAATGCTAAATATGTAGATACACTTTTTATCAGTACTAGACATCAAACCCAGTACCTTGTGGATGCTAGGCAAGTGCTCTACCACTGAGTTATAGTATTACCCCTCACAGTTTTTTAAAATGGTATTGAAAAACTTGGATAGCCACATACCCAAACAAAACAAAACAAAGCATCTCATCTCTTATCTCACTCAAACAACATGAAATGAATGTAAATATAAGCAGTCAATATAAGACTTAAAACTTTAAATTTTCTGAAGAAAATATAAAAGAAAACTCAACTTCTCTAGGGAGATTTTATTTAGAAGAAGAGAACAAAGCATTTTATATACTGAATATTTGTGTCCCTCCAAAAATCATGTTGAAGTCTCACCATGCAATTTGATGGCATTTAGAGACTGAGCTTCAGTGGAAGTAGTTAGATTTATATGAACACATGACAGTAGAGTCCTTATGATGAGGTTAGGGCCTTTATGAAGAGGAGACAGCTGAGAAACTGTGCAGACTTTCTCTCCTTGAGCCCTATACTAGAAGGAGAAGTCAGCCATCTGCAGGCCAGGAAGAGCCCTCACACGAACCTGACCAGGCTAACACCCTGATTTTGGACTTCCCAACTGGTAGATTATGGAGAATAAACTTCTTTTGTTTAAGCCATCTAGTCTAAGATATTTCATAACAGCATGAGAACATACTAAGACATAGAAGAAAAAAATTGGGCTGGAGTTGTGGCTCAGTGGTAGAGTGCTTGCCTAGCGTATGTGAGGGACTGGTTTCAATTTTCTGCACCACATATAAATAAATGAATAAAATAAAGGTCCATCAACCACCTAAAAAATATAAAAAAATAAGAAAAACTGGTAAATTAGACTTTGCCAAAATCAAAGTTATTTGGTTATCAAAAGGCACTATTAAGAAAATGAAAGAGCAGTGCTTAGTTCTGCAGCATATATACCAAAATTGGGACCATACAGAGAAGATTAGCATGGCCCCTGCTGCAAGGATGACATGCAAATTTGTGAAGCTTTCCATATTAAAAAGAAAGAAAGAAAGAAAGAAAGAAAGAAAGAAAGAAAGAAAGAAAGGAAGGAAGGAAGGAAGGAAGGAAAGAAGGAAAATAAAATGAAAAGGCAAATTACAGACCCTAAAAAAATTTTGGATATAGGGTTTGTATTCAGAATATATAGTGAAATTTCAGAAATGGATAAAATAAAGCAAACAACCCTATTAAAATATGTGAAGTAATTGATTGGATACTTTACATAAGAGATACAGGCTGAGCATGGTGACATGGTGTCACATACCTGTAATCCTAGTGGCTAGGAGGCTGAGGCAGGAGGATCACGTTCAAAGCCAGCCTCAGCAATTTAGCAAGGGCCTAGGCAACCCTGTCTCAAAATAAAAAAATGAAAACAAAATAAAAGAAGCAGGGCGCAGTCATGCATGCCTGTAATCCCAACAGCTTGGAAGGGTGAGACAGGAAGACAGCAAGTTCAAAACCAGCCTCAGCAAAAGTGTGGCACTAAGCAAAGCAGTGAGATCCTGTCTCTAAATAAAAATACAAACAGTCCTGGGGATGTGGCTCAGCAGTTGAGTTCCCCTGCGTCCAATCCCTTGTACCGCCCCATACACCCTCCCCCAAAAAAGGAAACAAAAACAGAACTCAGTATGTAGGTCAGTGGTTAGTGCCCCTGGGTTCATTCCCAGGTACGAAAAAAAAAAAAAAAATTCAGAAGGCTAAAATGCATATAAAAAATGTTCACCATCACTGCAACATAAATTAAAACAAGAGATAGCGCTACAATAATCTTCACACATGTTTGTATAGTGGCGAAATGATATCTGACAAGTGTTCTTTAGTTGTGTTCTGGTATTTTTAGTTAGTACATCAAAACAGAAATCATGCACTATCATTGCTATCCCACAGTACTGTAATTCAAATGGATGGCCCAATAAATATACCATCTGTAATCTGAGAAGGAGCTCTATAATATTCATGTAAAATCAAAGTAGCTTTATATTAAAGAATTGCTATATTATTAAAAGATCATTCTTAAACTTTTAATTTTAAAAATATGCATTAAAGCAGAAATCTAGTCATGAAAAAATAATTACTATTTTTAAAGACTTCATTTAAAATTTATAATTTCCTCAATCTTCTCAGGCATTCTTTAGTTTTCTAGTGCCATAAAATCAAATTAGGGTAATAAAATTATGTAAGACATAGCTGTATCAGTTTTTTATTTAAAAAATATTTTCTATTTCTCCATATTGTATCCTTATTATTGTATCCTATCTCCATATTTAACTAAAGTTAAATAAGGAGATCAAAGTCTTTTATAGAACATGCTTGTATGATGTTTTGATATTCTTTATATAAAAGCATTCTGTAAATAATAAAATGAAAATGATATCAAATTATATAGCAATTAAAATTAAAATTTCTAATTTCTTATGCACTAGATTGTTTGTTATATACTAATATAATATTAGCATGTACCAAAGCTATATTTTTGTACAATTAGATTGGAGTCCAAATTCATTTTTATAAACAACTATTTTCCTCTTCGGTGTTCCATGTGCATCACTGATTTAATATTTACTGTAAGGACAGTTTCCATATCTTTAAAAACAAGGACCTTGGCCTAAATAGTCTCAATTTTCTTTTGGTTCTAACATTCTTTTATTAATTTTTATGAAATATGCACTGTACTGTCCAAAAATATTACTCACTATTCATACATTGTAGTAACAGATATTTAGTAAGATTTCTTTTTAGTGTATTATGACATAAATCTATCTCAGAACTTTTTCCAGATTTAATGCCTTACTCTTTGTTGATGGTCTTTTAGCACTGATCCAGGGAGCCCTTCTGGATTTTACCATTCTTATGTCTTTTGAATTTTCTTTTCTCTTCATTTCATCTTCTTTGTTGAAATCTTGTAGGTTTTAAAATGAGATTTCTCTTGCTTAGGAAAAATTATCAAATCACATGTAATATTTTGTGTGGGATTTTCATGATAACATTTCATCCTGTATCTCAGAATAGAGAGGGCTTTTATGCATGACTCATGAAAACTATTATATTTGAGCAAGATTTATTATTTTGTTCTTGTTCTTTATTAGCTTAGATGTTATTTTACTTTCTTTTACATTTATTACATCAAGTTCCTTCAGAAAACTACTGCTCCTAAAACATCCAATTTAACTTTGTTTATCCCAATCTGCTATAAGAAATAAGACCTTTGTTTCCATATCCACACAAATAAAATGAGTGTCAGTAGAATATTAAGAGTTATGTCAACTTTAAAGGATTCATTGAGTTGCAACTATATGCCAGGCATTGTGAAGGGGATATGGTACACAGCAAAACAATGAGACTTAGTCATTGCTTTCAGTTTAGTAGGAGGAAGACTGACACTTAATAAGTAATTTTAAGTATGAGGAATACTAAGAATGAAAAACAGAATGTGCTTTTCAAAGACTGTAAGAAGACTCTTAATGCAGGCTTCAAGGTATGCTTTCCTTAGGAGGTAAACTTGGAATGAGATCTGAGGCAGAATAGGAGTTACTGAAGTGAGAACTCGGCAGCATAATCAAGTTGTGCAGATAAGAACAAGTTTCAGTGGAGGAGCTTACAGAATTTCATTATGTAACAGGAGTGGAAAGGGTGTGCACTGAGGAGGAGTAGAACATGTCATGATTTGGGGGAGGGACCATGCGTGAACAGGTCTTGATAAAAGATGTCCATTTTCCCAGTAAGGACAAAGGATCACTTCTCTCCCTTCCAATAGGCTAATTTTCTAATTTCACCTGAGGATAAGAACCAGTATTTATTAAAATAAAGCAATGATAGATTGGAGAAAAATATACTTTTGAGACAGTTCATATTCTCAGATAATAACATTCGATATTGTCAAGATATCAGTTCCTTAAGCCTTGATCTATGGGGCTAGGGTTGTGGCTCAGGTAGAGCACTTGCCTGGCGTGTGTGAGGCCCTGGGTTTGATCCTTAGCACTGCATATAAATAAACAAATAAATAAAAGGTCCATTGACAACTAAAAAAATTAAAAAAAAAAAAAACTTGATCTACAGATTCAACACAATGAAATAAAAATCTCAACAGGTTAGTTTTTAGATATCAACAAACTGATTTAAAGTTTAGATGCAGAGTCAAAATATAACTAAAAGAACAAATGAAGTTACAAAAAAGAGACAGAATACCTAGAGAACCAAACACATTGAAGAAAAAGAACAAAGTAGGAGGACTGATACCACCTGACTGATACTATACAACATCAAATCTTAATACAAAGCTACAGTAATCAAGAGAGTAGGAACAGGCAGTAGAAAAGACAAATGCAGCAAGGGAGTAGAAAAGAAATTCCAGAAATAAACCCATGTTAACAGACTCATCTGAATCTTGACAAAGGAACCAAGTCAATAAGCCTGAAATAAGGTTAGTCCTTCCTAACAAATGACACTGTGGCAAGTGGAAATCTACAGACAAAAACAAAAATTAACCTAGACACAAGGCTTTACACCTTTCACAAAATTAAGTTCAAAGAGATGCGAGGCCTAAATATAAAACACAAAGCTATAAACCTCCTGAAGAAATACAGGAGAAAACATAGATGACCTTCAATAAGGCAATGACTTTATAAACATAGCACCAAATGCATGATCCATGGAAGAAAAAACTGATAAGCTTAATTTTATTAAAATTAAGTTGCTGCTTTGCAAACTACAATATCAAGAGGATGAGAAGTTAAGCTATCACTAAAAGAAAATATTTGCAAACAAATTCATGTGCTAACGGTCTCTCATCCAAAATATAAGAAAAAGAGCAAACTGACTAAAAATGGGCAATTTGTATAGACATGTCAGCAGAGGAGATATATAGATGTCAAGTCAACATATGAAAGTATTTTCAACATCATGTATCAGTAGAAAACAGGCAATAGAATAGACAAATGGAACAAAGGAATAGAATAGAAATCCCAGAAATAAACCCATGTTAAAGAAGTCATCTGAAATTGACAAAGGAACAAAGTCAATAGAAATGAAGCAAGATATTCTTTTTAACAAATAATGCTAGAATAAGTGACCATCCACATGGAATGAAAGTTAAAGTCCATTAGGGAATTTCAAATTAAAATACTGAGATACTACTATAGAGAATTTCAAATTAAAATACTGAGATACTACTATAGAGAATTTCAAATTAAAATACTGAGATACTACTACACACCCATTAGAATGCCAAAATTCAGAAAACCAACACCAAATGCTGGCAATGATATGAAGCAATAAGCTCTAATTCATTTCTTGTAGGGATGTAAAGTAGTACAGTCACTTGAGGAGACAGTTTCTTACCAAACTAAACATACTCTTACCATACAATTCAGCAATCATATTTTTTATTTTTACTTAAGTGAACTGAAAATTTATGTCCACAAAAAACCCTGTATATTGATGTATGTAGTAGCTTTATAGTTGTATTCATAATTGTTAGTACCTGGAAGGAATTAAGTGGTCCTTTGGTAAGTGAATGAATAAATAAATCAGAATATCAAGCACTAAAAATAAAAGCTATCAAGTCATTAGAAGACATGTAGGGAATTTGAATGCAATTTTTTTTTTTCAGTGCTGGGTATTGAAACCAGGGCCTTGTCCATGCAAGGCAAGCACTCTACTAACTGAGCTATACCCCCAGCCCTTGAATGCATTTTAATAAGTGGAATAAACCAATCTGAGAAGATCACATACTATTTGATTTCTCCTCTGTGACATTCTGGAAAAGGCAAAACTATGACACAGTACAATGATCAGTGATTTCTAGAGGTTAGGAGACAGGGAAGAATAAATAAGCAGAACAAAGAGAATTTTCAGGGTTGTAAATCTATTGGGTGATACCATATTGGTAGATGAATGTCATTATACACTTGTCAGAACTCAGATTAATTAACAACAAGAGTGAACCCTCATGTACACTATGGATTCTTAGTAATAATGGTGTGCCACTTTAGGCTCATTGATTATAACAAATGTACCTCTGTAGGATGAGATTTCAAGAATGAGGAGGTGATATGTATGCCAGGTCAGGGATTATCCCTACTTTCTGCTCACTCTTGCTATAAACCCAAAACTGCTCTAAAGAGTAAATTTTATTGATTTAACATGTAACATACAAATTTAAGCCAATACTACTAGCAAAAATGTCCAGAACTATTCGTAAAATATGTCCATTTCATATTAATAAAATTAAAACCTTTGGAAGCTTTGGGTGGCTGTTCTCATTGATAGGTTTAATACAGTTTTCTGATTTAGTCTACTACTCAATTTCCATAGCCACTTTCCAGTTTTAAAACAGCAACAATAATTTTGTGAGGGCATCAGTAAGCAGCAGTTTCTGGCCAGTACCCTCCACTGTCATTCATATTGATTTTAGCTTTCATGATATTTCAAACTATATTGTTTATTTCAGAGTAAAATCTTTGCTTCAAACTGACTTGCAAAAACCACTCAAAGCAATAAACTTTACATTTTCTGCTTGATACACACCTGGTAGCAAGTCTATTATAGAATATTCTCTATATATTTTAAGTCAGCTGTAAAGCCAAGTACAGTGTTCACCAAAGTATGGCATTTTCAAAGCAAGTCTTTAAATAGAAAGAAAATCCATTTTTTTTATTCCTCTGAAGAATAATAGAAACTCTGGCTAATTTTTTATAAATATTTTTTAAAATTATTATATTGTCTATTCATGTCAACATTTTTTATGGTTTATAAATAATTTCATTAACAAATGCTTACTAAAGATCCTCTGTATATGAAGCTGTTAGATTCATAGAATGGACATCCTAAGTGGCATGAAGATGCCTTATACAAACATAAAAATTCAAACAACACAGATTCTATAAGAGTATAAGAGAGAGTCAAGAACTATTTACATTAAGCATAATGTTTTTCTGTCCATTGTGTGCTATGAAATTATGTGGGAAGGGAAATCTGATCTTATTTCTACTTAAGGAAAAAAACTAAGTAAGCCTAGGAAAGTTTGCTTAATTAAAAAAAATGTACTTAGAAGATGTTATATGATTATTATTTTTGCATGTCTTTTCTTTTGGGACACAGCAACTCTAAATTTTGGTCAACAATGATGTATAAACTGAAAATCTGATTCTTTGAGTTAAAGGAAGTAAATAAAAGTGGAAAATAATATACCAATAAATGTGCAAATGCTGTTCACAAACCAAATCATCAGATTAAAAGTGACAGTTATGTTTAGGGTTTTACAAAATAGGTTGGAAGGCCAATAAAAAAGTTTGATGAAATCAGGAAAAATTTAAATTACATTTTTCTGATTGGTCTTTAAATCAGTGGATCAACTAAAAATCCTAACCCAAATAGCAGTGATGTAGAATTAATGGAAATTTCTGAGGAAAATGTAATGAAACAATGTATTAATCAGTGCCTTAAGGTTGCAGGGTATTTTAATAATGAATTTAAATATCTGTTAACATTCAGGATTCTATAACAAGAATTTTGGCAAAATTTACACCATCTCAAACTTCCTGCTCATACTATGTCTTAAGGCAATTTTTCTATCATCTTTAGATCTTACAGTAGGAAATCAAGGGCCAATAAAATGGAAACTTGTAAAAGACCCCAGAAAATATGCCTCCACAATAAGATTTGCAAATCTTAGCATAGTAGATAGGATTTAGAAGGCAGCATACCAAAAGTAAATGAAATTTTAAATATTATGTCTTTCTGACAGTTCAAATTCTTGTCATATATACCTTTGTCAATTAGACATTTCTGTTTATAACAGGATAGTTTGATTTCCCAAAAAATTAATTTAGGGGTTATTTAGTAGAAAATTTTTATGGAAACATAAAACCTTATAAATATTAATCAGTAAAGGGAAAAAGGCAATAAACAATCATGTAACCAAGTGGGGTAAGAACCCGATTTTGTTGTATTACACTTTAATAATCATAAAATAGAAGAGTATGGCCATTGTGCATACACAGTTGGTACTGCTGAGAAGTCCCTCATAATTTAATATGGAAACAACTGGAAAAATGTAAGTAACACACACTATTCTCTAACAGATAAACTGGGCTTGGAAAATCTACTTTATCCCTATGTGGTTCACTGGGAGCTTTCAGGAAAAATAATTTTTTTCATGCCTATTATATATCAAGCAGCATGCCAGAGGTTGTAAATGTGTTATCTCATTTTTGCATATGTTAAAAAAACATGAAATACGTTTCATAATACTCAAGGATGCTGTCTTAATCATTTTAAACTGCAGCTTTTAACACAAGTCACTCTGGATATTGATCAATGGTATTCTCAGTTTCTAGTGTTCGGATTTACAATATTATTGTGGAAATTGGAGCATTTTCTAAATATGTATATTTTAAACAATGATGGGAGATTGCTATAATATGCTTAGAATATGAAAAATGTATTGCTTTACACAGAAACTAAGTTGGTAAAGTGGGTAAGGATAGATTAAGACAGTAAAAACTGACTTTTTATTTCAGTTTATCAGTGTCATATTTAACTCATCATATGACCACTCAATTGTGAAAACAAAATCCGTGCATTTGTCCTGCTTTTAATTAATTCTGTGGTGAAAATCTATGTGGATATTAAGCATATTACTTTATTCATCAAAATATTGTTATAAAATTTAAATATGAAAGAAGACTGATTTCAACTTAGTAAATAAGCTGACATAAATTATTCTTTAAGAATACAAGCAAAAAGTTAGGAGTTCAAATTACTAAATAATCAAGTGATACTCTAAATTACAATTCAATTTTATTCAATTCATTCAACATTCATTAAATAACTCTATGGACTTATACTATATGACAGATACAATGGCATGAACCCTTCTTTTAAAGCAACTCATACTTTGTCATACAATAAGTACACATAAACAAGTAAAAAAAAATGCATCACCAAAAATGTAGCAATAGTGGCTCAGGAGGCTGAGGCAGGAGGATTGCAAATCCAAAGCCAGCTTCAACAACTTGGCGAGGCCCTAAGCAACTTAACAGGACTCTGTCTCAAAAAAATAAATAAAAATGCCTATGCCTGGGGATGTGGCTCAGTTCTTAAGCGTCCCTGGGTTCAATTCCCAGTACCAAAAAAAAAAAAAAAGAAAGAAAGAAATAGGAGAGAGAGAGAGAGAGAGAGAGAGAGAGAGAAAGAAGAAGAAGAAGAAGAAGAAGAAGAAGAAGAAGAAGAAGAAGAAAACATAACAACAGAAGTTTGTACAAATTATACTGGTTGCAAAGAGGAAGTGCAATTAATTTGATAAAGGGACAAAGTATCAGGAAAACTTCAGATTAATGGTAGTATCAGGTCAACAAAGGTGGAGATTAAGGGGTGGGCATATTAATGTAAAAAGAGTCAGCAAAGCTCAGAATCCTGAAAAACTTGGCTTTAGCAGGCCAACTACAAATAATTATCATTTCTGCAGCACAGTGATAAGAATGAAGGAGTACCAGCAGAGACTAGAAATATGGTTTTATATCACAGTGAGTCTCTGAAAGGATTTAAGTAGTCAGTAGTATTCTATGATTTATATTTGGGTTTTTTCCCTTTTCTTTACCCCCCAAATTTATTAGAATTTGTCTCAGAGATACTGTACTTGGTCAGTTTTTTCTAGAATCCACTTGGCCCTTTCAGGATTATATATGAGGCCTCATTTATCTTTGGAAATTTCTGTGGATTTCTATTCCTCTATTTTGATATTCTTCAAGGATAATAAATAAACTTGTGTTATTTGTGGCTCTTGCATTTCAACTACATTGTCTCTTAACCTTTAACTTATTCTTCATTCCATTTTCATTCTCTTAGGGTTTTTGCCTGCTTTTATTCAATGCCCTTTGCTAAATTTTCTTTTCATCTTTTTTCCTTTAGATCCCTTATAATTAATACTCATTTTGATATTATTTCTTTTACTTCTTTTCTGGATTAATACAGTTTTTGTTCCATTAAAACCTGTTTTCTGCCCATTTATAGTTTTATATGTGTATTTTTGATTTAAGGACTTTTTGTATCTTCAGTTGCTTATTTGAACATATTTAATTGTTGCGTTGTATTGCAATTTTATTCATCTTTGATTATTTCAAAGAGAAATTTATCATCAAAACTGTATCAATTTTTATTTCATATTTCTCACAGTAGTATTTTATAGATGTGATTGACTTTTTCCTACTTCTGTTCATTTCATGGACAATGTTCCTAGTTTGAGAATGTATTCTTCTGCATTCTTGTATTTTATTGATGATGTTGATGAGGGTAAGAGGCATATCTTTTTTCTCTCTTGTTAATTTAGGATTCTTCATTGTTTCTTTTATCCTTTGTTTTTGTAATTTCATTTTTAATGCGTATTCTCCTCTTTTCTGTATTTGTACATCTTTCTCATTAGCTTTTAGGCTACCACTTCCAGTCTTACACACTTTAATGTCCTTCATTTAATCAGTACTGTGAACTACCAAGTCCTGACCTATGTTTGATATTTTGGCAATTAATGTTTGACTTTCTATTTATGAAGATGATTTTGGTTGTGCTTTGTATATCTTCCCTGTGAACTTTGTTACACAATTTTTCACAGACCTTCTTAAACTTACCTTCATGATGATGAATACTCTCTGTATTCATCATCATGCAAGTTGTCTTTGTGGGCATTTTTCTATTTACAGACAAGTAGGGGATACAATGCTCTTTTACCTATTAATGCTGGAAGCATAGGTCATGCATAGTTTTGTTTTCATCCTTATTATTTATGTAGTTTTTTAGGGGGAATGTAAGGGGAATTGAAAATCAGGAAACTACCAATTTTCTCTACATATAATCATACATTCTTGACATTTAGAGTTGACATAGAAGTTAGAACCTATCAGGTTAAAAAGCCTGGTTTATAGATGAAAATATAGAATGCCAGGAAATGATGTGAAGAAGTCAAAGTCAAATAGCTATTATGAGCAAGATATAACTGAACTATGGCTTTCCTTACTCTAATAAATCCCGTTTCTTTTTCTCAATACTCTTTGTTCTTTTTAAAAATTAAAAGCAAATCAATAATTTTAGCTTTGTTATGAATGTTAAAATGATGAATTATCAAGATCCTAATTGACTAATAAAATAATGAGGGATATTTCAAAATATTAGATGAATATTTTCAGTACAGTTTATAATGAGTGAAGAAAGTAACACTCAATGTTCCTGCTTTGTTGTGCTTTAAATGAATATCTGAGATCGTACAACTTACAGAGAAAAGAAATTTATTTCTTACTGTTCTGGAGGCTAGGAAGTCTATGATCAAGGAATTGACAAATTTGGTATCTGCTAAAGGCCTAGTATTCATTTCTAGGATGGTACCTTGAACCCTGCAATTTCTTCAAGGAAGAAAAATATAGATCCTCATACGGCAGAAAGTGGAAGAGCCAAGAAAAAGAGCCAATTCTTTTTATAAGGCTCTTTTTAAAAGAGCCCAATTCTTTTTATAAAGGCATTAAACCCATTTATAAGGGTAGAACCCTCATGGTCTAATTGTCTCTTTAAGATCCCATCTCCCAATACTGTTACACTGGCAACTAAATTTCAACATTACTTTCAGAGGGGACAAACATTCAAGATATAGCAATAATTTACTGGAAAAAAAAACTAGGGTTTTTTTTTAATTTTTAATATGCTCAAAATATGCTGACAATGTAAAGACAGATTGCTTTGTATTTCAATAGTATTTGCTATAATTTGAAAAGTACAATCATGTCTCTGTGCTACATTATTATAATAAAACTATTTCCTCACTTCACTATTTGTCTTTAATTTAGAACTTGCTTTGGTAGAACACTAATTTAATTTTGATTCACTGCAGTGTTCAGTTGCACACAAGAATTCTGTTTATAATATGCATTGATTCCTAGGTTGTCAGCATCACATATTCTCCTCATGTTAGTAAGAGGACCATATCTTCAGGAGTTTGACAAATATCAATTGCATGTAAATTTTAAAACTATATATGTATATATACATTTTTCAATTTTGCATCAATGATTTTTCTGTACATTATGAAAAAATGTCTTATAATTTTAATGTAATTCTGATTTGAGCCTAAAGAAAAATATTTTATTTACTTCGAAATAGTCAAATGAGAATTCACTGAAAAACTACCAAAATATCTGATTAAGTGAAATTTCATCTAAAAGTATAATTTCTGAGATGCATTCTATCAAAAATATTATTAGCCAATTATATTTAGTAAAGGTACAGGATGGAATACATAAAAGAGCTCATAAATATAATGTCTAATTTTTCCTAATATTTTTATCCTATTCATCATACTTAAAATTCAACACCTTGTTTTTAATTGATGAGGAAAATTTGGAAATTTGAAATGTAAATTACCCTTTAAGCCTCCCCGAAATGTGACTAATTTCAAAGTGGAGCACAATGCCTCTACAGTCTTACCAGTGTCTAAGAGGATTACTGGTAGATGTGCTCACAAAGAAAGTAACAAGGGTAAGGGAAGCCCTGTATACATAATAGGATTTAGAATGACTTAGTTTTTACTTAGAATTAAAAAGTAATTGGAGGGTCAAAATGGTGGTGCCTGCCTGTAATCCCAGCTACTCAGGAGGCTGAGACAGGAGGATCAGGAGTTCAAAGCTACCTCAGCAAAAGCAAGGTACTAAACAACTCAGTGAGTGAGACTCTGTCTCTAAATAAAATACAAAATAGTGCTGTGGGTGTGGCTCAGTAGTCAAGTGCCCCTGAGTTCAATCCCCGGACTCCCCTCCCCCCAAAAAAATGTAATGGGGGGGTAGAAAATGTAAAGAACTGTGTGTTTTATATTTTCCACAGATCACTCTGAATCATGTGTTGCAAATACACATTAAGAAGGCAAACAGGCAAGCACAGAAGCCAAGAATAGTTAAGGGTCATTCCAGGACTCTAGGGGATAGAACACTGTGGCTTCAAACAAGGTAGCAGCAGTGAGAAGAGGTGAGATGGTGGAAAGAGTAGGTTCAGGGACAAAAATCTGAAATTCTGTTTAATATATGTTAAATTTGAGACATCTGCTTATATATAACATAGACCTGTGGAGTAGGAGTTGGATATATGTATCAATAGCTTGGCGTGGCCAGAGATCAGCCATGCCAAATACCACTGAGAAATCAAGAAAGACTGAAAATTGTCAACTCATGAGGCAGCGTAGCTGACCTTTACAAAAACTGACTGAAATGGCTGTATGAGTGGTTGCTGAAGGAGGAATTATAGACAAGTCTGTAAAAGGACATTAGGTGGAGGGAAATTTGGGGTATAAAGAGGTTTTGGGAATTGCTTTTATTTTTTGGTAGGAGGGTATTTTGTAAATTCTCTTGAAGATCTGGATAATCTAGTGCATTATCACTCAAAATGCTCACACATAAACCAAGTGGTGAATTTACCAGAGCATAAAGGAATCACCACTCTCTTCACTGAAGACTGAAACAAATTCAGATGGCTTATACAGTATATTTAAAGACATGATTGATTTACATCCTGGAAAAATCCTTTTTATGTAGGACATTAGTAATAAATATACAATGAACTTCATTTTTAGTCTCACCAAAGTAGTAGAACAAGGAAAATATTTGAGGCAATGGAGAGAAGAGGCAGGTATAGAAAATGGTAGCAACTTCCTGCTGTTCTAGCTCTGAGAAAACATATAGTCTTCATTAATTTTCTCAACCTGTGCCCAACCCTGATTTTGTTGCCTATCAGGATCCTGACTGATTCAAATTTATCAGACCTTTATTAATGCATCTTCCATGTTAAACTTTTTATGTGTGTGTGTGCATATGTGCATATATAACTATGTACATGCATTTATGAAAATATGCAAACATTTATCTATAAATATGTGTATGTATTTATGTAAGTATATATACCTGTAGCTTTGTTAATCATTTAAGTTTTGGTTAAAAAAAGAGGGACATAAACAAACTGTGTGTCAAATTCCTTACAAAACACTAGGTTCTGACTCATGGCTACACATAAAATCACATGGGACACTTTAAAAATCTATTCCCTCTGTAGAGAGTCTAATCTTCCTCACCTAAAATGGATCCAGAGATTAGTTAACCCATGGTTAAAATTTTCCAAGGGATTTTAATGCACAACCATGCTTGGGAACTACCTTGCCAAGAATTCAGAAACATTAGAGATTGCTCAATCAACTCAAGTAACTAACATTCTAGTGGAGGTAATGGGCCTTGTAAATATCCATTGTCATTCAATGGATACAATACAGAAAAATCATTTATGTTGAATAATTTAGGTGGAGATTATTATAAAATGAATATATAGATAAGTGGATAAGCATTTAAATGATTTAGACATCTTCAAGGAAACTCTATAGTTGTATATTAATTAAAATAATAACAATAAAACTTATGCACTTAGTAGGTAGTAAGCATAAATATGATGCTTTCCTTGTAAAATTCCAAACAATTCTGCTGAAATAGGTATCATTACTAGTCAGTTTTTACAGATGAGGAAACTGAGAAACAAAGCAGTAACTTGTTGTGCATGCCCATGTAACTAGAAAATAGCCAGATGAAGATTTGAGCCAAAGCCATGTGATTTCAGCATCTTTGTCCTAACCATTGGTCAATTTCTCTCAAAATAAATGTTGGTAATTTTCTGTCCTGTTTGGTTTTATGTATCAGTTCTATTTCATTTTATTCTTGATTCTTTTGATTAATTTGATTCTTAGTCTGGGCTTATCTGCTACATATTGCCTTCATACATTTCTGCCACCCAAATGACTCACTCTCTGCAAGTTGCCCAATGATATCAAATTACTATGATATCATTTCTAAGTCATTGCTGCTCTTTTTTGTAGATCCTTTTAAGCTGAAGGTGTTTCTTGATTTTTTTTTATTCTGTCATCATGCTTAGCTTCTTAGTTTCTGCTTCCTTCTAGTGTTTTTCCTTCACATTTTTACCTATTTACTCTATTTTCACTTCATTAAAACCAAAGTTTACTAGAGAATTATTCTATCATTCATTGTACAGTACAACAAAATAGACCCTCATTATTATTCCTGACCTCCTTTATTCTTTACAAAAGGATTGCAAGCTAAAAAAGTATTTACATTTTGCAGTTATTTTAAAGGTTTACTATCTTGCCCAAGGTTGCAAATTACTAAGTGGTTGAACTGGGATTTAAATCCCCCAGTTCTAATTCCAGAGTTCTTAAAGGCTGCAGTTTGCTGTACCATTAGAAAGATTAATCTCCAAAATTAGACATAAGTTCTGTCTCTCTGGTGCTGCTTGTCCCTTTGCATTAAATTGTCCCCTGGACATAGCGAAGTGGCCAACTATCAATGGAAATCAACCTTTCTATCCCTGGGATCATAAAGAACAGCAGAAATGCTTTCTAAGGGTTTTGCTTTTATCATTTAACGTCCACTATATGATAGTTACATCACTAGCCAAGATGCTGATTTTTAAGAATTGGCAGCATAGTCCTCATTAGTATATTTTCTCAAGTATAAGTTGCTGACACATCTTTATTTATAGTCATAATTTGTTAGTACTTTATAAACATATATTTTCCATTATCATACATATTGCATAACTTAACAAATTCAAGTTCTAGAAGATGTAAAGAGATAGGAATACATAGGAAAGTGTAAAAAAGAAATTGATTTCTGATCTTGGATTTAGAGACAGCCCTCTCTTCTACTTTATTATTTTTCATCTGACTTTACAACTTCCTACCAAAAAAAAAATACCAAGTTCAGGAATAACTCTTCTTCTGGTCAGTTTAATTGCTGTTAACCTACCCAGTATGGATTAGATTCAAATAACACAGGTTAAATTTTTGTCAGTCATTTTATTTCACATATTACTTTTTTTCTCTCAAAGTAAATCTGTGTCTCTTTTCATTTTGTAGATAAGAGATAGAGATGAGAACTTTTCTCCAGTGTAAGCACTGATTCAGTAGAATGTATTGCATTGTAGGAAACTCAGTAAGTGGAAGATCAAAGCAGTATGGGGAGGGCTAACTCAGAAACATTAAAGAACCAAAATGATTTAGGCCTGAATTCATGGCCCATATCAACAAATCTTATAAGCAATAAAGAACTCTGAAATCTCCAGTAGTTACATCCCAAATAATCAGCTTTAGGAGCCAGGTTAAATTTATAGTAATTCCTGAGCATCATTGAACATTAAAAACAAAAATATTCAATATAGATGACATATCTTTCTGCTGATATTGAAAGATAATATTTTTTAATTTTTTTTTAGTTGTAGGTGGACACCATACCATTTCTTTTTTTATTATTTTTATGTGGTGCTTAAGATCAAACCCAGTGCCTTGCACATGCTAGGCAAGTGCTCTAGAGTTGAGCCAAACTCCAATCCAAACAATATTTTAAATTTTAAATTTCCATTTTAAGTATACTCTTCAATAATCTTTTAGTTCTCTTGAATTTTCATATACACCATCATATTGCCTGTATGTATTAATCATTTTGTCTCTCCCTTTCCAATGTTTATATTTGAATACATTTTCTTGTTCTTAGTGCACTAAAATTTTTCAATATGATTTTAGTAGAAGTGGTAGTAGTGAACAATATTCTTACATTAATTCTGAATTTAAGGAAATTGCCTCTAACTTCTCTTTATGCCATAATAAAAATACGAACCATTTTCTATTTTGGCAAAACTTAATTTTTAAAAATTGTTCCCTTTTTCTTTTCAAATCAGAAATAAGGGCTGAACTTAATGTGTTTGTGCTTATGTTGAGATAATTTCATTTTTCTACAGGAATAAATGATTTGTCTTACATTACATTAATACATTTTTTGTCATGATAAACTATATTTCTATTTCTGGAATAAAACTAACATAAATCAAAAATTATATATTCAGGAGGTTTATCTAAATAGAAATAAAGGACCAGAAGAGTGAAGGTCCAGATTCAAAGAAAGAAGTTGGCATGAACTAACAAAGTTTACCCAGTCAGAATTGAAATAGAAAATCAGGAATGAGGACATGGAAAAAGAAAACACACACACACACTCACAGTAAATAAGTACGTAGCCATTGCAAGTCCTTTGAAAATGCTTACTGAGTGAAGAATGAAGAATGAATAGTCAAGAGACAGATTGGACACATGCAGTAGAATTTAGATTAGGATACTGCAGTCCAGTGCTCAAATGGAAAGTCACATCTACCACCTATTGCTTACTGGATTACACTGCTCCTTGTTTCACTGTCCAAAACAGTGTCCTGACTTAGGTACTTGATTAAAAAATTCTGTCTCATGCATTCAACTACCTAATGATCATGTTCACCTCAGCATTATCCTAAAACCCTTAACTTTTTCTTTATGTCTTCATATCAACTCTCAGGAACTCCTCCTGCTACCAAATCTTATATGTATTTTTCAAATGCAAATCCATCCTCTTATTAGTGCTTTTTACCCAATGTGTTGGAAGCTCATCATTTCTTGCATGACAATTAAGACATCTTCATGTGGTTTCTCAGTTTTACTTAAAATCATCAAACTAAAATCTAAGATATAAATCTGACTCTATTCCTTCTTCTTCTTGCCTTTAGTGTTTTCTTTATCCCTTGTGTAAAATATAATATCTTTATCAAGATTCTGTAACCTTTTCTATGATCAGATCTCATGACCCTATTTACCACCCTTCCTCATTTTTTCATCACTCATCCCTGACTATGTGCACCAGCAATATTCTATTTCCTGAAAAGAACATACTACTTTCTATCTTCCCTCTTTGCTCATCATGTAATACTAGTCTTTCCTTATATGTTTTTCCTAATCTACCACTGATATCTTCTGAACACATCACAGCTGCTAGTCATTTCAGTGTTTATGCAATTCTGCACAAAATTATCTCTTAATTTTTTCTTTATCGTTAGAATAGGTGACTCTGTTCCACAAAGTGGTATTTTTGTGATTTATAAATAGCAAATAATTTTTGCTATTTTTATTTACTATTATTAAACAGTTCAACAATTTATCTTTTCTAGAAAATCACCTCTGGATGCAACATACAGCAACTCTTTTTAGTACCTCAGATAACTACCATTTGCATCAATCAAATGTCTACAATACCATATGCAACACAGATCCAGAAGTAAAAGTAGTAAGAATTAGTGCTAAAATTTTTATCATAATTTTCCTGATCAAAGACAAATACACATATAAAATGTAACTGTATTTACTTTTTTTAACAATAAAAAGAAAACTTTCATGAATCTTTCAACTGTTACTAATTTGTCATGTTTGTAGGAGAAATAACAAAATAGAAAGATTTTAAACTATGTACGCTTAGTAGCCAGATTCATCATTGAGCCTAAATATGATAAATTGAAAATACTGCTTTTATTTGAAAAAAGTGAAATTTGTCTCAATTACTTTTAATTAAAAAGCAAGAATAAGTTAGTTTTTTGATCCAGGAACTTAGTGTTTGGAATACTTTTATTTTTCTTTGCCTTTGTCTATTTTTGGTGAGGTGTTGTATATTAATTTAAGCAAAATCAGGAACCAGAATTTTTTTTTAAATTTTGCTTCAAATAAAAATGTTTCTTCTTCATTCATTCAACGAAACTTTTAAATCTCTCTCAGTAAACAAATATAGCAATGGAAGGCATAGATTTATTTTGAAAATACATTTTTTTCCATTCAGATTCCCATTTCTTGGTTAATTTTCACATGCTGAAATATCACTTGTACTGCTCCTGTTGATAATGGTCCAATTTTAAAACCATGTGGAAAACTAAGATGTCATGTTAGACTGCTAACAAATTAATTTTGAAGATAGAAAAAGTTTAAAACTTTAGGGGAATTCAATATTTTCAGCTACCTATAAATTCCTATAAATTTGAATGATAGGTCTTATTTGGAATTTTCTAGATGTGTGACTGGCCTCTGGAAAAAAAAAAGAAAGAAAAGAAAAGAAGAAAAAAAGACAAAAAAGCTAAAAATTTCATGTACTATTGAGAAAATCAGGGAAGTATGTACACTTCATAATCCTGTCCAGAACCCAATGTGTATTATGCAACATTTTGAAAATTATTTGGTTGTCATATGAAACAGAATTATTCTCTATACCAAAAGTTACATTTCTGTTATTTAGAAGCAAAGATCAACAAATAGTATAAAAGATGATTATAGTAACATACATTTCCATTTTATTTTAATACAAAATAACTAATATATGCAGTATTTCTTAGATAAACATAGAAGTAAAAGTTCTTATTTTTCATTTTTTCATCCAGGATGCATTATTTTAGTATCTGGATGTGAAGAGTTGTAATAGAACACTTATTATTTGGATAAAATGGTGATACTATTAAATGTCAAATAATCTTTGTGTTATCGATAAAATGTATTGAGAGAGAAAAACTGAGAAATGTTTAGTGTTAATTTTTCTAGCCATATTTTATGATAGTTTTTCTCTATATTCATTAACTCTTTCTGAAGTTCTATACCACACTGTTAATGTTTTCATCAGTTTGTACTACAAACTTTTAAGTATGCCATGTCCAAAGCAATTTCTTTATATTTCACTAAAATTATACTTTTTGTTCTTACTGTTCCCTCTGATAACAACCCATCTACTCTGCCACCCAAACTAAAAACTAAAGAATTATCTATTGATGTTTATAACATTCATTGTTTTTATCAATTATGTGTTGAAATGATCACTGTTCTCAGAGAAGATGAATCTTTATTTTAGTCATTACCTTTGTTCATTTTAATATTTTATTTTGCAATTCTTGTTGTTTTTGAGCAGGGCACATTGTGAGATCATATGGTATTTGTCTTTTTTTTTATTCCTTACTTTAACCTCTATAGTCTTCTACTTAGAGTCTCCAACCCTACTATACACCTTCTTCATCCCAAATTCATCTTTATGAAAAGAATTGAATCATGTGATTTCCTGCTTCTTTAACACAAATAAATAAAAAGTCAACTGGCAGTTATCAAGAAACTGGCAGCTTTATGTGGTGTCTTTCATATAATCTACAATAAAGTAAAAACTTCATGGTATGTCATTTTAGAAACTTTAAAATCTGCACACCACTTATTTTCAGTGTATTTACAAAAAGAAAAAAAGAAAAAGAAAACAGCATTGAATCTGGTAATTGAAGAAAATCGAAGTCAAGTAAAGATCTAAAGGATATGTATTTCTTAACTGCAACTAGTTGATGATATTGACAATTCACTGTTCTAAACCCCAATACATTTAACATAGTTCCATGGACATAACAACTGTTTGATTATAGGTGTATAATTTAGTCATGTAGTCTTGATATCCTTCATTTATATATGACAATAGAGACTGAAAAATAGAACAATTTGGCCAAACTGGGAAATACATCAGAACTAGAACTCTATTCTCTTTAAGCAAAATAATGCATTTTCTGCCCAATTAATAACTCATAATTTTAAAGAATGAATAGAAATTTTTGGTAAAAAAGGATTTTGTTTCATAAAGTAGTTCTTAATTCAGAAATAACTGCATGATCAAAGACACAAGAATGCCATCTGGTGGTGATTTATGCAAAGTTACTATATTAAATGACCTCTACAGCTAATAGAAGGTAAACCAGTAGGCTGAGAGTATAACTTTTCAAGCATGATAAATTATATTAAAAGTGAAGTTATAAATACACTGTTGTTCAGATAGTTTATATTATAATCAAGAACATTCACCTTCGAGATATTTGTCTGTCGTTAAGGTAGGAGTCCATTGGCAATAGAATAAAGCCAACCCTGTGGATTATAACTTCCATATATGCACATAAATGCACATACACACATAATAACATATACATAAATTAATATAGTAGCGCTGTATATGGATAAGTAAATAAATAAGCACACATACACAAAAATATTTCATAAATAGATGTATACATAATAAAACTGTTACTATACCCTAATTTTACACATGTGAATTGAAGCACAGAATTGTTCAAATATTCTTTCTATGTGTACTAATGACAATTTTGTAAATTACTTTGATGCAAAATTTTAAGAACTGGAATATAGGCATAAACCAATGTTTTGATTTATAGTTGGCTAGGAGTATAAAAAAAGAGGTAATATTCATAATGAAAAATATTTCCATAGTATTTTGTCTCTAGTGTAAATTTCAGTAGTTTTCTTTGAAACCAAAATATTGTGGGATTCTTAAGTCAGAAAGGAAAAGAAAAGGGGGTTAGAAGAGTAAATATTTCAGTAATGTGAAATATATTCTACTCACTTTTATGAACTTTTGTTTATGTACATGGTTCACAACATTTTTAATATAAAAATAAATAAAGTATCAATGTATTTCAAGCCAAACTTGAGTCAGTTTATGGAAGAATTACATCAGTAATTCTTCTCTTTGCGGGAGTAATTGAGGTATTTCTATTCAGCAGCATAATTAATGAGAAGTAAATGAAACTATGGCACTATTCCACCAAGTAAATCTTAAGTTGGCTCTATGTTAGTAAATATATTAGAAAAATCAACAAGGTAATTTGAAGGTGTCCCATAAAAATTAGAACACAGATTGCATCTGGTTCTTTAAAAGAACTATGGGTTACTTTTTAATCAGTCCTCCATTTTTTTTTTCTTGTGAATATTCCTGTATTAGCAAAGACCATTTGCAGAAGGTACAACTCTGGGGAATTTATTCAAATAATCACATCTTCACAGAGGAGAATATCATCCTATACTGAACTTCTTTTTTTTTTTTTTTTTCCTTTTTGGGGAGATTTTTCAAGAAAAGGTATTATTGGCAATGCCTTACAAGACTTTTAGCTCAAACCAAAACACTTTAGAATCAAACATCATTGGGGATATGTCAAGTCAACCCCCTAAAAATGCAGCAATAGCCTGGATAGTACAGCTTAAGTTAGAGATTTATGCTGCAGATTTTGGTAAACATAAGTCTATCACAGTGTCAATATACATTTAATACAATTGTTTTTAAAACGGAGTGAAGTCCAAGAGGAAAAATGAGAACAAGAATTTTTTTATTTGCATAATATGTTGTTTGTCTTATAAGCAATGCCCTCTTTATCGATGGGCATCAATTTCTATAAGCAAGTGTTTAAAATCCTCTATATTAGTACATGGGCTACATTTACATAAAATAATTTTTAATAGAGATCGTGGATATAGCCTTTTCCATTATTGATAATTTAACATTTAGGTATAGTGCTAAAGATAAACACAGAAAAGAAGGTGAAAACTGGCATATTTCATTTTTTCACTGAAATATTCAGGTTTTCTTAACAAATTATTGGAATCAGGATATAGCTCAGTTGGTAGAGTGCTTGCCTCTCAAGTACTAGGCCCTGGGTTCAATCCTCGTGCATACTGATTGTTGTTTGTAGCAAAACCATATTCTGAGAATTTTTAACAAATTTGATTATAAATTACTGTCGTGTGATGGGAACATTATTTATAGGAAAATGGTGGATGCAGTGGTTAACAGTATAATTAATATTGAAGGTAAATGGCCAGATTTTGACTTTGATTCCAATACTTTTTAGCAGTATAACCATGGCAATACTTAGTTTGCCTCAGTTTCCTTATAATATGTGGTTAATAATAGTATCTAATAGCATTACTGTGAATAGCAAATGTAAAGTACTTAGAAAAGTGCCTGACACATACAACACTAAATAAATAATAACTATTATTCTGAGAATAGTAATTTTTGCTACAAGACATAATCTTGCTCAAAAATTGGATTTCTTTCAATCAAGATTATATTCTGACAAAGAAAATTACAGTGAATAGCAGAAACAATCATTAAGAAGCTGAGTAAATAACACACTTGGCAATAATAATTTCAAAATAAAATCAATTTATTGTTTGCAAATTGAATAGCATATATATTAATGTACTCCATACATTAATCAAATACAGAATGGGTATTTTATCACAATACTACAGTCTATCACCATATGCAAATGCTATTCAGTAGTTCCTTTTTAAAATATTGCCAACAAAGCTTGAATCATGTGATAGGAACCTAATAGAAATTGAAAGATCATTTCTATATAATTTAATGCAATGGAAATTTTATGAAATCTCCATTGGGACCTTCTTTTTCAGTCTAAAGCCTGAACTTGGATTCTGTTAGAGAACCTGGAAGAAATCTTATAACTAATTCTGATGAAGACATCACTGACTTTTGTGTAATACAGTTTTTTCCAAGATTGGTCATCACAGACAAATGACATCTGTGTCCTTAAATACAAAAGGAAAAGCATCCATTATTTCCTAGGTGTTTATTTCATTGATCCTGTCCTCCTTCCTAAATTTCAGAACCAACAAGGATTTTGGCTCATTTCTTCAGTTGCATATGAGGTCTTTAATGATGAGCTTTAATTAAACCAAAATTGGTATAATGAAGAAATACAAAAATATAAACCTAAGTATGTTATTGCCCTTATTTTCTGCTATATTTTTGTACAAGATCTTCTTTCCAGAGTTATAAACTGAATTTTGTCTGAATCGTTATTCATGTAATAGTTTAACAAATCAATTATATACTCAACATAGAAACTTAAATCAGAAATGGAAAGTTCGAGGCTGATTCAGCAATTTATCAAGATCCTGCCTCAAAATAAAATTTCAAAAAAGTGCTGGAGATGTAGATCATTGGTAGAGTGCTTGCCCCACATGGTGGAAGTCCTGGGGTTTAATTGCCAGCACCACTGAAAACAAAAAGTCATTGAGCTGCTTTAATTAAAAATACTTGCCACAGATCTTTGTTGAATTATTATTCACTGTGTCAATACAGTAAATATTGCTAATTTTTTTGAGGTGAAATAAAGTCTTACTAAGAATTTTTTATGGAGGAGGTCAAAATAAATTTTACTTTTAAAATGTCAACTTAAAGAAAAGCTTCAAGGCACACTTTCCTCAATTCATAACAAACTGAATTTTGCATTCTAATGCAGCATATGTACAAGTCAGAATATAGTGCCAACGCAATTAGATTATTAACTGATCGTTTTCTAAGAAAAGCAGATGGTAAAATAAATTATATTCATGAAATTTTTTCTTATACTTCCTATTTCTAGAGACTGTTCTTCCACGAAAGAAAATTAAAAGAGATTTAGTAAAGTGGCCACTGTTTAAAGTCACTTGAGAGGAAAAAAGCTTAGGAAACAAGCTAATCTTTAAAATATACTTGAATATTGTTTTAACTGTTCCTAGTTTTGTTTGGATATCACAGAAAGAAAAAGTTCTAGAGCTGGTCTAAGTACATGTTGGGAGCTACCTTCTTGCAAGTTTAATATATATACTTAGAACATGTGACTTATATATTATAAACCTTTTTTCACATAGAGCAGAGTCTTGGAAACCAAGTGTACCCCTCATTACTCCTAAAAGCACACCCACAAATTGTGTCTTTCGAATCCCTGCAACTTTGGGCTCTGGTAGTTTAGAAGTCTTAATTCCTAAGGGAGCAAAGATTCTAACATTTTCTTTGAAGTTTCGATTTTCCTTTAAAGAAATCTCAGTCTTATCACCAGTTGTAGAAAAAAAAAAGAATGAAGTAACTATTAGAATGTTCTTCCTTGCTTTATTATAGATGTATTTGCACATATAGACCCATTTACTTTGTTCTTTCCTCTCTTGCCCAATTCCCTTCCCCCAGTAAGGTATACTGGTGTTGATATGCTTTATCATAAGTCTTTAAGTCACAGGCAGTCAGAGGCATTGTGACACAATTAAGCAGTAGGAACTAAAAGTAATGACTGAGAATGTGTGTCCCTCCTTTGGGGTAGAGGGTAAACATCTTGTAATTAAACAAAGGCAGAGTTCTCAGCCAGCAGAGTTCAGTTGCAGTTTCTCCAGTGAGAAGCACTCGTGTGAGATTATTTTAATGTTTTTTTTTTATGTTGTTGTTCTTCTAATTAGTTATACATGAAAATAGAATGCATTTTGACATATCATACATAAATGGAGTATAACTTCTTATTCTTCTGGTTGTACATGATGTAGAATCACACCAGTTATGCAATCATGTATGCACATAGGGTCATAATGTCCGATTCATTCCACTGTCAGGTGAGATTTTAAAGACAAAAGAGAAATAGAAGTTGCTGTTTCTCTACAGGATGGACCAGTTTAGAGGATTTATCAAGTGTCTGATAAAGTGTTTTTGTCAGAGATTTCAGGAACTTTTCCCTTCAATTACCGATGTTAAAGTTACACACAGTTGAAATTATCAGCAGTAATTCCCCTGAGTGTTTTATTTCTTGATTGCCTGAATGCTAGAAGCCACTTCCCTGTCCTGGCCATCACTTACAAGCTGTTCCATAGGTTTGTAAATATCTACTTTCTGTATTAACCTTTCTTCCCTGCATAATGGGAAAGTTTCTGTTTTCCTTTTAGAACCCTGTTTCATGCAAGAATAATTATTTTCTCCTGACAAATCCTCGACATTAATGCCCTCAGAAAAATGAAAACTTTCATGATTTATTCCAAATGAGGGTTTGGTTGGTTTCTCTTCTTCAGATACTTCAAATTTAACCTTATTTTTCCCATATTCTGGATAAATTTGAGATTTGTGTATTTTTAAATGTTATGTGACTTATTTTTCTCCACTACCATAGTAGCTTTCATCATAAGAGAGGGAGATTGGAATTAATTACGTACTGTCTTTATTTCTCTCTTTTGAACAGATTCCTAGATCTCTTTGTACTGTGCTCCATCTTGAGTGAACAGACTATCCTTAGTTCTTATATATTCTTTAAAAACCAGGATGTGTAATTCCTATTACTTGAGGCTGGCCTCCTTTCTAACACCTTTCTATCAATCTTGCTGTTCCTACATGTGCACCTTGTGTTATTCATCAAATATTTTCTCCTATTCAGCCTTTCCCGAGTCACAAAGGCTCATTCTTCTTTCCCAAACTCCTTTAATATTTCAAGATAAATTTTGCAGTTTATACAGTATTCACTTCCTTCTTCATGAAAACCTCAAAGACATAATGATTCAGTCAGTTCAAAACTAGATAATGTGAAAACACAAAGATGGGATAGAGAATGGAACTCTGAGTCTCAGTGTCCTTAAAACTCCTCAGACATTCTGCAAACAAATTCACTTCGTACTTCATAAAGCTGACAATGCGTGGAACTTCCACATGCATTCTGTATAACTTCTAAGGTCAATTTTATAGCTCTACTAACATTCTAAATAGAGCTCTAATAATCCCATGTGTGCTTACCACTAAAAGGCCATTTACCAAATTATTTAAAGTGTATTAGATATTCAAGAAGAATTTTTGGCATATGGAGGCTCTTAAGCTCTTTCCCCACATGATCACAATGAAGACTTTTCTTCCCAATTGAATAGTATCACCTATCAACCATAACCATAACATACAATGATGTTCATATTTTCCAGAAATAAGGGGGAAAACATATTCCTTCAATAATTTTTTTATTCTTCTTTAGTCCTTCTTTGTAAAAATGAATTATTTTAATTGTAAGTGCAATTAATGCACCATGAAAATAAAAAGTAAAAGAATGTGTCATCTATTCATCACCTTTCCTTAAATTAGTAAATTTGTTTCACTTTTCATTTTTAGTTTTTAATAACACCACCATAATTCATATACTTATGTCTCTGCTTATTGTTGGTTTAGATATTAGCTTTGAAAATTATGGAATAAGTGTGTTTCATACCTTCTCATCTCTTCAATTTCCAACTAAAGGAAGTTTATCAGTATTTTAAGGTTTTTAAAAATGAAATATAGTACTTAAATTCTTACTTTAAAACAATTTTATCAAACAATAGATCAAGAAATAAATTCACATAATAACAAGTACTGCTGAGCTTAGTAGAAAAGAAATAATTGCTCTTTCTTACACTGCAGTGACCATTTGTAAACAGTTTTAATTTTCAGACCTATTAGGGTGGATATGCCAACATTAGAGAGTGAATGTGTAAATCTTGATTATTGAATCCTTAAAATATTAGAATTTCAGTCATGTTGACTTCATTATTCTAGTACCCTTTTTTTTTTCAACCCTGAGGACCCCTCCTCTCCAATGCTAAGCAAGGGCTCTGCAACTGAGGCATACCCCCAGTCACTCTTTGGTTCTCTTAATGTTTATATTCTTCAGCTTTTCTGTTTTTACCTTAATTACTTAAATTGCATATTTTAAACCTAAATTTAGAGCTTCTCTTCTCAATGTTTCCTCTACCCTTTCCTCTGCTATCTGTCTCTGATTCACAATAAATTTTTCTTTCAACTACACTTTTTATTTTTAAGTCATTAACTAAATCAATTGGATATATGAGTTGAAGTCAGGCAAGACATTTGGGATATAGGTATAAATTTGAGTGCTCCTTCAGCATATGGATAGTATTTAAAGCACAAGATTATTGAGATTGCCTAGTGAGTATGAATAAGACATAAAAAGAGGACCAGGGACTGAGATTGGGCCCTAGAAAAATAAAGTCAGGGAAATGACTCAGAAGCAATGACTGGTGAGGTAGGAGAAAAGCCAAGAATACAGTCCTCTAAAGGCAAAGTGAAAAAAAGCATATCAAAGAAGAAAGGGTAGTCAATTGGGTTAAGCAGCAGATCAAGGAAAATAAATAAAGATAAAGACTGCATTATTGAATTTGCAAGACAAAAGACATTGGTGTTCTTAAAATGGTAGTTTCTTTGGAGTCATGGTTGGAGAGGCTGATTAGGGTGGTGCTCATACTGCCAGTTATCAGTGAGTTCTGCTTCCTCAAATGTTGAAGTCTGAACATTAGAGAAGCCTGCCCAGGCAAGCATATAAAGCAGGTTTTATTTCAGAAGTAGTAACACAGACTTCTCTTGGGAGGGAGGCCATAGCTGGTACCCTGGTATTCCAAAAAGTGAGAGCATCCTATCCCTTTTATACATTTTAAACTTTCTTTGTCCTCCTGCTGTCTTCCTCTTATCTTTCTCCATCCTGCATAGGATTAGGCCCAGAAGAAGTTGGTGGGATGGCCAAAAGGTGAGAAGTAGAAGGTCAGAGGAAAGGGTCAAATGGAGTTATCCAGGCAGAAAGCAGCCCAGAAGACATTAATGAACAACTCCCTGTCTGCAAACTTTTGGGAGGAGTAGTATAGGCAGGTAATCTTGGTATTCAAAGTGCTCTGGAGGCAGTAACATTCCTCTCTCCCAGGGGTAGTCTCCAACTTCCTAGACCCAAATTGACCTCCATTTTCTCCATGTGACTCAATCTCCTATTTATGCTAACTCCTCGTCTTTAATTCTGGCTTCAGTGTTAAGAGAATGAAAGAGGAGGACATGAAATATGAGTGATTTATTTAAGAAATTTTGCTGCTGGACTGGGGATATAGCTCAGTTGGTAGAGTGCCTGCCTCACATGCACAAGGCCCTGGGTTCAATCCCCAGCACCAAAAAAAAAAAAAAAAAAAAAAAAAAAAATTCATAGATGTAGAAAGTGGAAAAAACTTGAGATACAGGAGAGAGAGAACAGATGCAGTGATGTCCTTGATTAGGAGAAAAGAGGATCTGGTACTTTTATAAAGCATAGAATAAAAGGAAGTGTGGAAATTTCTTTCTGATTAATTCTGATTTCTCAGTGAGATAGGACAAAAAGTTACCAATTTGTGACTTTGTAAGACAGGTGGGAGAAAATGTAAAATTCTCTTCTAATTCGTAAAAACTCATAGTTATCACTCAGATTATAAGTGCTTATGGCTTGAACAAAGAATAAAAAAACTACTCAGTTTTGAAGAATATCGAGTATTTTGAATAGATATTTTACCACTTAAAAACAAAAGCATAAGAATATCTGCTAACAGAAAAGAAAATTCAAATTTACATGTGAACATCTTAACATCTTCCTGTATAGATTATGAGGTTTAATTGGTGGACATGTACATGAATTGTCAGTCAGTAATTTCTATCCAAGTGCTAGATTCTTTTGAGAAGATTGAGGAGATAGGTTTTGTGCAATAATCTATGTATACTTTTAGGAAGGTAAAATATTTTAATAAACATCAGAATAATTATTTTTATACAAATCTACTAACTTTATTGGTTTTTATCTATTGCTTGTATTACCTTTCTATCAATAGAACATCTTGCCTCATTTTTGCCATAGAAGAAATATTATTACTCTACACTATACAATCTGAAATTTGCCACTGCCTCTGACTGCATTTGCTGCTCCTCAATCCCTGGTTCATTCTGATTTGGCCACACTGACCTTTTCATTGTTCCAAGAACATTCCAGTTACCAGGCTCCCTTAAGGATTTACACTTAATTGTTCTCTCAATCTGCATATATACTTAAGTACATTTTATGTACTATACCATTAAAATTTTTACTGGATTTCTTTTACAAAACATCTATGCTGTCACTTCTCTTCATTATTTTGCCCTGTTGAATTATCATCATCAAAATACTATAAGTATGTCTCTTGCTTTTGTACATAATCTTTCTCCTCCTGTATGAATGTATACAGGCAGAGATTTTAGTCTTTTCAATTCAGTGCTCTATCTTTTACACCAAGGGGGTAATCTACCATTGCTATTCAATAAAATTATATTATAGATTTATAAAGTTATAGAATTATAAATTCAATAAAATCATAAAATTTTTAAAAACTTTAGGTACCCAGAACATAATACTTTTATTTTTACTATGATTCATGACAAATTTATTGAACAACTACTAATTTCTTTCTTAACATCACCAAAGCTATTTCTGTGCCAGACTCCTCTATGAGTGGATTTTGTTTTTATTTTGTAACAGAGAAATCTCTATATGTGCTCATGTGCTTGTAGAAAATTCATTTTTATTGTGCTCTTTATGAATTTTATTGTCAAGAGGTTTGTTTCTCTCAACATACTTCCAAATTGCTTATGAATAATTATTACTGAGTATTTTCCCCAGTTTTGTTTCTGATACACTGTAGCTTATTGTCCTCTTCCCTGAGTGTATGCTAACCAGCAATCCTTCTTCCCTGTAACTATCTAAGAAGATTTTAATTTTCTTTCTTTATTTTATAGAATGGAAGGAGAGTTTCTGACTGGATCTATGAATAGACCAATCCACTCCCATTTTTGAATCAAACAAAGAGAACATGAAACTTCAAATATAGAACATATCAATATTCTCCCAATACAACTGAGGCATAGCACTGCTCAGACATCACCTGGGCTATGTGCTACACAATAATATTCACTCTTTGAGTAAAAGTAGTGCTAGAGTACTCTTTGTTTATAAATGACTAAAATTTTGAAAGTCAAAAATTTTTTGTTGCTATTATTAGAGTTGTTTCATTTGTTTGTTTAATTTATTGGTATTCTGACATAAATCTTCATGATCCCTTTCAAGGAAAAATCCCTAGCAGAGATTGAGGTCCTCCAGTTTCTAGTGCTGATTTTGGATTGGGATTAGTCATTTATTTGCAATAAATTGCATTTATTTGCAATAAATTCTTGCAAAAAAAAAAACTCAAAGAAAATGTGTATGAGATACGATTTGTTGGTAACCACCACTATTATTATTTTGTTGTTTAATTTGAATGGCCAGACAGTATAATTAGCATTTATTCATCGTACAATGATTAATATTAGAGATGCTCCCTTCACTTCACATGCCATAACTTCCAAAAAGTATTTGATTCTTCCATTCACTATTTATTGAAATACATTTATGTTATTTTCATCTTCAAATTTGAGTAAGAAATAAGTTTTGTTTAAAACATATTATTGATAAATCTGTAATATACAATTTAGTAAGTACCTTAATAAATAAAATTATAATAAAATGTTTTGTTCTAGACTTTTTCTAAATAAATAAACATGACAATCAGAAGCCATTTCATACAAATATTTGATTTTAATGTCAAGTCCCATGCATTTTATTAATGTTTTAAAACATTTAGCTAATTGAAGATTTTTGCAAGGACTCACTTTAAAATATGTTTGTCTTCCTAAGCAAACTACTAATTATTTCAAAAGACAATTTTCATTTCTTTAAATGAAAAGAATGCAAAGTTATTGCCTGCTTCAGTTCTGCTATTAATTCAGATGTTCTCATTTAGAAATTATAGCCAGCATGACCTGAAAATTTGCTTTGTTAACATATCACAATACTTGATTTATAATAAAGAATAGGTAAATACTCATTGAATAAATAATTATCTGGGTGAACGCAACACTCTGGATCTTAATTTCCTTTTCTTTAAAAAGGTAGAGTTGAATTGAGGTGTCTAGCATTCACTATTGTGTCTGATAAAATTATAATAATAGTCTAAGAATCTGTTCTTGGGTCTAACAGTGTAGAAAGAAATTTTTAGATTTCTTTTTCTCCATTTAATGAAATAGAAATTAATTAAATTAGTTTACTACCAATGAAAATGAACTTATCTTCGAATTCAGTTTCTATGAATCTTTTCAGTTAGAATTTAAGCATATGCACATGGAATAGTTTTACATATTTAATAAGTCATGAACCACATAGTATTAAAATATTATCTGATTGCAAATGTCAAGTCCTTCTTATCTCTAAAATTTTCCTTTGTGTAGTGACCCTAAGTATAGGTCTGTATAGGACTATAGAATTTTTCCAGGAGAAAAATGTAGTAGACTGAATGTATGTTCCTCTTCATTCTCCATTGTCATGACCCAGTGCTGTTATATCTGGTGGAAATATCACTGCTGATATGTATTTTGTCCCTACTGAATTATAAAAAGCACAATAAGATTCCTCAGGCTGGAGATTTTATTCTTTTAACTGTTCACAGTGCCTCTGGCCACACTTAGAATTTAGATTGCAATTGAATATTCAATCTTTCACTTAATAACACTCAGACTATTAAATATTTAATTATTTTTTCCTAAAATGGTAAACAATTTGAAATATTTTCCCCAAAAGGGACTACATTCTTTTTTTAACTTTTCTGTGGGGCTAATATGTCTTATTTTAATTGCAATTGTTGCTATTAACAAAAAAAAGAACATATTTTGTGTTTTACTTCCTATTTATTTATGAAACACTACTACAGAAGGACCAAAATTGAATGTCTGTATATAACAAACTCATTCAAAGAAGCATCATAGCCAGGGGCAGCAGGAGTGCTTAAATGTATGGATTACACAGTTAGGCGGCTCATATTCAAATTCTTTATTTATCCTATTAGCTGTTATGATCTTATGAAAGATCAATGTAAGAAATTATTTCAGCTTTAAAACTAGGTAAATATACAATCTTTCTCAAGGTTGGAATAAAGATAGAAGAAGCTAATACATATAAAATGCAGAGCAAGTTTAATGGGGAAAATTAGCATATACATATTATTTTTCATTTTATATATTATTGATTGATGGATGCATAATCAATAATATGGCTGTTTTCAACACTGTCTTTAGTTTCATTTTGGAAAAATATATTTAAAAGCAGTGCAAAATTCAGTAAGTGGCTTTATTCTTTTATTATAGACCTCATTGATAAATTTAGAATGGAAACTGAATTGCTAAAACAAGAACTCTAGAAGGTAGTAGAAAAAAATGATTAAATTTTTAGGCAACTAGCTTAAACAATAAACTTAATGAGAATATGCATACAAATTATGGAAACAAGAAGAAAATATTTGATGAATTCATTACTTATATTCTGCTTATTAGTGAGATAACTAAATAGTCTGGATCCTGGTGAAAATGAAACAACTAAATTCTTATTTTGCCTTATAAAAATTTACTCTGCTACAGGAGAATTGAAATTTTTTAATAAATGACTTATGCAATATCCCAATTGGGTAATTGTCATCCTAAAATTAAATCCTTATGATTCTTTAGAAATTGAAAATTGAAGGGAAAAGATTCATTTGATAGAAGAATGATTAGTAATATAAGGTCACATGACTCTCAATCTTGATATTTATTTTGTTTATTCTTCCATTCAAATTATAAACTTTGACAAATCTTTGATGTTAATCTCTTTCATATTAATTAGTGATTATTGTTCCATCTTTGCAAGGTTTCACAGTTTTTTTCTATTTTTCATTACCAGTGCAACCAGTCAAGTGTTTTCCTGTAGAAAACTTAACTTTCTTCTAGAGGCCAAAAAATATATGGGTGTCCTGGACATAGTAATATGATGTTACTCATTCAAATACATACTATTTTAAAACAATTTTTCTCAAATTTATTTATTAAACATAAAAAGCTTACATTTCATTGTATCTGATATAAATTTTATACCACAAATTTATGTATAGGAAATGTTATATTATGTGCTGTATACAAAAATCAGATTACATTTGTTTCAGCATTTTCACCTCCTGACATGCTGGAAATTTCAATTTCTCATTGTTAGAAATTCTCTGTCTACATTATCCCATCTCTCTCAGGTTTTTTTCAAAGAACCTAAAACCTTTCTTAGTTTAGAATATTTGCAGGGGACAACTTATTCAGCATGTGTAATAAATATAATGTATTTGCTCTGTAAGCCAATCTGGTCACTTCTAGAGAATATGCCTTAATGCTCTTCTTTAAGCAGTGACAGGTTTGTTCCCTGTGGGCCTAAAGACATCTTGACTGTGTCTGTCTCCTCCAGGATCAATTGTCTTTTTCAGACTTGGAAACTAATAATCTTGTACAGTTTTCCATTTCTGCTTAACAGAAGAACTTCTTGGAGTAGAAGGGAGACATTTATCTTTTTTCGATATTACCACATCCTCTTCTCTTATATTTAAGATTTGTCTGTCAGAAAGGAACTGCTTCCTTCAAAGTCAGTATTGACCGTCATGTTGCTAAATCCAGTGTAATTTGTCAGTCTTTGTCTTGCCTGTCCAATCTGCAGCATTTGACACAACTGATCATTCCTTCTCCCTTGAAATGCTTTAAAATTTTTTTGATTCTAAATTGCTATATTGCGTTTTGTTTCTAGAAAATCTCCTAATGTTCTTGCAGTCTTGCTGACATCCCTTTTCAGTTTTCCTTTATAAAAATTATTTTCAAATTGTAAATGATGTAGGGCCCCAGAATTGATTTCCTTTTTTCCTATATTACACATCTACTACACATTGGTTATTAAATCCCAAATATATATCCCCAGACCCAATCATTTCCACAAGCTCCAGCTTCTAGTTATCAAATTCTCTACTGAGCTTTTCCTCTCTGGTATCTACTAGGTATTTCCATATGATACAATTGAATGATCAGTTTTTCCATCCCAAACTTCTTTCACTTCCCCTAATACTCAGGTGAAACTCCCTGAAATTATTGTTGATTCCTTTTTCTTCCATATCTAATCCATCATGAAATGTTGAGGGTATACAAAAGAGGAATAAAATTTCTGAAAAGATGTCCTTGAGTAAATGATAGGAAATATGGGGGTTGAAGGTGATTGGTTTCAGATATGAGCAGGGTCAGTTCATCCATCTCACCTCCTTTCAGGAGGTGAAAATGCTGAGACAAATGCACAGACACAAATAAGTTGATAAATGTGATGACAGGCAAACACGGAAGTTACTTTTTTTTTTTTTTTAGCAGAGGATTACTTAGGGCAGATTAGTGGGATTGATGTGGCATGGTTATTGTCTGCAAAAAGAAATGTGAAAACAAATATCCACCTAAAAGTTGTTTGTTTGTTTTGATTCGATTTCACTAGGTTTTGTCATTTCTAAGCAGTGTCAATGAAAAAGGCAACAAAATAATGTTAGTCTGTTCTGGACCAGAGGTTGGCAAATCTTTTCAATATATACTCAAATAATATGTTAGGTTTTGCAGACCAGAGACAATACATAACTGAACAAGCATGGTGGCATGTCAATAAAATTTTATTTACCAAATCAGACAACAGGTCATATTTGGTTTATGGACCATAGTTTGCTAGTTTCTGTTTTAAGCAAATTTCCATAATAGAAACAGATTCTTCCCACTGTTCTAGCCTTCGTAGTTTTATCTCTGTCTTCTGGTTATTGCTCTTTGTTCAGGAAAAAATAAAATTTGTCTAAGACTGAAAGGAAAGGGAAGCATAGAAATCTGAGGAGAGTGGGTTGCTGGTGTCACACCTAAGTAGAGTGTTTGCCTAGCATGTGCAAGTCTCTCAGTTTAATCCCCAGCACTGAGGGAAAAAAAATATGAGGAGAGAGGAACTAGATAGTAAATAATCACAGAGGATTATGAGAAATTAAACAGAAAAAAATATATATATACATATATATATATGATTGCCTGGCAATACTCTCTTTGCTTATCTTAGTGTAATTTAAGGTTTGTCTCTGATTACATTTTAACTGAGTAGGTTTAATCTTGAAGTATTTTGAATTTTGAATTCAACCAGACTAAGATTTTTGTTTTTTTTCTATGAAATGAAGTAAGAGGACATTGTGGAGATGAACTAGAAGAAATAAATAAGTTAGAAAGATGTTGAAATTATCTTCAGAGGGAATTATGAAATTTAAATTTTGAGTGTGGAAATTTATTGGTATTGACAGTCTTTATTTGACCTAAAAGTAATGATTGAGGTAAGTAGAAGATAGATTAATTGGAAATGAAGACTTTAAGTGAAACATTCTTGGGTAGAATATCCACATGAATATTGAAGTCACCCATAAGAATGTTTGGAGATGTGTTGGAAAAGGACAGGAAGGAAAGGAATTGTTGGAGATTCATTAATGACAACATGGAAGTAGGAGTAATATCTTGTGTTGCAAAGGATTCTCATCTATGTCTCCAAGTCTTTCCCTTCCTCCTCTCAGTTCCAGGACAGCATATTATAAGTTTTTCTGTTGGTTTGTATTATCCAGGGACAGTCAGATCACCATTACGTAGATTTTTCTTTATAGGAATGATCACAAAAGACCCTATGGCAGTAGAATGCAAAACATAAAACATAATAGAAATAATTCAAGGTTGAATGATATATTAGCTAATCCTGTAAAATTATTAATAAAATTTCCATAAAGAAAAAGGTGCTAGTTATGTCAGACAAGCACAGGCTCAGTGTAAGACAGAACATTACTATATATTTTAAGGAGAAAAAAATTTTTTTCATTAATAGGTGGAGTCCCCAAATTTTGGTCTCAAGTGATCCTCCTAACACAACTTCCCCAGTAGCTAGCACTACAGGCATGAACCACCCACCTAAGTAGAGAAAGGACTTTAATACAGGAAATAAAATATTTTCAAAATTTATAGAAGAGCTAGCAGAGTGGACTGGAAGATGTGGCTTTAGTGATGAGTGCCAGAATACTGCATGGGGAGCCACTAACTCTACCACAATCAAGAGTGCAGAAAATTAAATGGCCTTTCTAAATTATTAAGGATAAAGTTAGACCACTATAATTAGGTCTTAGGACCAGGAACCCAAGGCCAGGAAGCTAAATTCCATTGCAGCTGCTTTTCCAACACCAATAAAGCGGAAGTCATTGCTATAGTGTTCCCTGGGAAGAAAGATAGTTGCAAGGATATCTGAAAAGCAGAGCTTTTAGCTTTCTGATCCTATTGTACTGAAAAGGTTAATTAGAAGTCTGTAGAAATAAATTTCTAGTGATGTTGATATGGTCAATACTCCCACAGAATGATTTGTTATCCCTGGGAAAAGCAAAATAATTATTAAGAAAAATACTCAGCAAAATTTTCCTTACTTATTTTCTCCTCATTTTGCTTTTGTGATTTTGGAAATAAACTTATTCTAAGAAGTCTTGTTAAGGCATTTAAAACATCTGTCATAAAATATACATCCTACATTATCTATGGGAATTTTGTTTAGTAATAATCATAAATGTGTTTCCTAAAAGACTATTTTTTCAATAGTATATGAAAAATTTTAAGACTATAAAAATTAGAAACTCCAAAAAAATCAGAATAGTTCTCAGAGTTGACATCAATTTTGAATATCCAAACTCATTTTTTAAATTCTATTGTCAATTTTAATATTTGAGAAAGTTTTACTATGAAGTCAATATGTTGGTTATTTTCTTTAATTTCCAAGCATTTCTTGTTAGGGTTGAGACACCCACCGCCCACGAAGGAAGACTCCAAGAGACCTTCTCATGCAACACGCACAGGGTTTATTGTCCAAGCATGCTTGGGGCTCCCTACATGTCCTAACAGCAGGACTGAGGCAGAGAGCCCCGAGCCAAAGCACGGCAAGCTTTTTATAACAATAAGCAAACGAGCAGTTTCCCTGGGTGAACAACTTATGGATTTACAACTTACGGATTTACAACTTATGGATTCACAACTTATGAATTTACTAGCAATTAGGCGATATTTACTCAAGGTTAGCTGAGCAATTTATGGTTTTACTAACAACCTGGTGATGTTTACACAAGGTTAGCTCCCAAGCTCAGTTCCCCTTATCAGTCTGAATCACAGATTTACAATAGGACGCAGGCAGGGGTCCCATTATCTCTTCTGGGCCATTTTCTGGCCTCTTTTAGTTAACTCTTCCCCTCCGTTTAACTCTTTCATATCCTTTAGCCTGAGTGACTCTTACATTCTGAGTATGCATAACTGTGGAGAAATCATAGCTAAATGTAAATACATTGTACAGTAACTATACAATATAAAAAGCAGTATTATATAAGCCCTAGCAATTTCTGAAAAATAATACAAATGAAATTTTGTATTAGTGTAAAAACTTGGAACACATGGTACATAGAAGGAATCAATTTTTTTCCTTTTAAACAAGGACATGTTTATTCATAAGGAATGCAGTACTAAGAAAACCTAGGCCCTATACATGATTCATGTAGGCACTGAGACCATGATTTAGACCAACTTCCTAATAATACCTGGATACTTGGGAAATACTCAGCATTAGGTCCACACTATCAGAATTTTCCACATCTTCATATCTAAGCACACTATCAAATTAAGCCAATCTACAATTTGCTGGTAATTACTTCAGGTATGGTTTGCAACAACTGATTAGGCTTGACCCTTAAGACAGCTATGCTCACTGTAGCCCAATCTGTGCTTCTCCCTCCAAATGCCCTAAAACCATCTTTAGAATTATGTTTCTAAATCAGAGATAGAGCCAAGTCATTCACAGTGTACCCAGGATGAAGTCAGAGTTCCTTAGTGTAACCTATTGAATCTTCTGTGGCCAGTCCAGTCTGCACACCTTCTTATAATACCTGTTACCCATTCTTCTCTGTCTCCCCTTGAAATTCTGGTGGGATTTGTTTTGTTTTATTGTTGTTTCAACTGACCTCTTTTGCCCTTTAACCCAGTTCTTTGCATTTCATCTTACCACCTATGCCCAAGTTCCTTTTTTTATTTGGTAATTAAAAAATAAATAACCAGATAAGCAAGACAGAGTAACAGAAAAAAAAAAGCCCTATAAGAACACAGTTCTTTTTCTCCCCTTTTAATTACACATTTGAATTTATGATTTACCTCACAAGTTTTATAAATAGTTGTAATTATTTAATCAATTAAAAATAGGTATTTAAAATTAATGAGTGTATTAACTGAAAAAACATTGTATTTCAATAACAAGAAACTCACCTCCTATGTTCTTCACCAAAAGAAATGTTTTAAAAATGAGAAACAATTTCAGTTACTTAGTTCAGATTGCTCGATTATATCCATGCATTAATATCTAACATTGGAATATGTATTGAATACAAAGCATTATTTTTGAAGGTCTAATATTTATGAACTTCCTTTCAATATAAAAGTTCTTACATTCAGTTTAACCTATCAATGGTATTCCTTCAACAGTGATCATCTTACATACAAGAAAGAGGTCTCTGTTGTATGAAAAAATTGTTGCAATATGTTTAATATTCCTGATATTTTCCAAAGTACCTCTGAACCAAATTTTTAAATGCCCATTTCTTTTTAGTGTTCTCCTTTTATAGACATGACAACCTTTTTGTAAGGATTAAGTTTAGTGCACTGTATATAATAAGATTGCCTAAACAGACCATTTTATAGATTTAAAATTCTCTAGAGCAATCATTATACCTGACAGTTATATCAAATTGTCTTGCCTATATATTTATTTATCTTATGTAGTTTAATCATTTGTTTTTAATAAAATATCCTGGTACAAAAAGCAAGCAATTATTTTACTTGGCATAATCCATGAGGTATGCAAAGTTGAAACAAGTGCTTTCTGGAGTGATTTTATTTATATGATACAGATAAAACTGGAGTGTCAAGATGAGACTAAGTTCCCCATTTCTTCAGTTTCCTTCTGGGTTCTTGTCTCACAAATTTGAAGAATAAATCTATTGACAATAATGAAAGGGAAGAGTAAATGGAGTATGATTTATTTAAGTGAAAATAGAACAAACTCTAGAGATGCTGGTGGTGGCCTTATCAGGAAAACCCATTCTGATGTGCTAGCTTAGGGGCTTTTATGGTTTTAGGGTATGAGCATTTGATCAAAATCTATGTTAAATAGGCATTGAAAAAGTATTAAGGCTATTGTTTGTGTTCTTCAGCCTGAATTTTAATCCTTCTTGTAATTTCCACTCAGATTCACTCCCATCTTCCAATTCCCTGCCTCTCTTGGACAAAGAGTGTTCCCAAAGGTGAGCCTTATAGTCTTACATTTGAAAAAGGCCTTGATTGTGTCCATCATTATTTCTTCCCGTTAGTCTTCTGTTATGGCCTCTGTCTTTGAATAAGACATTAATTAGGACCAAATGCCCAACCATTATCTATTCTTTCTCATTCCCCATTCTGAAGAAGTTACTCTGCCAGAAAGGAAGAAGGGGTGATGATGGTTCTGGTGCTTCAAGCTGAAAAGGGGCATTGAAAGGGGATAGCAGTCAGGGTCCTTCTGCAGAGAGGTGTCTGTGGGACCCCAGTAGAAGTGGAGCTTCATATTGGATTTCACATGTAAGTGTGGGCATCTTGCACATCAGGGCAGTCTAGGGGTTCATAATGGCAGTTGGTGAGTGACTGGATGAGGCATATATAGGGCAGGGAACATGTTAAGACAACAATAAACAAGACAACAAAGCATTACTTCTGTAAAACAATTAGCATAAAAGTAATCAGTGTTTTTAACCAGTCTCTGAAAACTATGATGATAGTGACTCAAGTTACTCATGTTAGTGTGGTATAGCATGCCACTGATTTGTGAGTGGGGGCCATTTAAGACTTTGAAAACATTAGCGAAGTTGTTATTAGGTATTCTTTTGAGCTATACTACCATCTGCTTTCTGTAAAACAGCTTTTTTACTAGCATTACCTCTGCTTGAAGAAAGATTTTCTTTAACTGTATAACCTGTCAGTTTTATTTACTTGTAAGAGGACTGACACAAGTGTACATCTCAAGTTCTACTGAAGGAGCCATTGTTTCTCCTAAATGTAGGACTGTACTTTGGTCATACTCTCCTGCCAGGTGTTTAAGACCAAGTTGATCAAAATTGACCTTGTTTCCTATCTACTACTTACTAAGAGTCAGCTGAGATTTTTCAGGATCACTCTTGGAAACATGTGAGAAGCCTATGGGCTCCTTTAGCTTTTCTCTGCCATCCTGCCATGTACCAGGATGCTGACCACAAGTGACTTCCTTTGGAAACATCAGGGACATTTCTCTCTATACTGACTCTCCTCTTTGCAGAATGGTTACTGGTTGACTTCCTGTTCTCTAAGGTCCTTTGATCCGCCTGATAGGCAGGTCAGGTGACTCATGAGAGTTTCAGGGTCCTTAGAGAAGTTCCACTTTTCCCTGAATTTTGGCTACCCTAACAGGGCAAGGGCCAAAATATTGGCAAATTTTTCCTTATCCCTTTTCCTTTCTTGATTTGGTCTCCAATAGGCCCAGTTTCATCAGTCTTAAAATGGAAGTAATAGATTTTAACTTTAATGTCTATAATTTTATATTTACTTCTTTCATTTAATTAGAGTTAATATCAGCACTAGAAATCAGCATTATATCTTATCTCTTCTGTAGCTGGTGGCATATTGTCTTAACTCAGATTGTTGTGTTAGAAGCAACAGGCAGTAGTTATAATGTTTTACAAGGAAAATTAAAAAAATGAAATTACCAAGAGAAACAGTATTAGTGATCAGAAAGACATCTGATGTTCAAATGCATCTCATTAATATTATAAATTCTTTATGTACTCAAAGCAAACATATGTAAGCCAGGTTTTAAGTGAGTGTGACCCTTCTGTGTCAGACACCATGTATAACAGACAGCATTTATTGTTATCTTACTTGTATTTGACCTATATAAGTTCTCATTTTACAAATTTTTACATAACACTTAAGACAGAATTGGACAATTTAGTTCTCAGATGTATACATATCTCTAGACACATATATCTAGGGTGTCAACTATATTGTAAGAATCTTAAATAATAGTTGTTTACTTAACCAGTTATGGAGCTGTCATTCAAAAGACTTTAAAATAGGTGCAAACTCTACTTTTTAAAGACTTTGTTTCCGTAAGACACAAGAAATTATCTTTGTAGAGAAGCATATCAATGTTTTAAGGAACCCTGTTGTTAAACTAGAGAATTAGTCTTTACTGTATATCAGTGCATTAAAATTTGGCCTTAGTAAAACTGCTAATTATAGTCAATTAAATCACATATGAACATTTTGAGATTCATCTTTCATACACCTTCTATAGATTAGACATTTTACAACTCGTTTCCCCAACAAGATAAACAGAATATATTATTACACCTTTGATTTTTTTATATCTCTTTCTTGTTACATTCTGAAACAATCCTTACAAAAGTTCTGAATTTAAACAAATGATTCCTTTTTATGATATGCAACACTTTGCTTTTTACAGTACTTAAATCAAAAACAGCTGAAACTTTTTTGCTCTTTCCTTATAGAATTATACCTGTTAGAATTTTAAGACTTGGTAACTTTGCTTTTAGTAAAGACCCAGAAACAAGGCAATCTTAAACTTTTTCATTTACAAAAAACTTATATTTATATACCACAAGATATGTCTTATAGAATTCAGAATTCAGGAAGTAAAGGTCCTTAAATTCATATTCAACTGTTGATATTTGAGTATTTCACCTAAGCAAATTAATCTCAAATCATCTCTACCAAACACATTTATAAAGACTAATTCCATTTATGTTAAAACTAAATTTACCCATTTTTAACTTAGTTTATCCATTAAAACAAAGGTATCAGACAAGTCCAGTTAACATTTTACATTAGTTATCCCTGTTAAAGAAAAATCCTAAGAAGTAATGAACATTGCACTTGAAACGTTTTACAGAAACCAACACTTTGGATGGCCCACCTAGAAAAATGTGGGTTGACTTCAGACAGCTTTCCTATTCCCAATGTAAATTGACCCTTTGTGTTAAAGCTTTATTTAACTCACATGAACTAAAATGGCATTTGAATCCATTTATTAAATTTATGAGTACTCCATTTATAAGCCAATTTTGATACTACATACATTATACAGGGACACAAGCACATATGTAGACACAACACAGTATGAACAGATTTGCACACATATACATAAAACAGTCAGCAAACAAAGATCTTGAGGGTTTTTAACAGGTATGAGATCTCCACAGTAAGAAGATAACAGATACCAATGTTTATTATAGTGTCTCCATTAGATTTAACCCTCTATAAATTAAAATACAGACTATCACAGACTTTTATATTATGAAGCAAACATAGGAAAGGCTCATACAATTGGGGATATTAAAGAGAGTCTGTCAGCCGTGGTCGACACTGAGCTTTAAGGTTTGCATGGCTGCTCATCCTCCATGTGAGTCAGTTTTACACCCATCATCATCACTGTTTATTTCCTCCTTGCAACTCTGTAAAAGGAGATTTTTTTTCTATGTATTTGAGAGTTAACCCCTAAAAATTTGGCCTTTGAATAAAAGATAACAGGAAACAAAAAACAGAAGACTTAAAAAAAAAAACCAACTAGTTCTACTAGTTATTAGACAAAACAAGACAGATTGAAAAATATACATTTATTTAGGCACACAGAATCATAGATGAATTAACCAGAAAAACTGAGCTCAACAAAACTTTTCCCCCCAATATATAAAATGGCTGTAATTAGTAAAAGAGCATATAGAATGTCTTTATCAGACTTGAGTGTACTTTTGGGTCAGATTAGAGTTAGCTCAGATATTGAAAGTATGTGGGAGTCTGTGAAATCCTCAGGAAAAGTTCTTTTTTAGAAATGAAAACTTACACATGTGGAATATTTCCATTTTCCTTCCCTGTGCCAATCTGAAGAGAAGACAAACCTCTGCAGGAATTTTGAGTTTCTCCTGATATTCCTGGGCCTGTCATGTCAGTTCCCTGAAGTTGAGTCCCTAATGAGTTGAACCTATAAGTACAAGAATGGAAACCTCAAGTGTCCTCCAAGGCTCAACACCTGGAGCAGCTGGCCTTTCCAGATCCTTTCTTCTTTGTTTCCCCATTTTGTAACTTACTGAGAGTGTAGAACCCCAGAATATGGGAAAGTGACACAGCAGTTTGGATTTTAAATTGGCACTTTTTCTTCTGGTCTCAAATCACTTCAGGCAATTGTTCATACAAGTCTAGATGTAAGATGGAGTAATAGTTTATGCTTCCCTCAAGAGCTATCTTTCCCTGTCCTCCAACTGATATTTGGGCCAGGCTTGAGAACAAAATTTATTAGGCATTTTCGCCTAAGGTCTTAGAGTCAAAGGAATCCTCATATGAGTGAAATGTTACCCATCTGAAAAACAAAAAAGAAGAAGGCATCCTGTGATGTCATTCCATTGTCTGAACCAGATGGAGGTAGCCCTTGATCCCATGTGGCCCTCAGAGCCATTGAGGCCTGATTGGACTCTTGAGTCAGGTTGATTAGTTGCTCCTTACAGTCATATCCCTCAAAGTCCCCTCATTCAAAGTTTCCTTTATTTTCTGTGCTCCTCAAAACATTAGTGAACATGTTCTGAGACCTGACTAGAATTTGGAAAGTATTGCTGCCTGCATGCCATTTATTCAGTTTCTTCCAATCTTGGGCTAATGGGGGGATTGGAGAAAAGACAAACAGACACAAGTATAGAGAAAGCAGGACTTAGTGGACCAGCCAAACTCCTGATGGGAGAAGACTGGCTATGAGCAGACTTCACACATTTATTGTACAGGTTTAAACATCAAAAGGTTCTATTGTGAGAAATCTTTTTCGAGATAAACAAAATGAAGTTGTGAGAAAAGCAGCCTAATTGGGGCTTATGAGTTTGCACCCATATCTCTTCTATCTCTGGGTAGCCTTTGTTTGAACTTAAGTCCAGGAACCAATAAGTTCTGTGAGCTGCACAAAACCCCTTAGAACAGGGTATTGCCATCTACTAAGCAATCTCCATTGGCATCTTACCACTGAGAGTTTTCAAAAGGGTATCACCTCTGCCTTGGGACAGTTCAAAGAAACCCGTAATTCATTCGCCACTCCCAAGATAATTGGATTTAGTCACTCCTTACCAACACATCACCTAAATTCCCTTATCTTTGTGTCATTTCTCTCTTAAAATGGAGAAACCTGATTTTTCTGTATTGTGTTTACCCCCCAATAGAGAGGCAGTATCCTCAGAGTTGAGCATTCCAGAGAAGACAGATCAATAGCTTTCTTGGTCACTGTACTACGAGAGAGACATGTTCCTAAGAGCCATGTGCCCTGGACACATTTTAATCCTTTCCTTATGTCTGTATTTGCCATCATATTCATTATTAGGGCCAAAAAGTCCTGTACTACTTGTATAAAGAAATAAAAGAATAAAGTTTATAGAGCCAGGGATGATGTCCCCACTGTAACAGGACCAACATTTGAGACCTGGAGGACAGGGAAAAGAGAACATGATAATGGACTAGTAGGTGTGTGTGGTGCTGGTTGGGGGGTAGTATGGAAAAAGCATCTTAGAGCATCAAGTAAAATTGGGGGAAGGTTTCCTGGGGAAACTGACAGGGTTAGAATCCTGGGGACCCACTATTCTTCCTAGAAGCATAAGATCATCTTCCCCTAAAGTCTGATAAAATATAAACTGGAAAAACCAAGGATCATTGGCATAAGTTCTGAGACTGGGCTCCATATTTCCTGAGGGAGGTTGCTGCAAGGTAGATAAAAAGAAAAGGGAAACTCACTCACTGGTATAGTGACAGGTAGGGCCTGTCTCAGAGTCATCAGATCATGCTAAGAGATTACCTCAGCCTGTGATCCAAGGGGCTATCAAAGGAAGGCCCTCCCTCTGCCATCAGATGAGAGACCGTGAAAGCAGATTAAAGTGGAGACAGAGCTTCCATGAGTGATGATTGCCTTTTGACCATCTATAGAGATTCTGCCTTCACACCAGAAAGTAGCCCCAGCAAGAGGCTTGGGTGCTCCTAAGACAGACCTCAGTTTCTTGATTGAATGGATTACCATGAAAGGAGGCTAAAGCAAGATCAGACCAACCTTCTCTCTGCCAGAGGCAGGGAGGGATTGATTAATCTTAATCCAGCAAAGCCTTTCCCCTGAGTCTTAAATCAGGCAATTTCAGTATCTGCTTTTTCCTGGCTGACAGGGTTCTAGTGGTTTTGATCGAGACAGAATGTATAAAATGGAGTGTAGGACTCCTGGAAGAAAAGCAAAGGGATAAAGCATTAGTCCATTTCAATCATCCTTCTGAAAATCCCATTTGGATCATCAAGATGAAACCAGAGTTTGAGATGAGACTAGATTCCCTGCTTTGCCAATTTTCTTCTGGGTTCTTATGTCACAATTTTGAAGAATAAGATCCATGGACAGTGATGGAAGGTTAGAATAAATGGAATAGGATATTTAAGTTAAATGACAAAACTTCCTTAATGAGGGTGGGGGCTTGATAGCAGGAAAAACCATTTTAATGTCCTAGCTTAGGGGCTTATATGGTTTGCGGCTATGAACATAGATCAAAATTCATGTCAAATAAGCATTGAAAAAGTATTAAGGGTATTGGTTGTATCTTTTTAGCCTGAGTTTTAATCTTGTTATTCCCATTCAGATTCACTTCCACCTTCCATTTTCCCACCTCTTTGGGACAAAGGAGTTGGCTAAAATATTCCCACAGTTGATTCTCATGGTCTTTTACATTTGAAAAAGGCCTTGAGGTGCCCATTAATATTTCTGTTAACCCTCCTGGTGTGGTCTCTGCCTTTGACTAAGACCTTAATTGGGGCCCATTGCCTGACCATTATCAATTCTTATTCACAAGCACTTTGAGGAAAAGACTATTTTCCTTTTTAAAGAACCATATTTTTAAAAGCCTGATTTACATTTTAAATGTCAAATGAAGTTTCATGTTACTGAAGAATTTCCACAATTTTATCTTTTCTAAAATTTAAAAGAAGAAAAACACTTGTAATATATTATTAAAATGATTTATTTTCTGATATTTCCAAAAGAATGATTTAAAGTTTTCATATAAATGTACACAATCACAAAATGATTAATTGGATGACTGATTTGTTATATTTTTTTCTTGAAATATGACTTGACACATAGTTTCATTTAGAAATGATAAGGAATGATTCTTCATTAAGTCTAATGTGCTCTTTCTGTTAGGGGACAGACAGGTATGAGTGGTGCAAACAGGAGGTTCAGAGAATAATTTTATAAAATGAGACAACTGTGATGACCCCTGCATGCTATGTTTTCCAAGAAGTAGTTTACCTGCAGCCCTGTGTGGCCTAAGGGGACAGGATATGTCACATTGTTGTACCCAAAGAAAATAAAATCATTCAAGAGGATCACTTAAAGCTAAAAGAAGCCTTTATTTTAGCTGGCCAGTGACGACCTCCCTTACACCTAAAAGCGGGGTGCCAGGAAGTCTCGTGTTAATTCTGTTGTTGCCAACTTTTATAGGGCCTGGGAAGGGATTAGGGTGGGGCTATAGGGAGGGGGATTAGGGTGGGGCTGATTCTTTCAGAATGGCACTGGAGAATCTTTCTGGGAAGTATAACAACATTCCTCAGGAAACTACCTGTTACCTGCAGGAGAAATTCAGACCTACAATAACATTGATAAGAGGAACCCAAGTTACCTTAAATGGGGAGTCTTTTCTGACCCTTTTCATAGAACAGATTCCAAAACTCAAGAAGATATTTATAATTCCTCCTTATCATAAAACCTGCAAGAATTTATGAAGAACTAGTCAGCATGGTCCAAGGTGACCTAGAATTATCATGGCAGTGGGGACTTGAAAGTTCCATGTTGTCATGTTATCAGTCGAAAGTCAAGCAGTGGAACTGGGTAGGACTTTCTGGAAAGTTCTCTGGAATCACCAATAAAATGAGTGCAAGAGCAGCATACTGTCCCTTTTCTCTCTGAGAGGACCCAGTCTCTCCCTTGGGAGTGTTCCCTTTTTCTTTTTCTATCCCTTCAATAAACTCATTGATTTTACTTTGAGCAACCTGTCGGAAATCTTTCAGACTTGATTGCCAGAATCGGGATTTGAAAAGGGATTCTTTGCACTACCTCAGTTTCCCAGAAGGCCCAGCTCTGTAACAATTCTATTAATTAAAACTAGTAATTGACTGAGAAATATGCATCTTTAGGTCTCCCCCTTTAAAAATTTTTGTTCATTCTTACTTATGTATGTGATAAACATATATATATATAAATCTTATAAATATATAAATATATAGAGATAAGGATTTAAGGTTTAATTCATTTGCCATCTCTTATAATATGAAGAAATAATGTTAAATTATTTTCTCATATAGGTTTAATTTCTTCTATTTAAGATTAGTTTGTCATTATTTTCTGTACCATTTTTATTCTTTCAACCACATGTAAAAATAAGCACATGCTCACACACATATATGCACATGTGTGTGCACATGCACACACACACTTACACCCGGTAAGGCTAAATATGCCTTAAGTTCTTTGGCATCTGTTGCATTCTTTTGGAGACCCATTGCAAAATGAAAATGTCATATTCTATGCACAAAATTATTAAGAATTTTTAAGATGGCAACCAAAAACCTTTAAATTAAAAATAAGATCTTTTGGAGGACAGAGCACCTCATATGACTAACTGTCCAGTTACATGTATTAAACAGGCTTTGCTGTTCACATTAGCTACAGGAAAACTGTGACAGTCATATTAAGTGGTTAACTTTCTTCATTTCCATGCAATTAAATAAGTTGTGAATAAAAAGGATAAATGATAACAAAATACCAGTTAATATTCTTTATGATTGGGTTCAGCTATAGTATACTTATTTTTAATCCTCAACATTAGTACATGGGTCATGTTTCTATTTCATTAACTTTAGCACAATAAAATCAAACAATTTTGTTTTTATCTGATTCTAAAATAACTTTTTCTCACTTATAAAATATCTAGTGTCTAACAAAACCAAATGATAGGCAAAAACATCTATTTCTTAAGGTATGCTGTCTCTCTTGTGCTTCCTATATATTGTATAGACTGTACTTTCAAGGAAAGAAGAGTCTCACACCTTCTGTATTTACTGAGTAAATACAAATAAAATTTGTAAATACAAATCCAATGATTTAAGCGTAAATTTTCTAAACAGATATTTCCTATTTGCATCAAAAATAGCCTTTCAAAGAATTTTGGACTCTAATGAAAATGGAAAAAGTGGAATCAATGTAAAATATCATGGAACTTTGATATGATAGCTTATTACAAACGTATGCAGAAGCAGTTTCAAAATGAACATGTTTAACAATTGAATTTTACAATTTAAAAAATTATAATTAAAAAACTACCAGAAATCTGGGATCATTGCAATAGGTTCTACATCAAATTTTGGGTGTTTATTGTAGAAAGTGAACCCAGAGCTGGTGGAAGTGGAAAAAGAAACAACAAAAACTGAGTGGCAACACAGCTTGTCTTACATCTTGAACTTCTCAGAAGTCAAAATATATGTCATCTGAAAGTCCTTTTCTTTCTCTTTCTGAGAAAAGTCTATTGACTTCTACTTCCTCATCTGTTGATTTCATAGTTCTTTGTTCTGGGACCACACCTCATCTGTTTTCTCCTATTTCACATATATCTTGAACACTTTTAACTGGCTTCATTTATTTTCATTACAATTCATTCCTTACAATTTAGGAATGAACTACAATTCACCATTACAATTTAGGATCAACTTTTGTGCTCTGTATAGCCTAAAATGCTCAAATAGATTTTTGTTATTGAGGTAAGAGCAGAACATGAGATCTATTTTTAGAATTTTCTATTTCTTCTATTTTCTTAAATGTACATACTATACTTTAAAATTTTTTTTCTTTTCTTTTATTTATTTATTTATTTATTTATTTTTATTTACTTATTGATTCATTGAACACAAATGGAGTACAGCTATTGTTTCTCTGGTTGTACACAAAGTAGAGTCACACCATCTATGCATTCATACATGTACACAGGGCAATGATGTCTGTCACACATTCTGTTATTATTCTTACCCCCACCCCGACCCCACCCCTCCCTTCCCCCTATGCTATCTATCCTTCCTCCATTCTTGCCACCCTTCCCCGCCACATTATGCATCATCATTCATTTTGCATCATCATTCAGAGAGACCATTCGGCCTTTGGATTTTGGGGATTGGCTGTTCTCACTTAGCATAACAGTCTCCAACATCATCCATTTACCTACAAATGCCATAATTTTATTCTTCTTTATGGCTGAATAATATTCCATTGTATATATATATACCACAGTTTCTTTATCCATTCATCTATTGAAGGGCATCTAGGTTGGTTACACAATCTAGCTATTGTGCATTGAGCAGCTATGAACATTGATGTGGCTGCATCACTGTAGTAAACTGATTTTAAGTCCTTTGGGTATAGGCCAAGGAGTGGGATAGCTGGGTCAAATGGTGGATCCATTCCAAGTTTTCTAAGGAATCTCCACACTGCTTTCCAGAGTGGCTGCACCAACTTGTACTCTCACCAGCATTGTATGAGTGTATCCTTTTCCCCACATCCTCGCCAACACCTATTGTTGCCTGTATTCTTAATAAAAGACATTCTAATTGGGGTAAGATGAAATCTTAAGGTGCTTTTGATTTGCATTTCTCTTATAATGAGGGATGTTGAACATTTTTTCATAAATCTGTTGATTGCATGTAGATCTTCCTCTGTAAAGTGTCTGTTCATTTCCTTGGCCCATTTACAATCCTAACTCCCAAGATAGGAAATTAGGAGGAGGAAGAGGAGGCCTTTGAGAATGATTAGGTCATGAGGACAGAGCCTTCTGGAATGGGATCAGTGCCCTTATAAAAGAAACACAGAAGCACAGAAAAATAGAGCACACAGGTGGAACCTCAAAAGTTGATCTCAAAGTAGTAGAAAATAAAATAGTGGTTACCGGAGCCTGGGAAGAGCATTGGGGAGAGAGGGGTTTAGAGAAGATAGGTAATATATAAGTGGTGCAATGGAGTAAGAGGAATGACGTCTAAGCTCTGTAGCACAGTAGGATAACTGTGGTTGACAAGTATTAATTAAATATTTTTTAATTAGTTAGTAAAGAGGATTTTGAATGTTTCCAAAACAAAGAAATGAAAAATGCTTGAGATGATAGATAAACCAATAACATGGTGTAGTTATTACACATTGCACTCATATATTGAAATATCACACTGTACTCCCTAAATATGTGAAACTACTATGTAAAAATTAAAATAAAGGCACATATATAATTTTTTTAAAAATTTTTAAAAATGGATGCAAAGGAACTCATTAACCCTTCTACCACAGGAAGGCACAGTAAGAAGGCACTATACATCCAAGGTAGACCTCTTCCAGACACTGAATTGAACTTGATTTTGGGCTTCCTAGCCTTGAAAATTGTGAGGATAAATTTCTGTTGCTTATTAGCTATATGGTTTATGGTATTTTGTGTTAGCAGCCAAAATGTATGAAGACAGTATGGTATAGTATCATTACAAATAAGAACACTGCTGTACAATGAATCTCTAAGAACTTAGTCATCTTGTATAAAAACTGTTTTATAATTAGTGAATAGCAACTCCCATATCCATCTGCCCTCAGCCCCTGGAAATCACCATTCTCCTTTCTGTTTCTATGAGTTTGACTATTTTAGATACTTCATATATGTGGAGTTATATAGAATTTATCCTTCTGGGACTGGGTTATTTCGCTTACAATATCTCAAGGTTCATTCTTTACTATCACATATGGCAAGGTTTCCTTCTTTTTATACATGAATAATATTCCATTATATGTATGTATCACATTCTCTTTATCATTCATCTGTGATGGATATATAGGTTGTTCCTACATCTTGGTTCTTATGAATTATGCAGCAATTTTGCCAGAAATATGAGTCTTAATTCTATGTCTGTTTGGTGTGGGAGGTGAGTGTGGCGAGGATAGAGGTAGGAAAAGAAGTAGTATAATGCAGCCCATCCTGTTTCCTGAAACTCTCAGCAGCAAGAATGTGACATCTGACTTTTTTCTTCCTTCTCAGAATAAGAGTCATTCACATTTTAAAAGGTGCATTATATCCTTAAGTTCTTAATTTTAATCCTTTTGGATGAATATTAAGAAATAGGATTGCTGAACTATATGAAAATTTCTCAAGCTACCTCCATGTTGTTTTTCCTAGTGGATGTATTATTGTTATGGTTTGGATGTGAGGTGTCTCAGAAAAGTGCACGTGTGAGACAATTCAAGAAGGTTCAGATGAGAAATCAATGGGTTATGAGAGTCTTAACCCAGTGAGTGAATTAATCCCTGATAGGGATTAGTTGAGTGGTAACTGGAGGCAGATGGGGTATAGCTGGAGAAGGTTGGTCACTGGGGACATGGCTTTGGAGTATTTATTTGTATTTGGCAAATGGAGATCTCTCTCTCTCTCTTTCCCTCTGCTTCCTGATCATCTTGTGAGCTGCTTCCCTCCACCACACTCCTCTGCCATGATGTTCAGCCTAACCTTTAGTCCCAAGGAATGGAATTGGCTGTCTATGGACTGAGACTTCTGGAACTGTGAGCCCTTATATAAAATTTTCCACCTCTACAATTGTTGTGGTCAGATCTTTAAGTCACAGCAGCAAAAAGCTGACTAAAACAACTATTTTGCATTTCCATTTTGCACATGAGCTATCTTTTAGTTTTTTTGTTTCGTTTTTATAATGGTCATCCTAACAAGTGTGAGATGATCTCATTCTGATTCAGATTTGCATTATCTGATGATCAGTGATGTTAAATAACTTTTCATATATACCTATTGGTCATTTTTATGTCTTCTTTGGTGCAAAGTCTATTCAAGTCCTTTTCCCATTTGTTTGTTTATTTTTCTATTGAGTCATAGGAGTTCCTTAGATGTTTTGGATTTTAACCCCTTATCAGATATATGGTTTCCAAACATTTCCTCACATTCCAAAGGTCCCCTTTTCTCTATGTTGATTGTTTCCTTTGCACAACAGATTTTTAGTTTGATGCAATATCATTCCCCTATTTTTTCTTTTGTTCCTTAGTAAAATAGTGTTTTAGTCAGTGTTGTATTGCTATGATCAAAATACCTGACAAGAGTCACTTCAAGGACAATAAGTTTATTTTGACTCAACGTTTCAGAGGTTCTGTTCTTGACCAGCCAACTGCAAAGTGAGGCACAACATCATGGCTGAAGAGTGTGGCACGGGGAAAGCACCTCAGAATATGGCAAGGAGGAAGCAGAGAGAGCTCTACTTCCCCAGGAGCAAAATATAAGCACCACAGTCACAACCCCAATGTCCTACTTCTTCTAGCCACAACTTACCTGTCTACTGTTACTACGCAGTTAATCCTTATCAGTGGATCAATACATTAATTAGTTTATACCACTCATAATCTAATCATTTAACCTCTGAAAATTCTTGCATTGTCTCACACCTGAGCTTTTGGGGGACACTTCATACCTAAACCATAACAAATAGAATGGTATATGCAGAAAGAAAGATAGGTAGACCAAATGGAACATATTAGATTGCCCAATAGTAGATCTACACTTATATGGTAATTTTTTTTTACTTTGATGACTTTTAATTACAAATTCAATGATTAAATTAATATTGATTGGGCTATTCACATTTTATTCCTTTTTTATTTTTTAATTTTATTTTTAATTTATTTTTTAAAATTATTATTACAGACTGCATTTTGATTCATTGTATAGAAATGGGGTACAACTTTTCATTTCTATGGTTGTACACAATGTAGATTCACACCATTCATGTGATCATACATACACAGGGGATAATACCGTCCATCTCAATCTACTGTCTTTCCTTCCACCATCCCTCCCACCCCATTTTCCTCTACGCCATCCAAAGTTCCTCCATTTTTCTCTTGCCCCCCTACCACCACTACCATTTTCTCTTGCCCCCATCAGAGAAAACATTCAGCCATTGGTTTTTTGGGCTTGGCTTATTTCACTTAGCATGATATTCTCCAACTCCATTCATTTACCAGCAAATGCCATAATTTTATTCTTCCTTATCTCTAATATTTCATTGTGTATATATACTACATTTTCTTTATCCATTCATCAATTGAAGGGCATGTAGATTGGTTCCACAATCTAACTATTGTGAATTGAGCACCTATGAACATTGATGTGTCAGTATCACTGTAGCATGCTAATTTTAAGTCTTTTGGGTATAAACCGAGGAGTGGGATAGCTGGGTCAAATGGTGGGTCCATTCCAGGTTTTTTGAGGAATCTCCATACTGCTTTCCAGAGTGACTGCACCAATTTGCAACTCCACTAGCAATGTATGAGTGTGCCTTTTTCCCCACATCCACGCCAACACTTATTATTGCTTGTGTTCTTGATAATAGTCATCCTAATTTGGATGAGATGAAATCTCAGGATAGTTTTGATTTTCATTTCTCTTATTACTAGGGATGTTGACCATTTTTCATATATCTGTTGATTATTTGAAGATTCTCTTCTGCAGAGTGTCTGCTCATTTCCTTAGCCCATTTATTGATTGGGCTATTTATATTCTTGGTGTAAAGTTTTTTGAGTTCTTCATAGATTCTGGAGATTAGTGCTCTATCTGAAGTATGTGTGGCAAAGATTTTCTCCCACTGTGTAGGTTCTCTCTTCACATTGTTGATTATTTCCTTTGCTGAGAAAAAGCTTTTTCATTTTAATCTATCCCAATTATTGATTCCTGATTTTATTTCTTGTGCTGTGGGAGTCATGTTAAGGAAGTCTGGTCCTAAGCCAACATGATGAAGACTTGGACCTACTTTTTCTTTTATTAGGTGCAGGGTCTCTGGTCTCATTCCTAGGTCCTTGATCTATTTTGAGTTGAGTTTTGTGCAGGGTGAGAGATTGTGGTTTAGTTTCTTTTTGCTGCATATGGATTTCCAGTTTTCCCAGCACCATTTGTTGAAGAGGCTATCTTTTCTCCATTGTATCTTTTTGGCACCTTATGAGATAACTGTATGTATGTGGGTTTGTCTCTGTGTCCTCTATTCTGTACCATTGGTTTACCTGTCTGTTTTGGTGCCAATACTATGCTGCTCTTTGTTATTATTGCTCTGTAGTATAACTGAAAGTCTGGTATTGTGATATCATCTGCTTCACTGTTCCTGCTAAGGATTGCTTTAGCTATTCTGGGTCTCTTATTCTTCCAAATGAATTTCATGATTGCTTACTCTATTTCTATGAGGAACATAATTAGGATTTTAATGGGAATTGCACTGAATTTGTATAGCGCTTTTGGTAGTTTGGCCATTTTGATGATATTAATTCTGCCTATCCATGAACATGGGAGATCTTTCCATCTTCTAAGGTTTTCTTTAATTTCTTTCTTTAGTGTCCTACGATTCTTATTGTAGAGGTCTTTCACCTCTTTTGTTAGATTGATTCCCAAGTATTTTATTGTTTTGAGACTATTGTGAATGGGCTAATTTCCTAATTTCTCTTTCAGAGGAATCATCATTTATGAATAAAAATACATTAGATTTATGAGTGTTGATTTTATATCCTGCTACATTACAGAATTCATTTATAAGTTCTAGAAGTTTCCTTGTGAAATTTTTTTGATCCTCTAAATATAGAATCATGTCATCAGCAAATAGTGATAGTTTGAGTTCTTTTCCTATTTGTATCCCTTTAGTTGCTTTAGTCTGTCTAATTGCTCTGGCTAGAGTTTCAAGGATGATGCTCAATAGAAGTGGTGAAAGAGGGCATTCCTGCCTTGTTCCAGTTTTTAGGGGGGATGCTTTCAGATTTTCTCCATTTAGAATGATGTTGGTCATGGGATTAGCAAAGATAGCCTTTACAATGTTGAGGAATGTTCCTACTATCCTTATTTTTTCTAGTGTTTTGAACATTACGTGGTGGTGTATTTTATCAATTGCTTTTTTTTCTGCATCTATTGAAATAACCATATGATTCTTAACTTTATGTCTACTCATGTGATGAATTACATTTATTGATTTCCAGATGTTGAACCACCTAGCATCCCTGGGTTGTACCCCACTTGATCATCATGCATGGTGCACTATCTTAAATATGTTTTGTTACAATTTTTTACATCTATGTTCATCAGAAATATCGATCTGAAGTTTTCTTTCCTTGATGTGTATTTTTCTGCTTTTGATATCAGTGTGATATTATTATTTCTGACATTTCTTCTGCCATGTTGTCATTGGGTTCTATTGATATAGCATCAAGGTTTGTTTGGGACACTTTCTTCCCTTGTTTTCTCATGTTGTTTGTGAATCTTTCCCTCTAGCAGTGTGATTCCAAGGTATTACAGTTTCCCCCCTATAGACTTACAATGTACCTGCAGATTTCTAATACCTCACCTTGAAGTGAGATATCAATATTAGCAGCACACCATACAGCAATATTCCTCCTTAACCCAGATAGTCCCTATTAAGATATTAACCCTGTTGTCTTACTAAGCAGAGATGATGAGTTCATTTTATTATCTATAGCATAACCAATAGGTTTGTAATAAGGAACATAATTCCTAATGGTGGACAAAGAGGATGAGAAGGGGTGTAGGATTTAACATTAATAAGAGATGAGTCTATAGAGTTACTATGTTGTAGGAATAGTGAAAGTGGAATTAAAAGGAATAGGTTGTTAGCATGAGAAAAGGGAGAGTCTCCAACAAAGCAGATATATAAGAGGGAAATAGAGTGAGAAAATATTAATGAAAGAAAAAAAGTAGGGATATAGTAGGTATAATAGGAACAATTGAAATAGTGCTCTAATTTAAAAAGTTCTGCAATAAAATTATATTGCACTGTTCAAATCTCCTGGTCTTCTATAGCCTCATGCTTGAGAGGAACTTGATAATGCATTGTCCCAAGAAGGGTGCTGTTCCACTAGGGATGATGTTCTCCAGGTCAGGAATAGTCAATGCTAGTGGGCAAAGGCAACCCTGTGTTGATAAATGGTCAGTCTTTACAGGTGCTAGACCATGCAGTGGGCCTCAGGGCTAGGTTGTGGGCAGGGTGAGTGGGCCTGTGCTGTGCTCAGGAGCTGGAGGCAGCAGGCCATGCAGCAGGGCCTATGCTTTGCTAGGCTCTCTAGATTCAGGTGGCAGGACCTGTACTGCACTGGGCTCCTTATGTGGTGATCTTTAACAAAGCATCAGAAATACACAATAGGAACATGATAGTCTCTTAAACAAATGTTGCTGAAAAAACTGGTATCTACATAGAAAAGAATGAAATTGGACTCTCATCTTACATGATGCATTCAATTCAACTCAAAATAGATTGATAATTTAAATATAAACCCTGAAATTGCAAAATTAGTGAAAGAAGATAAGGAAAAACTTTATTAAATAGTCTTGGCAACGATTTCTTAGATATAACACCAACTATTTTTTCTTTTTCTTTTTTATAAAGGTTTTGGCTAACTAGAAGTTTCTGTGGAATTTGAAACATTAATAATTAATTCCTTACTAGAAATATGCTTTTACTTTGACTCCTGAAACATGATTTTCTGCCTTTTTAGACATTTTATCTCTTGCTGGCCCCCCATCTTTCCTCTGCACAATAAGAGATCTTTACCATAATTCTGCCTTTATGACATCTTACTAGGGTTACTCACTTCTTATTAGAGTTTTATCTATCTCTTCATAAGTCTATGCTGTAAAGTACATGAAGGCAAACTCTTCTCAAACTATTGCAATCTACTTTTTTAACCCTATAACCTGTTTTTCTTTCCACTATTATTCTTCTAGTCAAACATCCAGAAAGTACTCAACATTTTTAAATATGTTTTCTTATTTTTCAGCAAATTATCAAACATGTTGAAATGGCCACTTTGTGTGAGGTACTTGTCATATGTCTACTCTGCAGTGATATTTAATCTAGACCTTTTGTACATTCATTTCACTCTGCCTACCATGCTTTAACAAGCTGTTCTTCCAAGTTAATCCCTATTTTCCTCTCTAGTCTAAACATCACCTCTTGTGTGAATCTCAACCTGATTTTTTTTTTTAGGAAGGTATGTGAATTTCTTTTTGTAGAATTTTAACTTATCTTTAATAAGTCACTTTTAATGTTTTATTAACTGGGCTCTGTGGTATATACCTGTATTTCCAGCTACTTTGGAAAACTGAGTTTGGGAGGATCACTAGAGTCCAGGAATTTGAAACCTGCTGGCAATGTAGTGAGATATCACCTGAAAAGTAAAAATTATTTATTTTGCTTTGTTTATGAGTATTTTGTTTTATTTATTTCTACTTAGTATATCACTCTCACTAGAAATCTTGAGAAAATTATGCTTTGCTTATCTTTGAATCTTCAGCCTTTTAGTGATCAAAACAATGTGCACCTATATGAACTGACAAGTAATTTTCAAAGATGTTATCTTTAGGTGAAAAGACAACGCAGAAAAGATCAAAGTTTTATATAATTAATAAAATGCATTTTTTCATCATTATTAACTCTTCATCCAAAAATGGTTAAAAGTTAGTAGGAAAACTTGCTTATTAGAAATGAAATAGGATAGGTAGAGACAGAATTGTCAGTACATATTGAAGGGAATAAATATTTTTTAAAGTATCTTTTAAACTTTGTATCCTAATCACATACCATGAGCAAATGCCCTCAGATGTCATGAAATCAGACTTTTTAAGATTGAGATATTTATATATAAATATTTTGAAATATCCAATATGCAGTTTCTGTTACCAATGAAAATTTCTACCAGAAAAATTATCTGTGGTCACCAATACCAGCATTAGCAAGAATGCTAAATGAGATTTGGATTTATTTCCTCTAATTAAACTCATGTGACATTCCATTTCTTTACAAATATTATTATATGAAACAGAAATTTGCATGACCAGATTATGAGAAAGACTATAAATATAGTAAAATTATAAAATATATTTTTAAATTAGATTGTTTCTATTTATTATTCAAACATTCAAAACAAGTTTGTATTTCTATTATGAGAGAAAAACTGTATACAATATTACCTACTACAAATAGTAGTGTTCACAACTGGTCTTAGTATTTTTCTTTTTTGAGGATTATGCTATATTTTAATGATGTACATAAAATCTTAGAGATAGTTCACAATAACCACTTTCAGTCTTCCTACCTTATAGGTTAGAAATTGATATTCACAGCAGTTAAAAAGTTTTGAGATCACATAGATTTTAGTGGAATTTGTCTTAAAATGCTAAGTTCAATTTTTTCCCATATCTCCCGAAGTTTCTTCCTCAGCAATCACTGAATAGTACAAGATGGATGAACTAAAGAAATATTGATAAATAAAATTGTGGAAATAGCAACAAAATGGAGAACCCACAGTGTGCTCCAGGTTTATGGCCTTAATAATGTGGTTGGTTAGTGGTCATCAATGTAATGTAATGTAAGAGAAATTAGATTTGAAGTCAGATACAGATTTCATGGAAATCCTATAGAAAATGAGGCATTATGGAAGAATAGGGAACCAAGCAGAAAATTAAATATGAAATTTCAAGGAAACATAAGATATTTGAGAGCACATTAGAACAGTTGGTACATAAAATGAATACAAAATTTTAAGAATAGTTGGTTTTCTATTCCAAATTCTATACTTCCTTAACATTGATGGTTTAAATTTCTTTCTTAATCTTCTAAATTTTTTGCCCTTACATTGAATATATCAATTTTATTTTACTTGGATGTGTGTAACTGAATTTATGTAACCTTTTCCTGAACTATTTGTGATAAAAATATATTTCTAGGTATTATTCAGTTACTATATATTCAGACAGTGAATTATACAATCATAGGACCATACTTGATACTTGAAGATAATTGGCAGTAAGAAAAATCATTTAAATTGAATATACTTAAGACTACACGTCTTTATTTGAAAATAAATAAAAATTATTAAAATAAATGTATTGCTGTCCATTTTTTAAAAAACTTAGACTTTAAATGTAATGGCATGATAGTTCTTAAAATACACATTAAAATACATGTACACACAGAAATGATCCAATTGCTGGTTTGTACTAGGCATGTTTGAAGCAAAATTATATTAAGAACAATGTGATATGCTTCATCTCACATTCAATTGCATATGTGATCATATTAAGAACTATTTTTTGAAAAAGGTTTTCAAGAATTTTCCCACTTTTCCTGAGAGCCTCTCAAATCTTTGAAAATCGAATACTTCTATAGTGCCTAGCATATTATCATTCTTTTGCTTGTCTTGCAAAATTTATTTTACAAAAATATTTGTATCAAAGGAATTATTTGTTAAAGTTAAATGTAGTTGACTATTTGCACAATAATTATACAAGTAATCAGTTCATTGGTAAATAATATTATTATTTTTGTTTTTGCTGAGCAGAGATTGTTACAGAACACCTACATATCAAGGTCTTACCTGACTGATTTGATTAAAAAAAAGAGCTGATGTTCTTATGGTCTATTACTTTGAAAGGAATAATTAATCATTGAGATGCAAAATTTATAAAATGGATAGTTAGTCATCTGAAATATTAGTTGATTTTAAAAGTTCAGAATTTCATGTAAGCACATGTAGGGATTCCTAGGCAAATTCACCCCCACCTTCATCTGCATAAATGACAGAGCAATCTGTAAACTGAGATCAGGTCACATCACTGTACACTTACATGTTCATTACTGATAAAGACTATTTTTCACAAAGCTATCAATCAAACTATCATCAGAATGTAATCATAGTTCAAAGAATATGAGTTTAGACAATGATTTACATTAATAAATAATCTACTTCAGACATTGTTTTAATTTGCAATAGGGATCTTCCTATATGAAAATGTAAGTTATAGTAATAGATTCATAAAGTCATTATTTGGAAAGGTCAAGAAAGGTTTATCTTTACTAAATTGCATAAATGAGACATGTAGGTAAAGCTTCCTTTAGAATTGTGTAAGCTTTAGTCCTTAGGAATCAGGGTCAGATGTTATGATGTATATGTTTTTAGCACATCCACAGATTTATCATGATCTCATCACACCCATTTTTCTTTTTTCCTCATTGATAAGGTGACCGTCTGATTTATTGTTCAAACCAGGATAGTTCTGAGAATGATATGGGATGCTATTAATAAGTACAGTGACAAAATAAGGATAAGCTGGAACACTAGAGCAAACCAGGACTTAATAATAACCCATTATAGTACTTTTTCATTTAAAATTTCTCTGCTCCTTCACCTTTCAGGAAAATCTGTCTTTACTTATAATACTATAAAATATCAAATACTAATAAGTTATCAAAATATTACCTCTGTAAAAAGTCTTAGCATTTTGGACAAAAGATTAAAGTCATAAAGAGATGAAACTCTAATTTGGATCTTTCTGAATATGATATGGAGTGGCAGTATAGTCTGAAATGGTGCGAATAAAAATGCCTGATACTCCATCTCTTACTAAATTTGGTATTCTGTCAAATTCTCAAGTTTCCAAAGGTAATATGCTAGATTATGCACATGGTTTTATTTTATCTATATTTACCCACTTCTTACCTTCAAGCAAATTGTGCTTTATAGAGATATCAAGCTGATGGCTCATCCAATTAATTATTTCTGTGTTACCTCAAAAATCTCCTCTCTCTTAGATTTTATTCTCATTGAAGATTGTCTCACCTTTTCTGAACATGAGTACAGGAGGTAAATATTAATAATATTAAAGTACTTTATGAATATTTCAAATAGAAAAAACAATTAAAATAGCAAAGCAGTAATATTCAGAAAGCTAGCTCATCTATGTATGTGAGTCCATTAAAAGAAAATGTTCTAATTTCTCTTAGGAGAATAGACACTAGCAAGAGCCGAAGGATGTCTTCCCATTCTTCCTGAACAAAAATAGTTCATTCATTTACTTATTTATTCAATAGAGCTTATTACAGTTCATCACTGCACTAGAAATAAAAATTGAAAGACATAGTTCCTATCTCACAGTCCACCAGTAAAGATAACTATATAAACATGTAATCACAACATTATCAAGTTAACAAAAACTCTATGGAATAGCAAAGAACATAAAAGAACACCCGAAAGGACTTAGTCATATAGGAAAGCTTCACAGAGTTCACAGGCTAGTGGAAACCTTAAGTATAAGTGAGCATTTGCAAAGCAGAGATATGAAGAAATGATACCACAGGCCAGTTGAGTTCACACCAAAGTAAGAAAGCACAGAGGAGAATGCAGTTATTTCAGGAATCTGTGAGTACAAGTTTGTGACTAGAGTATCAAGAACCTGTGTGGTGACAGTCAATCAAGGCAGATAGATCAAAGTGTGAGTGGTATATGGATAACATGGGAAATGACTTTTAATTCAAGAGTTAGCAGGAACTAACAGGGATGTTTTTGAAGATGTTTCTTCAAAAAACCCCATAATCATATTTCAACCTAAAAAGCTAACCCTATTAGCTTTTACAGAATTATGAGGGAATTGTTGAAAGTCTAATGCAACTTCATAAATGACAAGGAGGTTAACCTTTTCTTCCCTTAAAGCATCAGTAACAAGACCATTTATTCATTCATTCTATGTGTGTTGTGTAGTTTTACTTACATAGTTACATGCTAGCTGGTGGGCATTCAAACTTGAACCAGCTACTAAAGTATGATTTAAACAGAATAGGACTTAAACTCAGCTCTCTTGATAAATCTTAAAATTGACGTATGGTTTCTGTTTTTTTACCTAACTTGGTTCTTAAGATATACAATTAAAAATTTTAAATATTGATGATGCTAATGCATGGGTGAGAATTCACATTAAATGTATGCATTTTAGCCCACAACTTATTCCTGACCAAAAATGTATGATAAATTAACAAAGACAGTAAAGGTATTATGTTGATCTTGGCAGATTTCTCCATAAGATATGATTGTCACAGTGATCAATATTAAAGTGACTGTGTCTGAAATGTATTTTTCTAAAACAGCATGACTCAAGGGGAAAGATAATCTCAAAATGTGAGCAGTTTTTAGCAAGTTAAAGGTTCTAGTAAATGTTGGCTTATATTCCTTCTTTTATACCTGGACTATAGGTGTCTTGTCAGGAAAAATTATGTGTTTATCTTTGTATTTTCTATTTAGAATACAATGCTGGAATACAAAATTATAAATGTTAATCAAATAAAACTATGATAAATGGGTACTGCAGAATAATTTCAATTGCCACTTATGTGGGAAACTAAGCCAAAATCTTTTTCACCATTACCAAGAACAGAACCTCTTGCTGGTATTTAATATACTCAAATCCTTTGCAGGGTTGTTTGGAGATAGGAAAAGGCAAACTATGTATAAATTTTGCCCTACTCATGTTTGCACGTTGCTATTTTTTTCTAGGATTTTTCACTTTTATTTATAGTAGTCATTAACCATCATCTGATTAACTTCAGTTCATCTCTAACAATATGTAGGACAAACAAGATTGGAAGAGTAATTGGAAGTTTAGATAGAAATTAAGTTTAGATAGAAATTATTTTTATTCTCATTATTTCACTCAACCATTTCCTCAGAATTGGACACATTTTCCCAGGGAACAATCGTTTGGATATTTTGGTTTTTATTTAAATTTGTGTATATTCTTTGCTACTACCAAATGCATTTTGAAAACAAGATACAAATAAGGACAGAATTGCTCATGAGCTCTTCCTCCATTTTTACAATTGCAGAACCTTTCCCAGTCTCCAGTCTTTTGTTTGCAGAGTTGCAAATAATACAGAGAATGATTATAGTAGAAGCAAGTATTTCATTGAAGATTTTTTCCTCTCGTAAATTATCATTGCAAATATAAATATATCCTCATAAATCTCAACTTGATTGGGCCTTTTCTTGTATGATATTTATCATTTATAACTTATTTGCATATTTATCACATATGTAAATGAATTATATTAATTCTTTCTACTAGATAAGCTTTGTGAGATCAACTGCTATTATTGTTTCAAAATTTTTTATTAGTGTGTTTTAGTTATAAGTAATAGTGGGATTCATTTTAACATATAACTTGTTATTATTCCTTATTCCTGTTATAGTATCTTACAAAGTTCTGGTACAAAGTGGTTCCATTCAGGGTGCAGTGGTGCACACCTGCAATCCCAGTGATTTGGGAGGCTGAAGAGGAGGATCTCAGGTTCAAAGCCAGTCTCAGCAACTTAGCAAGGCCCTGAGCAACTTAGTGAGACCCTGTTTCAAAGTAAAATATAAAAATGGCTGGGGATATTGCTCAGTGGTTAAGCACCCCTGGATTCAATCCCTGGTACTAAAAAAACAAAGGGAGTATTTCCTCAAAAAATATCAAATAAATATTTTCTGCTACCCATACATTAAAATAGCTATGCCCTCTGGAGTAAACAACCTTCACTATACAACATTGATTCAATGTGTCAGCACATTGTGTTCCAAGGTCCAAAGAGATTTAGAAACCTTCAGAATTACTCAAATTATGATTTGGCATTGCTTTTTGATGTGTCAGGCATTTATAGTTGCTAATTTAAATGTAAAATATTTAATGTAAAATGAAATTGATTGAGGAAGAAATAAGTACAACTTGAGTATTTGTATCATTATAATCTGAAAAATGGTAATTACTAAAAATTTATTGAGTACTTCCCATTTTTTCAGTTCCTCTTGTATTCTGTTTTTGTTTTATTTTTTGTTTGTGTGTTTTGCAGTATTGGCAATTGCATGCAGGGTCTCACACATTGTAGGCAAGTACTCTTATCACAGAGCTACAACCCCAAGACCCCTTCTGGATGGTTTATAATGAAAAAGTTTCGATACATTTATCCAAAAAACTTTGTGAATTCAATCTTGATTAGAAGAATTAATATTCTATCATTCTTTGACATAAATAAAGCAATTTTTAGATTTCTGATTATTAATCTTAATTCCGCTGCAAAAATCTTTCTTTGTCTTTCTTTTTGTGTGTGTTTTGGTTTTCTTTTGGATATTTACAAGTGGTCCACTGGGTTTTTCTTTTTGTTTGTTTGTTTGTTTTTAAAAAATGCCATGTTATAAATGCCAACAGAGAATAAAATGGTAACAGTCATATCTCACATGGGCCAAGGATGGAATATGGGATGCTGGAGAATTCCAGAAATCTGATTTACCCTTAGTTTATAATAGGAATCATTCTTTTTTGATTTTTAAGAGATATTACAGATCTCTGAACACTTTAAGAATTCATAACCTCCTGCACTTTTTCTGATTTACTATAATTTTATGATGACTTTACCCATACTCAATCCATCTACCTGCCCTCCACAGATTTTATAGTCTTATTTCCTTTTTTTTCTTCATTTAAAAAAATAAAATAGTTATTCTCTTCTCTGTCTTAACTTACCTCTGCCATCCCTAAATGTCCATTTTTTTTCCATTTGTTTATGGTTTCTTACTAAGGTCTGGCTTTTAAATTCATCTGTTTTACTGTTCAGTAGAGGTATTTCTAGTTCATTCTCAGGGCTTGGTAATTTGGCAGACTTCCATCTAGTTTCTCCAGGCAAACTCCAAAGAAAACTCCTGGAGGAGTAATAGTGATTAAATGCCCAGACTGCATACATTTTCTCATGGCAATAGCACTCTGGAGAAATTAATTAAGCCTTACAGCAGCCCTCTGAGATATTATTATTATCTGCATTTTACATGTGCAAATCTCAACACAGACACTAAAGTTTTGACCTAAGTCAAAGAAAAGTGTTAGTTTCAAACTGAGATTAGCATTTAATTATTATTATTTAAAGTCAATACTGGTTTTTGATTTTGTTGTTTCTTTTTAAAATTATGTTTCACTGGTGTTCTTTTTGCTGTCCCTCAAAATAATTAACATAATGTCATTAATTTAGGAAAAAACTTTTTTCAAAATACAATATTTATAAAAGTATGTAAATGCATGTATTCTTATAGTTTTTTTTTGCTACTTCAACATCAGTTACCTTATAACTTAAAAATTCCTTACCTTTTATTTTGTCTCTAGTTTTTCTTATCAATTCTGTTCAACACATTTTTGTAGTCAAGCTTTATCCTTATTTTAACTGTGCAATCTACACTTATAAATAGTATTTCCTAGTTAGTTTTCTTGATGTTATATTGAGGATTTTTCTCCATTAACAACTTAACTTCATGTTCATTATAAAAATAGCAATCACATATGTAAAAAGTAGTACACTCAGATTCTAATTTGTTTTGCCAAAACAGAGATATAAATGAATTTTTCAAATAGTAAAATCAAGTATCCATCATTTTAAAGATTTAATCAATATGTAGTGGTGATTATGTCTTTTTAAAAATTTTACTTTGTTGAATAAAAGAGGAAATGGTAATATATTATTAGGAAAGCATCTATTATTTTATTAGGGCATAATATGGATTTTAATGGCTACTTTCCAAGTGTATTTCATGACAAGGAGATGGCATCATACCCCTAGATGGTTAGCTGATAAAATTTAAAAGGTTGAATACATTCTTAACTAAAAGAGGTAAGCATAAAATAATTATTGGATATTTAGAAATACATTTGAAAAGAAATCCTTCTCTATACTTGATCAAGTTTAAGTTGAAATAAATTGTATTTTTAATATGCATTTACTATATAATCAGAAAACAATGTGTTAGTTCTTACTAATCACACATTTGTTTACATTGATGAATACTGGGATGAAGTCTATTCTTAATTTCATCTTAATGAATTTAATTAAACAATTATAGAAATAAAAAGGGAACAAAACCACTAATAGTTTGTCATCACGAGCACCTTTTTAGGGAATAGTTTCCCTACTCCCTTTCCATCTTAGGAAAGAGGGAGTATTTAATTGGTTCTCATGAATACCATGATCAAGTTTATTTGTAAATCTTTGGTGCTGTCTCTGTTAAATTAGTTTATGCCAGTACAAGTTTGCTTCCTTAGCATCTTGATGGCAGTAGAATAATGAGCCCTCTTGTTTCTGTAGCAATGGTGTGATCTCAAGAGTATAGCTGAATATAAATGCCACCCGATGATAATAGATGAGCAATATTTCCATGGTTTGTGCCTTTGCCACCACTCCTTAAAAATACCTTTTTAATTAATCAGTGTGACTGGACCTTCTCTGAACTGACTCTGAATTGGAATATAGTGGCATTGGCATGGATAAGGAGGTATCTCAAATACATTCTTGTCTGTCTCATAAATTCATACTTGTGACTTCATGGACATAATCTGGACAAATTTTGAGACATAGTCCTATTACTTCTTTTATAGAACTTACTCCTGTTGTTATGTACCTTTCAAGTCTGACAATCTTTTAATAGTATATCTTGTAGATTTACTTATTATACATCTGCCTTTAATCCTGAAAATTCAATTCAATGAACAAACACTCTTTGACCATGTTACTGCAAGCTGTTGCCTAAAGAAGTATAGTAGGTATATTTTTCTGAAATGAAAATCTCCAGTAAAAATTTCTCAAGAAGCTGTGGCTTATGCAAGGGGATTGGCATTTAATATTACCTTCTAGGACTTCAAACAATCAGCAGATTATAGATGTATACTTAGTACTGTGACAGAAGGTGGTAGTCAGTGCAAAATACAAAAAATGTGATTCAATAAGATCTAAAGTGCATTTATCTAAAATGTCTTTTGGCAAATGTTATTGTTTTATTTTTTTAAGTCTTTAGTCTTCAAAGGTATCTAATATGTAAATCTGTACTAATGGAAGATGAAGTATTGGTTGTAGGAAACCAACATTTGTATCCACATAATTCAACGGTACAGAAACATAATTTAATATGATTGCAAAGCTTTCTGAAAAATGAGTCAGTGTTGTTTGATCTCATACCTTTGTTATGAAATTTCTCAGTGGGTGTTTAGTTTTCATTGACTATCATTTGTGGACATAGTCATAGTATGTGTTTGTCAGCTTTCTATCACTGCATCATGTTTTTGCATGTGAGGCTTCCCCCAGAAAAGCTCATGTGTTAATGCAGGAATGTTCAGAGCTCAAATGATTATATTATAAAGATATGCCCTAATATTAACCCACTCATGGATTAATAATTTGAAAGGATTGCTATACTCTGGGTGGTGACTTTAGGCAGGTAGAGCAGGGCTAGAGGAAATAAGTCTTTAGGGAGGTATTCTTGGATATTATATGTCTTCTCCCTGATTCTCTCTGTTTCCTAGTTGTTGTGAGGTGAGCAGCTTTCCTTCACCATGCTCTTCTGCCATGTTTTTCTGCCTCACTTTGAGCCAGAGCAACAGAATTTGCTTTCCATGAACTGAACCTCAGGATTGTGATATCAAATTACACTTTCCCTCCTCTACATTGTTCTTGTCAGGTATTTTAGTCTTAGTGATGCAAAACTTACTAAAATGCACTGTGATAAAATATCTTAAAGGAGGAAAGTTTATTTTGGCTTTCCTTCAGAGGATTCACGCCATGATCACCTGGCCCCATCATTTTAGGCCTTTGGCAAGGCAGAACAGCATGGTGGGGAGCACATGGAGGAACAGAGCTGCTCACTTCATGATACCCAGGAACCAGAGAGCAAGAGAGAGAAAGGGATACAACCCCAGCACCCAGTGACATACTTCCTCAGTCAGGCCACACCTCCTAAAGTTTCCACCACCTTCCATTAGCCCCACCACTGGAGACTATGCCTTCTACACATGAAACTTTGGGGGACATTCCAAATAAAAATTGTAACATGCTAGTAATTCAGGACTCAGGAAAACTTGAAGCAATTACTTCACTTTTAGAATAAATTCTTTTAAGATAAAATTTTCAGTAAAATGGATGTGGTCGCCTAACATTATGTACCTGAAATGTGTGTTTTCTGTCATATATCACAAAGAAAAATAATAATGTTACTCCAACTGAATTAGTTGAAATAAATTATTTTATTTTCAACTCTGAGCAACAAAATTTAAGAAATCAGAGAAGCCTCGATTTGGGATTTAAATTACTAAACAAGAGATACTTGTTTCCCTCCATTTTTGGCTTTCATTTCCTTAGGTACTTCTTCCATGTGGTTTCAAGAGTCTGTTACATCTTCCTGTCCAAATATATTTCTGATTGGAAATAATATAGTTATTTATTTTATAGCTCAAGGGCAAGACCCTAATTGAGCTTATTTGTTTGATTTGTATCTTGTTCCTATCATAAATTAGTAACATGACAAGAGGAACAAACAGTATTGATTGGCTTAGGCCCCTTAGTAGGTACACACTTGTGAGGTAGGGAAGATATGGTAGAGTCAGCTTCACCTAAATACCATGAATGAGTTGACAGAAAGTGGTTTTCTCATATCAATATCACTGTATTGATAGAGGGAATTCATAGTACAAAGATTTTTTTTAACATAAACATCTACTACATACTGAAAAAAAATCAAACTTCAAAACAAAACTGTCAAACTTCTAAGAGCATATAACTAAAAAAATACCAAATTTTATCCTAAAATTTCCTATTCATTATCACCCCTTCAGTTTTGTTTCCAATTTAGATTCTTACTTAGTCCTTTATTATAATCAGTTTCTTGGTGGGGGGAGGGGAAGAAAGAAAAGAATACTAAATCTCCTTCTCACTCTATTGACAGTACCACACTCACTTCAACCAGGTTTGAAAGCAAGTTTGTATCCTCTTTATTTCCATCAACTAATTCCACTTTTGATTCAGAACTATGATGCATGAATGTTAATGTAGCACTGTAGAACAGTACTCTTTTCTAGAGTGTATTTATTTTTTTATTATACTAGTTTTCTAGTATAAGAAATTACTATGAACTTGTTGATGAAACAGCAGAAATTCATTCTTGGAGTTATGAAGGTAAAAAGTCTGACATCAGGCAGGGTTGCCCTTCCTGTGAAAACCCTATAAGATCAGTTCCTTACCTCTTCTAGTTTCTAGTTGATCCAAATTTCTGTCCTTGTGGCCACATTACTTCACTTTCTGCATCTTCATATTGTCTTCCTGTGTTTATCTGTGTTTATACCCTTTGTCTCTCTCTTAAAAGGATGCTTACATATTAAGTGCCTATCCAGATAATTCAAGGTAGTCTACATGTCTCAAAATCTTTAGCCCAATTTCATTTACAAAGACTGTTTTTCCAAAACAGGTAAAATACCCAGGGATTGGGTGTGGATATTTCTTGGTGAACTATTTTTTGTTTAGCCACAACTAAAATATTTCGTTTTTACTCTCTAAATTATTTCATGTTATTCCAATCCTTCAGAATTTCTGTTCAAGTAAACTAATGAAGGCGATGAATGAACACTTAAACTCCAAGGACTATTCTGCCTACACTCAAAATCAACTGATGGTTTTCTTTCATACTGTATTAGGAAAATAGCAATAATCAGCCAAGAACATCTCAGCTTCCTGCCACTACATCTATACAACTGAGGCTATCCCTATCTTTCTTATTTCTCATCTTTTCTGTTAAATAAAAGATTGACCTTGCTCCTGGTCTCTGTTCTAAGACTGATCCTAATTCTTGTGCTCTGGATCCTATGTCTTCTCATCTTCCCAATCCTGTACTCTCATTCACTATCACTGGGTATATAACTTGACAACATCCTTTAGTAATGTACATTGTCAATACATCGAAACAAACCAAAATATAGTATAACTTCTAACACCAAATTTTACCTCCTTAAATTTCTATTTTATTTATATTTAGCTTCTCAAAAATAAATACATAAGCCAAATTTGAAATATCATTTCTAATATATGAAAAAAACAAAAATAAAATTCCTAAATTCTCTCCATTTTATTGATATGTAATATATAGTGAAATTTTTAAAGTTATTAAAAAAAGAATATGGAGAATATTTACATCTAAACATGGAAGCGTACCCATATTGCTGAACAAATCAAACAAGTAGCAGAAGCAGAAGTTTATTTATAGCAGGACATTTTTTGTCCAAACCTCCCCCTGCACATATATGAATTAAGCAAAATCTGAAGGAATGAAACACACTGTATTAGCTGTGCTCATTCATAAAAATGGAATGTAAAAAAAAGGTACAAAGGGATTTGGTTTTGCATTTGTCTGTTTTCTTTTGTTTTTATCAAGTAGCTACTTTTTTATTATTTGTTCATGTAAAAATATATTAACTGCCTGATAGGCCAGGTAATAATGTATCGCATATAGACAGTTACAAAGATAGTTAGGGCTTGGTTGCTACAACATAAATAATAATAGCAACTAACATTTATTGACTATATAATAGCAGCTATTCAAAGTACTTTTTAGACAGTAATTAATTTAAAGCTTATGTAATTTATGTGATAGTATTATTTCTATCTTCCAAATGAAGTTAGAAAATTTAAATAATTTGCCATGATCACACAGCTACTAAGTGGGAGAGTCTGACCAAGCTCTTAGTGACTATATTATATTGCATAAGTCATGGAAATTCCCTTGAAAAATCTTTTCTATTTACTGAAAATTCTCACATTAGGAACATCTTGTATTTGCCATCAAGCACTTCAACTGTAGTTTAAATTCATTTCTTCCTTTTTTGACTATGATAAGTAGAAAGAGGAGAGAGGATTTACAGATCTACTAACTACTATTGACATTTAAACATAGATATCTAATTTATTTTAATTTTTTATTATTTTAGTAAATTTAGCACAAATAGATAAAATATATGTCCAACTTATATCTGTTTTGTTTCCTGTTTTGGAACTTTATGCTACCTCTGCCTTTATTGCTCAATTTCCAAAGTCATTCATCTAATAAATTTACTTGTATTGTTAGGTTGTCATAATCGGTTTATTGCCTTGAGAGCACTTTATCTAATCTTAATGGAGGGGAATTAAAGCTCCAGCTGACAAAGCTTTATATGCTTCCAAATGATCTCCATTTTCTATCACATGACTACCCCCAATTAACTATAGTGTTAATGCTTTTTGTTTTTTATGATAAAGAACACAAAACTGCTTGTCAGAAAAAGAAATTAGCATTACACCAGATAATTTCAAATTGATGCCAATGCAACACAAGAGTTTACAGTCTGGAAAATATGATAAGTTGAATTTCAATACTGAGATTTAATTATCTGATTTTTTTCAAAATTACTCTGTCTTTTTTGGTTAATGAAATAACTTCACGTATAGTGAATCCACATTTTAAATAATTTAAAAGTACCATTTAGAATACAATAATATTTTACAGTTTCATTTTGAATAAGATTTGAATAAAATGTTCTTATTTTAGAAGAATAACATCAAATTGACTAATGCTACGTAATCAATCCTAGATCTCAAAAATCATGTGTTGTAAAATCATAATTATTATTCAATGGCATTAGTATAAAATTGGAACAATTAAGTTTTGATCTTATCCTTTTTAATTATATATATTGGCTGAGGGTAAGCATTTTTTTAAAAAGCCAATTTTCAAACTAGGAAGGAAAATTGTGCTATTTCCACTGAAGTCATTAAGAATTTTGAAGCAGTGTGTAACGCCCTCCAAGAATAGTCCTTGGAGTTTAAATGCTCAATCACTCTCTTTGTTAGTTTATTTCAACAGAAAATATCTTGTTCACACACTAAACAGAGTTGGAAAGAAGCCACAGATGATTATGATTACTCAATAAAAGAGATCCTTTATGTTTATGTTGCTTTGCTCATAATCTCATATCTAGTACTATAACCAATAAATTATTTTCAGTTGTTAGAAAATCAGATGCAGTTCATAATTAATCTCTTTAACAAACCAATAGGGATTTTATACCTCACCACTCTTCCCTAACACTACATATGAAAACTTTAGTGTGCATAATATGAGATATATCAGAAAAATTATATAATTATTCAAAGCAAGTATGCATTTTTATAGTTTTAGCTTCAATTTAAAATATATTTTGAATCAAGAAAATCACAGATTTCAACAGCATATGAAATTTCTTAATATAGTTTGTAATTTTTTGGTTTAGAAATTGTGCCTGAAGAATAATTTTTAAAAAATCAAGTAGCATAGTCATATTTATCTCTATTTCTTTAATTCTTTACTTGGTCATAACCTAAATTAGGATATAAAATGTTTTAATCAGTCAATATCCTTTGAATCATATCCCCATTAGTTCTATTTTTTTTTTGATGTAGTATCATATTGTTGCTCATTGTTAAGTAGTAATGCAATATCACATGTCACTTATAAAACCACTTTATTCTGTATTAGTTTTATTTAATGAACTATGTATACTATTTTTATTACCTTAAGTAGCTTTGTTATCTTAACTGTGTGAATAAATGTATGCTAAATGGGAGACTTTGAAATAGGAATGACCCAAATTTTATTGGTTGGATATATAATACCCCCCTTCCAATATGCAGTCTAAACCCAAGCTCCACATATAATCAGCAAACATTAGTGTTGTACTATGAACCAGACACTGTTCAGTTCTAGGTTTATGAAAATATGTGAAAATATGTGAACTTTTCTTTAATATCTGCATTTTCTCCAAGCACCCCACTCCTCAAGCTTTGCTATTGCTTACCCTATTCTTCATAAAATTATCTTGACTCTTGGCCAAGTACATAAGTCATTGACTAAATATTTTTAATGCATTCTAAGCCTAGGAGAATGCAGAGGTGGTACACTAATTAGTATCACTAGATTAGTGTACTACCCAATAAATCATGACATAATTACTATTAACACCTCTCAACTGAAAGTAGAAGCCTGCATGCTCAAAACAATCATGCACAGATTGCAATTTCATATTTCTGTTCTCATGTCTGTCTTAATTCACTCATAAAAACTTAAGAAATAAATTCCTTATGGATTAAAATTCAAATTAACTCAAGATTCATAACATATTTGAATGATAGTTAATTAGAAAGAAATGCTTTGGCTTTTTTCCTCTTTGTTCTAAATTGGGCAACATGTTTTGAGGTACTGTCTTGAGATTATAAAAGCAAATAAGTGCAGTGGCGAGTCAATTCTCCTTTTAATACATACAAAAGAATAAAAGAGCCAAGTGCATTTCAGTTTGTGTTAGAAATTCATTTGTATATGTAATATACAAAAATGATTTAGATTTCATCGAGTTGGATTTCATTTACTTGTATTTAAACTACAATGGGATGAACTAAAGGAATTAATATTGACATGTTTCCCTCCCGGGTCCATCTTTTTTTAATTGTGCCTATCTATTACCAGATCTGCACAGATATCAAAAAGTTCCCTATGGTGTTTTCCTGCTTGTTTCTTAAAGTGAAATAGAAATAAATCTTAAGTCAGTCCTTACACTAGTTCATTAAATTCCACTGTCTCTGGTCTGTTCCAAGACATTACTCTAGCCAGTCTCCTTTCATTTTCTTTCATAATCAAGTTTCATGGAATCATTTCCATAATTACACATGCATGGATTTCTCTCTTCGTATAAAGGGAAAAAAAAGTTTATTTTACTTTACTTCCCTTGCCAGCAATTGCGCCATATAATATTTTGCTTCTCTTTGTGGTGAAAATGCTCAATAGAACTGTTTATTCTTGCTCTTCCTGATTTGACTTTACTGGAGTTCCTTAGATCCACCTTTTCAAACAGGCTTTCACTATCACTATGGAACCCAAACTTCTCTTGTTATGATAATAAAAACTTACCTCTACATTCCTATGTCTAATAGTCAATGCTCTCTGTACATCCTACTTGACAAATGGCTACCCTTATCTCAACATTAAACGCTGTTTTTCTCATTACTTTAAGTATTAAATTGTGTTTCAGGACAGAATACTCTTTAGGGTTTCTCTTGTTTTTGTTTATTTATTTATTTATTTATTTATTTATTTATTTATTTAAATGATAGGCAAAAACATAAAAGATGTGCATGTTAAGGGGGTACAGTGTAGTCTAATAAATGAATATATTGTGTGATGTGTGATATGTTTAACTCCACTCTCTGGGATTTTCTCTTGCCATACTGTTTTCTCTTCTATTGTTCAGTTACTTAGTGTTGATGGTGGTTTGCCCACTTTCTTCTCTAACCACTTCCATCTGTGATTTCATCTGTACACATGATTTTAAATACCCTCAATGCATCAACTTACATTTCTATTATCAAGGCCCTGAAGATACTTCAGACCCTCAACCATTTTCTTGGCATCTTCACTTGGATTCCTAACAGGTTTCCCAAACTCAACTGAATTCTTACCAAATAACTTTACTTGCAGTCATCCATTTTAGTTGATGGAACTATATCATCCTTCCAGTTGCACAGTTGGAAGTTATTGGACTTCATTTTCCTAACTCATCTATTAGGAAATCTCTGGCTTCACCTTAAAAACATATCCATAGTTCAGTTTCTTATCACCACCTCCACTGCTAACATTCAGATCAACAATTCTCATCAATCACCTGGATTACAGCAATCATTTTCTAATTGATTTATTATCTTCCACTCGTCTCAGTTTCTCCTCAACACAGAAACAAAATGCTTCTTTTAAAACTTAAGTCATATTGTGGGCTTCTTGTTTTTCTTCAAATACTCAGGCATAATCCTTCCTGAGGTCCTCTCCCTTGATAAAAGCATGGCCATGTTTTTCATCTCTTTTCCATCCATGTTAAAATGTTATTTTAAGGAAACCTATCTTAATCACTATTTTAAAAATTGGAATCCATTTATCTCTCCACTGTTTTCCCATATGGCTCCATTGTTTTCATCTATAGCATTTATAATCTTCTAATTTGGCTATGTAATTTTATCATGTCTACATTTTAGTATCAGTTTCCTTTCACTAGAATGTAAACTTCACAAGACAGTTTTTTTCTTTTTTCTCTTCTTTTATTGTCTGTGAGAGGAAATGGGTTCATTTTATTTTCTGGTACTGGGAATTGAACTCAGGGGTATTTTACCACTAATTCACACCACAAGTCCTTTTTTAAATTTGTAATTTTGAGACAGATCTTACTGCTAAATTGCTGAGGCCGGCTTTGAACTTGTAATCTTCCTGCCTCAGCTTCCAGAGCCATGTGAAGTATTATTCACTACTATCACCCACTTGCTCAGAGAGGGCTCTCAAAACATACTGAATAAATGAACTGGTATGCTTAGTATGTACCAGGCAATGTGCTACACTGATTACCTCATTTTACCTGGAGAAGAATTTTATGAGGTGGTTATTATTATGCTGCAGGTAGAGATGATAAAATGAAATCTTTACCATTGTAGGTAATGTTCCAAAGTTAAACAGTCAGCAATAGCAAAGATGGAATTTAAACCTAGGTAGCTTCAATTCAAAGCCTGTACTTCTAATCCATAGTGCTTCATATCTTAAAATTAACACATTATTATGTTTAAAGCATATATAGAAAAATAGGTCAAACTCTCAAAACAAATTTTCTGGTGATATTTGTGGAAAAATAATAACTGTTCTTCTTGACAACAATAAAAAGTCATTGTTATTGACATTTGACATTCAGAATTTATCTTATACCTTAATGAAACATATCAACTAAGCCATTTCCTGCCTTCATGAGTGTGAGATGTGACATGTCAGGTCTAATATACTCACCATGAGAACAGGCAAATACAGATTGAAATGCTTGTGAAAGATGTACTGAATAGTTTTGACCCTTTGGTGGCACAGTGACAGAATAGTCTCTTCATTAGGAAATAGAAATAGCATAAAACCTGTCACCATCAGCAAGAAAACTCATGAGAAAATGACTAGTCATCATTTTTAATTTAGAAAATTTTAATATCAGCATTGGCTTTTCTTTCCCTCCATGTTAATATCTCCTCCAAGCTGTACAAGTGGTAATACATTATGAGGTTAATGATTATTATATTTCTACACTTTCAATTCTCAAATTGACAATTTAACTTCACATTTTATGAAGCATTAAAATATTGTTATTATTCAGTAAACAGTTAATGTGACCTGCTTGTTACTCAGAAAAAATATATTTTCTGAATATTTCTGAGGTATTAATTTATGATTCTATTTTAGTCTATTATTCATTTTATATTCAGAAAATATAATGAAGAAACCCAACATATTTTGAGATTTTTAACCTTTGGTTACAAATGAATGATTCTAATTCTCCCACTTAAATTATGATACATATATTTTACATTACCATTGTCATTGTTTTTTGTTACTATTCATACTAGTATTTTCTATAGTTCATGACATTTTTGTTATTTATATTACATTATTTTCTGTAATTTATGAATTATGACTTACCTTAGATGGGTCATTATTTTTTGTTTTTATTTTGAAAATTTAAAAACCTTTAGAAAAGTGGAAAGAGGAATAACAGGGCATTTGTGTGTTCTTCACCTAGATTAATCAGCTTTTAAGATTTTGCCACAATGATAACATCTACCTCTCTCTCTCTCTTCCACAACATACATGTATGTATGTAAACATATGGAGACTTGTTTATTTATTTTGATGAACCATTTCAAAGGAAGGGACAGAAACTGTGCACTGCTTCACCCCTAAATACACAAACCTATTCTAATGATAAAAACCTTTCCTTATTCCTTAAATAAGGAAATATCACTTTGAGAAAATTAACATTCATTTATCAATATCATTTATTATGCAATCCATTTTCAGTATCCCCAGTTGACCCAAAAAGACCAAAGCTTTAGCTTTTTATTAAAAAATATCTAGGATTCTGGGACTGGCATAGTGCATGTCTTGTATAAGTGAAGACCTGGATTCGATCCCCAGTTCGAAAAATGAAAAGACAAAGATAAGTAAATAAGTAAATAAATAAACAAACAAACAAAAAACAAAAAAACAAAACCCACTACCAAAAAATCTAGGATTCTTTTAAGTTTCCTCTGGAATTGTCCCTTGCTTTTATTGTTATCCATATTGCTGAAATTTTAGCAGAATCAAGACCAGAGTTATTTTGTAGATCATCCCAATAATGTTTGAGCTGAAAGCTTACTATTGAATTATTTAATAAGATTGCCAACATTATCTTGGATTTCCCTTTCTTTATATAATGAAGATGAGTATCTACGATGCAAAATTTCTGATCCGTATATCTAACAGGTTACAGAGTTGGATTTCAAACTCAAGAACATCACATTTCAGACTACAATCCTATAAACAATGCAAAATTCCTTTATTGAGCAAATCCTATTCCAGGATGTATAGTGGTATTTATTGTTTAATATTGATAAATTTCTTCATATATCCTTTCTCACATGCCAAGTGCAGTAATGTTATTACTTCAAAATTACTGACATTGTTAGGGAGGCTTATTGGCAGAAAACATTAGTTAAAAAATAATTTTAGGGCTTCACTAGATTTTTTTCTATATTATCAAATCGTGTCAAAACCTGACAAAGCAAGAATGCATTAAAGAATGATTCATTCAGAAAATCCTAGACAGGGTGGTTTTGTTAGATCAAGGATAGAGCTTGCAAAAAGCACTGTAGCTGATAAATATTTGCTATTTTCATCTTATATCTCCCAATCACGCAGAAATAATTCTACCTTATATTTGATATTTTGTAATTTTCAATATAATTGTTACTAAGTCAAAGAAACCTCATGGCAGAAGTGCCAAATGAGTGGTAAATTTGCCACAGATAGGTCAATAGAAAAGCAAATAAAATCCTTCCATTAAAGGATCAGTGCCCTCGAAGTCATGGCTAGGCAATGGATTTAACTACAGAGAGATTCATGACTATGTTTGCCTTCGTGAACAAAACTCCAGGGGTGTGAGGGATGTAGCTCTGTGGTGGAGTGCTTATCTAGCAATTCAAGGTCCTGGGTTCAATCCCCAGCACAGAAAAACAAAAAATAGGTGAGATGGTAAGGACACCTTCTATGTCTCTACCACATTTCAAAACTCACCTGAATGCACCAAATTGACTAATTCACAGATAGCATGCTTCTCAAAAGGATGTTGATGAAAAGTTGTGCTCTTTGCTTCAAATGAGGTTTGGATTGGCTGAATACCAATGTTTCATACCTACCTCACCTATTATAAATAAGGCTTCACCTTAAGAATTTGCTCTTATTATCAATTCATTTTACTCTTTGTCTTTTGCCTACTGTTAAGGACTGAATTGTATACCCACAAATTCATATGTCAAAGCCTACCTACCTCTTAAAGTGAAGGTATTTAAACAGGAGTCCTTTAGGAAGTAATTACCTTTAGGTAGTGAGGATACAGTCCTCATGATGGGATTAGTGCATTATGAGAAAATACATGAAAGATATTTCTTTCCTTTCCTTCATGATGTGAAGATAAATTGAGAAGGCAGACATCTGCAAGGTAGGAAGGAGCCCATTACCATGAATCAAATCTGCCAGTTCTTTGATCTTGGACATCCAGTCTCCCAAACTGTGAGAAATTCCTGTTGTTTAAGCCCCCCAGTCAATGGTATTTTGGTATAGCAGCACATTATGAGTATACATCTATCTACTCTCATTCTTTCCTTGACTTCTTTGTGACCTTGCTCTATTACTAACCTTTCTACTTCAAATTATAATTTGTCTTTCTGAAAAATTTACATAACTTTTTAATGTTTTTATTAGTGAAGTATAGCTATACATAATAGTGGGGTTCATTTTGACATCATCTTACATGCAAGGAATATGATTTGCTCCATTTCAGTTCCCAATGCTTCCTTTCCCTTCCCTCTTCCCTCTCCTTATTCTCCTTCCTCTACTCTATTAGTTTTCCTTCTATTTATTTATAGTTTTTTAAAATTGATACTGTAGAAGTATACATAAAGCTGAAATTCACTTTATGAATTTGTGAAATTCATACAGGTAAATGGTATAATTTGGTGAAACAGAATAAATAACTTTTACTGAGACTTCTAATTAGACTTTCATTCTCTTGCCCTTACCCATGGCAGGCACATGTGACATTTTAAAGACTCTTTTTATATTATACCTAAGGAAATTATTTTCCTTCACATGGATTTTGATGTATCTAATTAGGTTATCAGTTTGATGATTTGTTCCTTTTATTTTGATATCTTAATAATATCTTCACTAAATTCAGAATGAAATTAGATAGAAAAAACTTCCTGCCCCATTGAAAGATGTTCTATTCTAAAACTTTTAAATTTAAATAGTACAAATAATAATCTTATCTTATGAATCTTCCTACTAATAATAATCTAATAATATTATAAAGGGATTAAACTTGCTTTTAAAAACTTTTTTTTTGTAATTGTCTCCTGTGTCTTTATGTTAGGCAGCAAAGCTGAAGTGGTGAAATAGACAAGGTTCACACATCTACAAACTTTCAGAGAAGTGGGGAAATAAGTTATTTCAATATGTGCTATTAGAATTTAGAACAAACAGAAATGATTTGTTAAATTTGGGGTATAGTAAAAGATGCCTAAAGATATGCCACTTCATTATAAGTCCTAAATAATAAATAGGAGTTTTCAAGGTAAAGAAATAATATCTGAATTATAAATGTATAAAATAAGGTTTTGTTATGTAATGATTTTCTCTCTTATATTGCTATGCATATGACTATTTTCCTATTATGTGAAATCAATTTGTCAAAGTGAAATATTAATTTCCTAAGTTCTTCACTTCCTGTGAAAATTATCAAGACTAAAGGACTCAGATCATACAGTTACTCTGTGGCATATAGGGGAGGTTCCTTTTCTCCCTGTGCAAGTTAGGTGTTCAGGTTTACCACAACAAAGGGGAGAAAAAAATGAAGCAGAGGAAGTGAAAAACAGTAACATCAATAAGACTGAGGTGCACCATAGTAGTTACTTTTCCTTTATTATATCTATTTTTTTAAAAATCAGACAGACTAATAACCAGTTTTTCCAAGTGCTGAGTTGAGTGAGGAAGTGTCTAAGCCTTAAGTGAATCTGGTTTTCCATTCAGTGTGTCATGGGAGAAACTTTAAACTTTAAGCACTTTTCTTTTCTCCTTTTCTTTTCTTTCTTTTCTTTTTGGTTCCACAGAGTCTTGACATATCTTGAGAACGTAGTAACTCCTACCTTCTCAAATGATCAGGTAAAAAGTTCTTATAATAAGACTTGTGGATCAGCAGAAACTCAAAATTAAAAGGCTACAAATCACTCTTGAAAACAAGTGGCCATATCTCTTGAATTTCCAAAAAGTCCAGACCAGAATAATTACACCTAAAGACTCATCAGTCCAAAAAAAATGTTACTCCAGCTACACATCAGTATTGTCTGTTAAATCAAAGGCATTGAAAAGTTATTGCCTCCCCCTATTCTGCCAGGCTTCTTGATGTTTCATAAACTCACCTTTCAAACAGTCATTTTAAAGAGAAGACAGAGTTTACATGAATCAACCATTTAAACTGTAACGGGATCTGTTCAATAAAAACTATGTTATCTAAAGAGATTATACAAATTATTGGATCTGACCACATTTCCCTAATGGAAGTTAAATTTTGTTCTCCCTCGTCCTACCAAGTTATAAGGTGTTTTCTTTTTTTGTTTTGTTTTTTAACATGGCAGTAGAATATATTTTGAAATATTATACATACATAGAATAAGTATTACTTGTTCCAATTAGGATTCAATTATCATGATTGTATATGATGTGGAGTTATACTGGTCATGTATTTATATATGTGGGTAGGAAAGTTATGTTCAATTCATTCTACTTTCTTTCCTATTCCCATATCCTCTCCCTTACTTCATTCCCTTTTGTATAGTCCACTGAACTTCTAATCTTTCTCTCCCTTATTTTGGGTTAGCATCCACATATCAGAGAGAACATTCTGCCTTTGTTTTTTTGGGACTGGTTTATTTCCCTTAACATGATATTCTCCAGTTCCATCCATTTACCAGCAAATGCCATAATTTCATTCTTTATTGATGAGCAATATCCCATTGTGTATATATACCATATTTTCTTAATCCATTCATCTGTTGCAAGGCACCTTCGTTGGTTCCATAGCTTGGCTCTTGTGAATTAAGCTGCTATAAACATTAAAGTGGCTGTGTCACTTTAGTATGCTGATTTTAAGTCCTTTGAGTATAAATCAAGGAGTGGGATAATGGTCAAATGGTGATTCCATTCCAGGTTTTCTAAGGAATCTCCATACTCCTTTACAGAGTGGTTGCACCAATTTGCAGTCCCACAAGCAATGCACAAATGAACCATTTTCCCAACATCCTCCCCAACATTTACCCTGCACAAAACTCAACTCAAAGTGGATCAAGGATTTAGGCATTAGACCTGTGACCTGTCACTATTAGAAGAAAAAGTGGGTCCATCTCTCCACCATGTCAGCTTAGGAATTAACTTCCTCAATAAGACTCCTAAAACACAAGAAGTAAAATAAATCATCAATAAATGGGATGGTATCAAATGAAAAAGCTTTCTTCATAGCAAAGGAAACAATCAAGAACATGAACAGAGTGCCTACACTATGGGAAAAAATCTCTACCACCAAGCACCTCAAAACAGAGCATTTATCTCCAGGATATATAAAAACTCAAAAAGCTTAACACCAAAAAACAAATAACCCAATAAGTAAATAGGCTAAGGAACTGTATAGACACTTCAGAGAAAAAATACAGATGGTCAAAAAATGTAAGAAAAAATGTTCAACATCTCTAGCAACTAGAGAAA
>JAJEJO010000394.1:0-20046 GCA_020662805.1 Glaucomys volans
GCCATTTTCTTATGTGGAAAAAGGAGCCAGGCCAGGCACATGCCTGTAATCCCAGCTACTGGATAAGCTGAGGCAAGAGGTTCATTTCAACCCAGGAGTCCAAGGCCAGCCAGGACAACACAGCCAAACCCATCTTGTTTAAACAAAGAAAATCAGCATTGGTCCTAAAAGATGGAGAGTCATTCCTGAGGCTAATGTGGCAGCTCTTATTTAAAAGGCATTGATGGAGGGTTTTTAGTCCAAAAAGTAGTTCACTTTCTTTCCTCCTCCATATAACATGCATTATGCTTCAAATTAACCTTATTTTTAAATTTTGAATTTTATCATTCAAAAATGCCTACATAAAGCAGTCAAAAAACAAAACTTTTTAAATCCAATTATCAATCTGATTTTTGCCAACATCCATGTAATAAGCAGTGATTTTTTTTCCTTTTAGTGTCACCAACACATTTATGATCAAAGTTTAGTACATGGCAACAGTTTTCATCTCTGTAATTATTAGCGTTGGCTTGAAAGAAAAATCCTTGCTTGTGACTGGACTAGAAAGTTCTTTGCAAATCCTTCTATGAGATTTCTGGTGGCTGGAGAATGACCTAGGTAAGAGTATTCAATTTATAGTCAAAATTTTTTTATGCCCTGCCTTATAATCAAGACGACATGGAGTAGGGAAAGAAGTTCTGCACTGTGAAATAACTGCTTGAAAAGTAAGTTAAAGTAGTGACAGGGCAGGCATGCATTTATTTTGCCCTGAATCAGGATTCTGATTTTTGAAACCCAACAGGAAGGATAAGGGAAGCAAAAAGAAGACTCCACCCAGGCAATCCCTGTCCGGCGTCTTGTCTATAAATCAAGGGAGAGAGGGGCCAGGTGGCCAGTGGGTGAAGCCACTGGGTAAGCAGGTGGCCAGAGGGGAAGCTGGACCAGAGCAGGGCAAAGGCAAACAGGGTCGGGTGGGAGACCTGGCGTGGGCTGTGGAATAGGGGTCTGGACCAGATGGGTAGTCCTCCCACCCATCCCTGCCGGGTCGGCGCGCATGCACTGGCCAAGGCAAGGAAGCGCTGGGTTGTGGGAAGCTCGGGGGATTAGCTCAGCCCCCTGTAAGCGGCTCTTGTCGACCCCCACCCCGACCCCAGCTTGAGTTAACCAGTCCACCAGTGGGCAGGTCCTGTCACTGCCCCCCATCCCCCATCGGTCCTTAAGGGTCTGTGCCGCACGCGGCCCCTGCCGCCTGGACCCCTCCGGCTTCTCTCTGGGTGGCCAGGGCCGCGGCGCAGGTTCGGGAGCCGCGGGCCAGGCGGGGGTCTGCAGGCTCACTCACCCGCGTGCAGGCCGCCGGCCTCGGGGCCGTTGTCCGGGCCAGCGGCGCTGGGCTGCGCGTCCGAGTCGGTGTAGGTGAGCCAGGTGGACTCGGTCTCTCGGGTCCAGCTCTCGTAGTAGCGGGGCTCGATGGCATCAGCCCTGCTCCCGCCGCAGCCCATCCTCCCGCGCTGTGGGCGCGCCCGGCGGCCGCTCGGCTCGCTGCTGGCGCTGTGGCTCAGCCCAGGCGGCGCAGTCCCGGCCCAAGAGAAGGCGGCAGCAGCGACATCGCTTGGGAGCCCGCGCCCGCCGAGCTCCTGCTGCGCCTCCTCTCTGCTCTGAGGCCCTCCCCCTGCCCACCTCCCCTCAGCTCTCCCCACACCCAGTCCCAAGTCCCCCGCTCTCTACACCCTTCCTTAGTGCTCTGGAGCAGGCCTGGGTGCAGGAGCCACCGCAGCGAGGAGGGTCTCTGGAGGGACTCGACCCGCCTGCCAGGATTAGGGTTCCCAGGCGACTATCCATCCATTCACGCATAATCCACCCATCCACCCACTTGTCCTTCCTTCCTCCCTTTCGTCTTTCCTAGAAAGGGGCTCACAAGGTTTCTGGACACAGTCCTAGGAAACTGGGGAGACAGTGTTGCCACCAAGAATTAAGAAGAGTGAATGCCTGTTTGGGCTGATTTGGGGAATGGGGCCTATGATTTCAGAGAATTGGACTAGACCCTGTTCCTAACACCCCTTCCAGGTCTGCAGCTTTGCGATTCTTTGAACTTTGTTCTCAAGGGATAAAACGATCACCAGGACCGTCCAGGACCCTTCCCTGAGTGGTATGGGAGTCATGGCAGGCTTCCCTCCAAACCCAGGAGTGGCCTTGTCCAGTTCCTCAATTCCAATCCTCAGCCTTTCTCTGGTGCACTCTAAAGTTCATAGGGGTTCAGACCTAGAACTCAGACTTGGATAAACTGATGAATTTGTCCCAAAGAACCTAGAACAGGAGGTAAAAGAAGGAAACCATCCTAGAGGGCTGGGAAAGGTGAAAGGTTTGGAAGAATAAATCCTCAATGATTAGTCTGTGCTAGAATAGAATATGGTGTTAAATATCACATTCATTTATTCTATGTATGTTTGCTAAATTCTCAAGACATTGTTGTAGTATATATAATGAGCTGTAGAATAAATCATGTGAATTACTTATTATATTTAAATTACAGCATATTGTTTCATGCAGCAAATATAGCATATAGGTATGGTACTCATTATATTCTACATAATATGTAGAATGTACACTAGAGGACATTGTAATATTTAGCATGTAGAATCCATTCCGTAGGCCAAGTTCAGAGCTTCACCAGGCACATAACAAATAGGCCCCCAATAAGTATTCACTGGACAAATAATGAAATATTTTTTTGTAGTATGAAATTCACTTTAATTTTTGCAATCCAATCCTAAAAGCTTAGGTTGGAGCTATAAGAGGCCCTTGAGGCAGGTACTAACAAGAAACCAAAAGGCATACCACTATGGAAAGCAGCATGGAGATTCCTCAGAAAACTTGGAATGGAACCACCACTTGATCCAGCTATCCCACTCCTAAGTTTATATCCAAAGGACTTAAAATCAGCTTACTACAGTGACACAGCCACATCAATGTTTATAGCAGCTCAATTCACAATAGCTAAACTATGGAACCAACCTAGGTGCCCTTCAACCAATGAATGGATAAATGTGTGTGTGTGTGTATATATATATATATATATATATATACACATATATATGCATATATATATAAACATGTTGTGTGTGTGTATATATATACACACACACACAATGGACTATTACTCAGCCTTGAAGAAGAATGAAATTATGGTATTTGCTGGTAAATGGATGGAGCTGGAGAATATCATGCTAAATGAAATGAGCCAGTCCCAAAGAACCAAAGGTCAAACGTTTTCTCTGACATGTAGGTGCTAATTCACAATAAGTGGGGGGCAGGGAGCTAGGGAAGAATAGAGGTACTTTGGATTAGACAGAGGGGAGTGAAGGGAGGGGAGGAGATATGGGGGTAAGGAAAGATAATAGAATGACGTGGACATTATGACCTGATGTGCATGTATGATTACATGACTGGTGTGATCCTACACCATGTACAATCAGAAGAATGAGAAATTATACTCCATTTATGTATAATGCACCAAAAAAGCATCCTATTGTAAGGTATAACTAATTAGAATGACAACAACAACAAAAGAATCCATAAGGCAGAAGAGAGCACAGACTTATGGGGCCAAGACCCCCTAAGGGTTCCTTCTCCTTATGTTGAAATCACAGTCTATATAAGAGCAAGCAGTCAGGATAGAAAGAGTGCCTGAGTTGGAAAATGCTTAGGAAGTTCCAGAAAATGAAAGCCCAGGAGCAAGAGCCTGGTAAGAATAGGACCAAGTGAATGTGAGGTGAGGTGAAATAGGCTGGAGCCATAAGGGGGTAGAAAGGACCATTGAAAAATATTTGAACTTTATACTTTAAAACAAACAAACAAAAACAAACCAGGAAATACTGGAAGACTTAAACCACATACTGCCAACATCAGATCAGCTTTAGGAAACCATCACTCTGGAGGCAGATGGAAAATGGGTGCGCAGAGAGTCCAGAGTGGATTCTGGAGAGCACTAGGTGACTTCTAGAAAGGAGAAATGATGTTGGAGAATACAAACATTTGAATTGGTAGGATTGTCAATTACTGAGGAAGGAAATACCAGAGGTGAACATAGTGACTTGGAGAGATCTAGAAATGGTAGGTAGAGGAGGAATATTGGTTTCACTGTCTCAGTTCATTTACCTACAGTCAACTGAATTCCAAAATTTTTATATAGAAAATTCCAGAAACAAGCAACTCGTAAATTTTGTGCACCATTCTGAGTAGCATTATAGAATTTCGTGCCATCCCACTCTGTCCTGCCTGGGACCTGAATCGTCCCTTTGTCCAGTGTATTCACACTCTGTATACTACTGCCTGCTATAGTTTGGTTCAGAATGACCCTAGAACCCCAAGTGTTAAAGGCTTAGTACCATCTTGACATTAGGAAATAGCAAAAACCTTAAGAGATGGAATAGAGTGGGAGGTCTTCTGGTCACTGGGGGCAAGCCCTTGAAGGAGGTCCTGGGACACCAGTCTCTTCCTCCTCCTTTTACTTCCCTGCCATGAGATGTATGGATTGTTCTACCACATATTTCCGCCATGATATGCTACCTTGTCACAGGACCAGTGGATCATGGACTGAAACCTCTAAAACTGAGCCACCATAAAACTTTTTCCTTACAAATTATCTCAGGTATCTGTTACAAAAACAAGACCCTGGCTAATACACTGCCCACTGGTCACTTAGTACCCATCTTGGTCATCAGATGGACTGTCTTGGTATCAATATATTGTTATAATTGGTTGATTATTTTTGTTAATCTCTTAACTGTGCCTAATTTATAAATGAAAATTTATCATACACTATGTTTTGTTTTGTTTTTTCTGGAGAAGAGGACATATACATACCATTTTGTATGGAAAGCCTATACCATCTGGCTACATTTCAGAAGTTATAAAGCAAGTCAGCAAACTTAAGTCAAACACATTCTATCTTTTTAGGTAGACAGGTTCTCTTCATAATGACCTGCATTGCCAGGTTCCAATTCACATTCTCTGTTAAAGTTTCATCTTTGGAGTTCAGTGCTGAACATGGCAGAGCAGGCAGAACTGATCCACCCACTACTCTTTTGCCACCTGTTTACGCCTGCTCCATAGGGTCCTTGTAAGCATGTGTCCTTGTGGGCTCATAAGTCCGAGGTCCATCCATGCACCCCTCCCACAAATAGCTGCCCTTGCCTTGATTTGAATGGAATCATGAACGTTTCAGAACAGAGGAGACAGCTGTCAAATAGCTTAGATTGAGTGTGGTTACTCCTTCCACAAGTACTTCTGAGCATCTGCCATGTATGTTTTAAGCTTCTCAAGGAAAAGAACTATGTTTCATTCATCTTGGGATCTTCAAGTGGAATTAATTCAATGCCTTCCTACAGTTGGCATTCATCACACATTTGCTTAATGAATGAATAATAGGAAGCAATACAGATATGTGGTTAAGAGTATAAATTCTAGAGTCTCACACTTAACAATGGATGACCTTGGGCAGATTACTTAACCTCTCTGTGCCTCAGTTTCTACTTCTGTAAGTGGGAATAATTCATTGTGTGAATATGTGAATGGGCTTGGAATTTGCCTGACATGCTGCAAAAAATTGATAAATGGTAATCATTTTGTTTTCTCTCCTTTTTCCTTTCTGATGTTACTACTGATAACCTTCCTGTGAATAAAAGTTCTTATCACCATTCCTGTGTAATCATCTTGACAAATGAATGCAACATTCTGTTTTTTCATGGAATTTCTTCTTGCCAAAACTAACACAGTAGATTCAGAGATTTTTAAATTTATTTTATTTTATTTTTTGGTACCAGGAATTGAACCCAGGAGTGCTTTACCACTGAGCTATATCCCTAGACCTTTTGCTTTTTATTTGGTGACAGTGTCTCACTGTGTTGCTGAGGGTCTTGCTAAGTTGCTGAGACTGGTCTTGGATTTGCAATCCTCCTGTCCCAGGCTCCCAAGTTGCTGTCATTACAGATGTGTACCACTGAACCCTGTTAGCCAGAGAATTTTTGAACTTAGCAGCTGATTGGTTATTTCTCTGTTTACCAGCTAGGAAATCGTAGCTCAGAAAGTTTTCTGGAATTGCTCAAAGTCTGAGTATAGTGATCTCTGTAGAGCTGAAGTCTCAGTGGAACTCTGAGCCTCTACCCACTGGCTGTGCTTTTAAAATTATGGTTCCTGCGATGCCCGGGTAGCTCAGTTTGGTAAAGCATGAGACTCTTAAAATTTTGGTTCCCTGGTTGAGATTGAATTTTCTCCCAAGCCTTTAGGAATAAGTGGAATAAATTTTAATAAACTAAATGTAAATATATGAAAATGTAATAGATGTGACAAATTATCTTAAATCAACTGTTCAGTCTTTAACTTGACTGACTTGAATTGATCATCCTTTTCCATTAAGTTTGAATGCAAAAACAAAACAGAACGGCGATTGGAAAGCCTTGGTCAAAGCCTTCCAGAGCAATGAAGTAAAGTATGCCTATAAAAACTGTTATTGAAAATGGGCTAAGGAACTGGGCAGACACTTCACAGAAGATGATATACAAGTGATCAACAAATATATGAAAAAGTCCTCATCATTTCTAGTAATTAGAGAAATACAAATTAAAACCACCCTCAGATTTCATTTAACTCTAATTAGGATGGCTATCATCAGGAATACAAGCAATAATAAGTGTTGGAGTGGATGTGGGGAAAAAGGCACACTCGTACATTGCTGGTAGAGTTGCAAATTGTACAGCCACTCTGGAAAGCAGTATGGAGATTCCTCAAAAAAGTTGGAATGGGACCACCATTTGACCCAGCTATGCATCTCCTTGGTTTACACCCAAAGGTCTTAAAATCAGCAAAGTATAGGGATGCAGCCACATCTATGTTCATAGCTGCTCAATTCACAATAGCTAGATTATGGGACCAACCTAGATGCCCTTCAGTTGAAGAATGGATAAAGAAACTGTGGTATATATACACAATGGAATATTACTCAGCCATAAAGAAGAATAAAACTATGGCATTCGCTGGTAAATGGATGGAGTTGGAGAATATCATGCTAAGTGAAATAAGCCAAGCCCAAAAAACCAAAAGCCAAATGTTTTCTCTGATCAGTGGATGCTGATACATAATGGGGGATGGGTGGATTATGGGGGGAGGATAAGAAAAGAATGGAGGAAATATGGATGGTGTAGAGGAAAATGGGATGGGAGAGGGAGGGGGAAGGAAAAATAGACTGAGACAGACAGTATTACCCTATGTATATGTAAGATTATATGAATCGTGTGAATCTACATTGTGAAAAAAAAAGATATATTCCCTGCTGTATAATTATATTGGAATGAGTTGTACTGTTATGTATAATTAAAAAGAACCAATTTTTAAAAAAAATTAAAGAAAAATTTTTTTTAAAAAACTGTTATTGAGTGGTATTTGTTATGTGATGGGACTCTCCAAACAAAGTATCTGTAGCTTTAAGATCCCCTATAGTGGGTACCAACTCTGGCTTGTTTCTATAGAAACTGGAATGAAGCCTTAGGGTACAAAGTCCTTCTGTCTCCAAGGTCTCACTGCTGTGGCCTTGCATCAGTGGGTTCAGCCCAAGCATTGTGAGAAAGGAGACCTTTGTTTAGGCAGAGCAGAAGTCTCAGCAGGAACCTAACCTGCCTTCAGATCAGTCACTTAAAAGGAATAAGGATTGATTTGCCTGCCTTGCAAGCTTACAAGTAAAAAAAATAATACAAATAAGGTACAATATAAGCAATCATTCTGGGTTAGTACAAAGCAGCCCCCTGTATGACCCGTTAGTCCTGAATGCCTAACCTCAGCTAGGACCACCCCACTGCTCCAGATTCAGGGCTCATGCCAGAACTGGAGCCCCAGCCCTCTCCCTGGAAGAGTGGAAGCAGTGTGCACAGAGCAGCACCCCAAGTCCCTGATCTTGGCTGGTTGATACCTCTACATCAGTCCACAATTGTAATTTAGTTGTAAAGGAAGAGAAGTCAAAGTTGGCACCCGGAGTGCAAGATTGATTCCATTCCGTTTCTGGAGAAAAAAAGTCAGAAAGTGTCACTTGACAAGAGTCATTCATGCATCTCTCGTCTTTAAAGAACAACTGCATCTCCCAGGAAATGAATGGTACACCCAGAATTCAGGGGATGTGGACAGAAGAGGTAAACATTTTGACAAACATGGTGGAACTGAGAAAGGAAAAATAAAATATTAAAATGGCGAGAGGATAAATCAATTTTTTAAAAATTTGGTTTAGGAGGTTAGAAAAAGTGAAAGAGGGAATTTTGCAGAAAGAAATTGGATATGTTACCAGTGAACATTTATATGGAAAATGAAATTTGAGTGTGACATTAAATACTATATAGTTAATTCTCCCTCCACTTGATAACTTTTTTTGGAGAAGAGGAAGGGTACCAGGGCTTGAACCCAGGGGCACTCAACCACTAAGCCACATCCCCAACCCTATTTTGTATTTTATTTAGAGTTACTTAGCACCTCGCTTTTACTGAGGCTGACTTTGAACTTGAGATCCTCCTTGCCTCAGCCCACACACATGCCTCAGCCCAGCCACATGATAATCGTTAAACCAAACAGTTCTCATGAGAAGAGTAGCCAGCTCCTCAAGTTAATGCTAGATGGATTAGCAAATTCTTTGCATGACTACAAAACTCTTCAGAATCTCAGTAGCTAGTGTAATGTTCTGTAGCATTATCATACCCCAAATTAAAACTTTATCATACTTTATCATACCCCAGATTAAAACACTGGACAAAGTAGTTTCTGATGTTTTCAGATGTCTGACTTTATTTTTCTTCCTTTTGGTGTAGTGCTAGCTCATTGCTATGATGTAATGAATAACCCATTTGTTCTCTCAAGACCTTTAGAGTCATCACTTTCTATTTCACCTCACATTGCACTGGGTGAGTTCATAATACTGTCCTCTGCACTATCTCTTCTATTGGAACAAAGAAATTTTTTGAGTAATTTGCTAAAGGGTACTATAAATGTCAGGAACAGAAAAATTAGAGCCTAGATCTCTTAGTTTATAAACACGGAATCTCACTTCTCTTAGAGAAAGAGTAGACTACAAGTTCTCCCCCACACTGGAGAAGAGCATTTTTTATGGCTCCCAGTATTTGTACAGCATTTTTGAAGAGCCATGGTTTCAATGCCGTGTTTCAGCTCTCTCTGCACACATGCATTAAGATTCCAACAGCGTGCTTCTCTGTCCATTCCTGATGCTATAACAAAATATGTTAGGCTGGCTAATTTATAAACAAATTGATTTCTCATGGTTCTGAAGGCTGGGAAGTCTTAGAGCAAGGTGCCCACAGATTGAGTGTCTGATAAGGGTTGCTTTCTGCTTCCAAGATGGCACCTTCTTGCCATGTCCTCATGGTAGAAGAGGCTGGGAGGGCTAGCTGACGGTCTTTAATCTCTTTTATATAGACTCTAATCCAATTCATGAGGATTGGACTTAATCCCTCATGATTTAATCACTTCCTCAAAGATCTCCACCTCTCAATAGTATCACAGTGGGAATTAAGTTTCAACATAAGAATTTTGGGGGAAATCCACAAATTCAGAACATAGTAGTTCAGTAAGTCAATCTAAAGCTCAGTATGAGAATCAATAGGGTGCCTGTAGGAATATAATCTGATGAAAAGAGAACTGAAATAGAATACAAAAGATTTTGGAAGTACATCTTAATGAGAGCACTTGCTTGGCATACATGAGGCTCTGGGTTCCATTCCTAGCATCACAATAAAATAATATGGTTTTGGCTGATGCTTTTGGCTGAAGATTGCTATCTTACTGCCAAGAGTACAAGAACACGGGCTTGGGTTTCTAAGGCAAAGCTCCAGGTGTGAATCAGAGTGTTCTCACCTCTGACCATGCCTGGATCTTGAAGGCAAACTGTTTCCTGGAGCTCTTGAAGGCTCTCAGAAATGTTCATGTAGCGCAAAGTAGGTCAGATAATTGAACTTCTTGCTCTGAACAAAAAATACTTGTAGAACACTCATTCTGTCACTTCTTGGGATGGGTCAGGCTGCTAATTGTATTTGCACATGAAGTCAGACCACACTACAGCAGGGCTTGGGGCAGCAGTGATGATACTTCTCATTTCCCAGGGGAGGGAACAGACTGGATCCTTACTCAGCCGATGCCATTTCAATAGTGGCTATCGTGATGGTGGCTTAGCTCAGATAAGATGGAGATAGTGAGAGGCTGGGAAGTCAGGCCACCTCTCCATCCTGTCCTCATAATATAAATGTGGATATGAGGTTCAGTGTGCTTTTGCTGGTCTTTAGTCACCAGAAGAGTAATTGCCTTATCCTAAGTGACAAACATGACTTCCTGATTAAAGTAAGCAGGGACATGGAGAAAATGAGCAGGGCAGACAACCAGGTCTTTGGTTTTAATTGCCCAGTGAAAACATGGCCTCCCAGGAGAGCCCAAGTGGAGCAGCAGATGGAAAGAAGCAGAGGCACTGGTCTTGGGATGAGTGGTGTCCACAGGCATGAGGCTCCTGGGATGCTGCCTGGTAGGGTGGGTTGATCTGACTCTGCCTGAATTGGGGGATGATTAAGTCAAGTATTAGAATTGTTTGTGTTCCCACCTCCCACCAATAAACCCATGTTCAGAAATCCATGGTACCTGCTTCACAGTTTTGTTGAAAAGCAGGGCAGTGCCTGGGAAGTGTCAGAGACAAGTTCCAACACACAGCAGTGCAGAGAGGAGCACTTTACTCTTTTAATCTTTAAAAGTGTTATTCTGGTCATCATTTTTCCTTGATTGAGACAGTTGGGTCTTCTTTCTGCCCTGCCTTGGATATTGTAGCTTATGTGTCGATGCCAATGTCCTTAGAGTCCTGACATTCTCAGCAAGACAAAGAGCAAGGACAAGTGAAGGTGACCCTCACAGGGGAGCTTTGAAAGTGTGGAGGACTCTCTCCTTTTCTTTGTGTCTCTACATTGGTCCAGGGAAGTGAAATTCAACAGAAAGATCTGGTTTCTGGGTATAGTTGTACTTTGTACCCAGGGGTGACCCTTGAAACCAACTGAGGTAGATTGGAAGGACACTGAGGGACCCATCCTTGCAAGGGTACACTGGCTTTGCAGGCTGAGAATAGGTAGATTTAGAGGGAGGCAGGTCATCTCCCCCAGCCCTATGCAGTACCAACGAGTACCTGTATAATAAGCATGTTCAGCATGGGTTCTCTCCATCCTCACAGCCATACTTGGAGGTAGATGCTTTAAAGAGCCCCATTTTCATAAGAACACTGAGGCTTAGGTTATGACTTGTTTAATGTCGACCCCAAACACTAAAGCCAGGACTTACACCCAGGTCTACAGGACACCAAAGTCCATGCTCTCAGTTACAACATCAGTCTCCCTTTTAGAGCCATTTCCATGGGACCAGTGACCTGCACACATCTAAGAAATGGCTACATCACAGGGCCCAGTGGAAAGTCCGTGAGGACCTCTTAAATGACAGCCCCATTGTGGGAAATCTACATGAGCTCTCCTATAAGTCACGGGGTTTGGGAGTGGAACAAAGATTATTAAGGATGCTGGGGGAACTTTCCAGCTCCAAGCAGTGTCTATGCTGTGAGTAATCCTGTTCAAAATTGAGAAAAATAAAACACTTACTGGAAATAGGGTGAAAAATAGTCCCTCCATGGTTTAGAACTCCCTCATAAACAGTCATGTGGCCAAATCCAGGAGCAAGCCATGAATATGAATGGTGGTTTGATTTCATCTATCATCTCTGCTGCATGCGGTGTTATTCTGGCAGCACCAGGGAGAAATGAGCTAGTAAAAATTATGTGTGGGCTGCTAGAATGTCTGAACTATCCACATTGTTGATTTTACCTCCTGACGGATTCTTTTATAAGGTTGAGCTAACTGATGTACATTTCGATTTCTCAGCCATCAGCAAGAAACTCACTTAATGAATTTCGAAGATCCACTGGTATCATACAGGTCAGAATGCAGGGCACTTCACTCTTACCAAAGCATCTCCAACAAGAATAGAACTTCACGATTGTTAAAAAAACAAAAAGAACACCTTTCTAAATAAGCCCCGTGTTAGAAAGAACAAGGTACCTTTTGGGGTCCCACAGGAATCAGGCAGATGTTCTAGGGAGAAAAGAAGGTGGTGGTAAGAGTTTTTGTTTTGTTTTGTTTTTAAGGTGGAGGGACACTTTAAAGCTAAATTGTTCAGATGGACTCCATTTGTTTGAGAGACTGAGAAGCATCCTAGGAGGAGGAAGATTTCAGGAAAGACGTCTCCTAGCAAAGCCAGGCCTTAGCTGTCACAAACAGGGAAGGTTCTTGAGCAACCTAGTGCTGGTTCCTCAGTCTGGCCTCCTTCCCCAGCCCTGAACCCAGTCTCCAAACTCCCTCCCACTATAAACTTCTCCCAGATCCCATAGAAAGTAGGAGGCGGTAGCAAAAGTTAGAAAATAGTTTCATTCAAAGCTGTTTGATGTCAGGGCAAGGATTTCACCCCCTCAGCAACCTCTTAGCCACACGAAACATTCACACACAGGAAAGAAATGCGCTTTGGCACCTCTAGAGCTCCCAGTCCTAGCAGAGACTGAGGTACCCAGAAGTAACAAGAGTGCTCAATAGAAAAGCCAGGGTGCCTGGTACAGACCAGGGTGACAACTTTGAATTTAAATAAATAAATAAATAAGAAGTAGTGTCAGAAGAGAGAATAATCTTGTAATTTTTTTTTTTAGATCAGTTGTGTGAAAAACTGATTTTAGAGTCAAGAATTGAGTAACTACAAAAGGATACTTGATTATTTATCCAGTGAAAATTTACCGGGGGCCTGTTTATTATGTACCTGGTGAAGCTCTGGACTTGGCCTACCTACTGGATTCTACATGCTGAATATTCCAGTTATGTCCTCCACTGTACATTTTACACACTGTGTAGGATGTAATGAGTCCCATGTCTCTAAGAACAGAACTGTGAGATTCCATAGGGAGAGAGTAGTAGGTGTGGAGAGGCCCTGAGGAAACTCTTTAGAAAGCTGGTAGAGAAAAATGGAGAAAGCTAAGAAGAATACCTGTAATCCCAGTGACTCAAGAGGCCAAGGCAGGAGGATTGCAAGTTCGAGGCTAGCCTGAGCAACTTAGACTCTGGGAAGGGATTCTATTAGACAGGCATTGCTTTTTTTTTTTCTTTTTTTTTACAGTAAAGAAAACAATTCAGAGACATTGAGTCACCTGCTCAGCATTACACAGCAATAAATTATAGAGCCAGTTTCAAACCCAGGACTGCTTGACTTCATTGGCTATGTTCTTAATATATATTTTTCATATTTGATGGTTTAAATAGTGATTTAAAGATTTAGAAAAATTATTGCAGATTGTTTGGTGAAAATTCTTTCTCCTACCACAGCCCCCAGTTCCCCAGCTCCTAAGCTTCCTTCCCCATAGACAGCCAGGGTCATTAGATTCTATGCAATATTCCAGAGATAATTGATGATTTTCATTTTGCTACACAGGTGATGCAGATTATACATACCATTGCAAAACTCACACTTTTCAATTAGGAAAATGTCTTGTGGACCACTCATATCTGTACCTAAAGAGCTTCCTTGCTCTGTTTCTGACTGCAGGTTTCCACTATGGTTTACCAGGCCCCAAGCAGCAGACACCAACAGCTCCATTCTTGCTGTGAGCTAACTCCATTCTCTCCTTGGGATCTTGAGATTCTTCTGTGACAGGCTTCTTTAAGTTAAGAGACACAGCCACACCCTCTAGTTACCTTAATTAGAGGGAGTTTTTGGAGAAGAGTATAAGAAGACAGAAGTCTGTACAGGAAAGAGGCGGGTGTCCAGCACATGGCCCATAGCCAGGCTGTTCCTCTGAGAGCCTGGCCCACCCTAAACCCCTCCAGTTGCACCCTCAGCAGGGATATGAGGTGCTCAGAGCAAAAAGACCCCTGGACAGTAAGTGCTTCCTGTCTGGGGAGGAATTTGAGTGGACTGGAATTCCCACTAAGAAAGCGAGATCAGAGCCAGAGAGTCTCTTAAAGTAACCCCGGTAGATTCAGTCCGGGGAGGGGAAAAGGATCACCTGGACCCACTTATACAGCTTCCCAACTTGAAAAACAACTTCACATACCTTAGTTCACTGAACTCTCAGGAAGTAGGGAATATGCCCAGCATTCTCATTTTCAGATGAAAAAACTGAGCCTTGGGGAAGTTACATGAAATGCATCACACAGCCAGTAATCAGTGGAGCTGAAACACATACTCATGTCTTGTGACTTAGTTGTACCTCCGTCCAATGCCTCAGCACCAGAAGCCCCATAACCATGTCCATCTTGCTGGCTCTCCTTCCCCTAACCAGCTGTGGAATGTTATCCCCTGATACGATTAATAAAAATGGGCTTGTTTGTTTGGAGTTTCAACAAACTGAACCAATAATACATGCACACTCTCATTGTACATGGCAGTGATCCAGCTGTCTACACTATATTCCAATGAACAAATAATGCCAAAAGCCATTCATATGCAAAGCTGAGAGAGGCTGAATTACGACAGAACCATTGACAGGTCTGCAGTCATCTACCATGCCAGTGTTTGCCCCAATAGATGGTGTTTATATTGTGTTCCGTGCTGTGTAATTTGTTTTGACAACAGTATAGCCAATTAGACCTAGGATGGCAGGACTCAGAGTTACTGAATCATTTATTACTCCACACCTCAATGAAAAGTACACTTCATAAACTTTACAAAACCCTTCCACACAGAGCTCAGAATTTGTGCTCTACAGACAAAGCAGGCTATTGTTGGATGCACATTAACATATTAAAGGCTCAGAGAAAACCAGCAGAAACTAGAGCAATTTTCTTCTCAGGAGACTGGCTTTCTCTCTGTATATCTATTAACATCTGAAGGAGTTTTTCCTCAACAGAAGTTTGGGGAAGCACTGGAATAGGGTGCTGACACCCCCTCCCACCCCTCACCCCTGCAGAGGGTTCTGGAATCTCACCTACTCTGATATTAGGAGGCAGGCAGAGACCTGCCACTCTGCCTAGAATAACTCTGGTTAATTCCTGCTGGCCTTTGGAGATTCAGCTCAGTCTCATTTTGCTGCCTGACTTCTGCCATCATGGGTCGCATGCATGTTTCCGGGAAGGGCCTGTCCCAGTCGGCTCTGCCCTATCGCCGACCAAGTGTCCCCACCTGGTTGAAGTTGACATCTGACGACGTGAAGGAGCAGATTTACAAACTGGCCAAGAAGGGTCTGACTCCCTCACAAATTGGTGTGATACTGAGGGATTCACATGGTATCGCACAAGTACATTTCATGACTGGCAATAAAATCTTGAGAATCCTTAAGTCCAAGGACTTGCTCCTAATCTTCCTGAGGATCTCTATCATTTAATTAAGAAAGCAGTTGCTGTTCAAAAGCATCTTGAGAGGAATAGAAAGGATAAGGATGCTAAGTTCTGCCTGATTCTGACAGAGAGCCGAATTTATTGATTGGCTTGATATTGTAAGACTAAGAGGGTCCCTCCCCCAAATTGGAAATATGAGTCATCCACAGCCTCTGCCCTGGTGGCATAAATTTGTGTATGTATTCAAGCAATAAAAGCATTGTTTAACTAAAAAAAAAAAAAAAAAGATTCAGCGTAGATCCATCAAACACACGTGTGCACACACACATGCACACACGTTTAGGATGTGTAATTGTATGTGACTCCCTAACCGCTCCCACTGAATTAAATACCTCCTTGTGTTTTCTATTGGTTGACAGAAAATTCAGCCCAGGCTGACTGAATTTCCCTCTAGAAAAAGAACTCACAGCTTAGTCATAGGAGGCATGGGCTGCAGCTGCCCCCAGCTCACCCCTTCCAGGTTCCTGTTAAGCCGGAAAGCAGGGTTCTCTCTTGCCCAACCCTGAGACAATCACTATGGCTGAAGACACGAGTGCAGGTTGCTAAAACCTACACCAAGAGTGCCACTTCTGAACTCAGGAAGAGGGAGTTGTCAAGAGAAAAAGTAGGGAAATGGGTTCAGAATGGTCCCAAAGCACAGGAGTCCATCACAGTTCAAGGCCAGAACAATCATAGGCCAAATCATCTTGCCACGTATCACTTGATGACAGGAGCGTATTCTGAAACACATCATTGGGTGATTTCATCCTTGTGCAAATATCATAGAATGTACTTACACAAACCTAGATGGTTACATGGGTCAGCCACTTGATGTGGCTTCTCTTACAGTTTTATTTGTTCATTCATTCATTTTGTGTGATATTCAGAGCTAGCACATGCTAGGTAAGGCTTTGTCACTGAGCTACATCCCCAGCCCTTGGTGTGATCAAGAGACAACTAAATGTGAGATATAGGACGCTGCTCCAGAGTAACACGGCAGACTGCTTTATAGTAAGCTGTTTATAAGTAGGAGTACAATCTAAAATAATGGGAAAAATAAATACACAAACCATAAATACGTAGTGTAGTCCTTTATTCTCGTTATCAAGCGGTATGTACTATATGCAATTTTATGCACGTGCTGTTCTTTTGCATGACTGCCCATACGGGCATTGTGCTGGGACAGAGACAGCCAGGACGTCACGGGCAATAGGGATTTTTAGCTCTGTCATAATCCTAGGGGAGCATGGCTGTATATTGGTGTGTCATTGGCGAAGTGTCACTAGGTGGCATGTGACTGTATTTCCCCTTCCCTATCTGCCCAGGCAGACTGTGGATTCACCGAAGGTGGGCCAGGATCTCATCTCCATTTCCAGCCTTTGCACCTTACCTGGCATACCTTATTTTGAGCAAAGTATAAATGGAAATAGAAATTTTTCAAAGTAGGTCTCTTACCTTGAAGGAGCTAATGATCTAGTCCGAGAGTTAATATTTACATGATAAAAACCAATCACTGATACTAGATAACACCATAGAAGTGCCAAATGAACAGAGACCTTTTGGAGGCTCGGCGTCACCCACAGGACAATGTCCAAACTGGCAGGGACATCTCCTGCCTCCAGGTCAGGCTCATCTCCCAAAGCTCCTACCTTGCTCTCTTCCCTCAGCACTTGAGAACAGCTCTAGGCTCTGGACTTGCTCCTGCTGTCCCTCTGCCTGCCTTCTACTGCCTGTTGGCCTGGTTGCTATAATCAGCTCAGCTGCTGCCTCTTCCAAGAAGCCTCTGGTCTCTGCCTGTGGAGGAGCAGGCGCCTGTAGAACATCGTGTTCGACTCTATTCATAGGCACTGACTGAATGAAGGGCCCGGAATACTGTAGACATCCGGTACAATTTTTGAATGACAATGAACATTTGCTTTTGGCACCTCAGTCTTCCCTGAATCCTTTCCCTTCTACATGTCGTCCCCTGCTTTTTCTTTCCTTCCTCCCTCCCTCCCTCCTTTTTCTTTCCCTTTCCTGCCTCCAGCTGCCATTAAAATCTCCCAACAGGAAAGCTTCCTATAAACTCATCCTCGCTAAGTATAGTGACTAATGTGAGATAACAGGTATCCACCCACCATCCCCACCACCAGCGGAGACTTTTTAAAAGCAACTCGCAGTCTTAAAGCTAAAGGGATAAAACTATAAAATTGGGGTTCAGACACTGACTGGATGCATGAGAACAGTCTCCTCCTCTGCTCACTCACGATGCTTCTCGGCTGCGGGGAAAGGGCAATAAAAGCGTGAGTCAGAGGACATGCTATCACCCAGCAGAAAAGCAGGGATGGGCATGCTGCAGGCCTCTGGTTTAGTGGTTGGGTGTTTGGGCTCTAGAGTCGTCCCGTCCGTACCGAAAGCCCAGATTCACTATAGTTGACCTTGTCTACAGCCTTTCTCTCACTGTGAATAAAAATGCTTCTCTCAGGGACAGTCAGGATGAAATGAGGAAATCCCTCCAAAGGACTTAGCACCCACTTAGGTATTGCTAATATAACATTGCTAATATAATCGTCACTGCTAATATAACAAATCAACCCCAAACTTTGTGACTTAACACAATACAGTAATGTATTATTGCCTCGTGGATGGGGGTGGGGGGTTCTCTCTTTCTCATCCAATAGCAGTTACATGGTGAGGGGGCTAGAATCATCTGAAGGTTCATTAATATGTCTGGTCCTTCAGCTTGGAAGTCTCTGATGGCTGGACTGGCAGGACTCCTGGAGTGTATATATGTCATTTTGCTGTAAGAACTTTCCATCCTGGTGGGCTTTGGGTAACTAGATTTCTTACATGAAGTCTCAGCGCTCCAAAGAAAAGTGGGGTGGAAGGAGGGCAGACAGGCAGAAGTACTGTCATCTTTGATGATCTAGCATCAGAAGGCTCAGAGCATCACGTCCCCATGATCCACCGGGCAAGGTATTCACAAAAGCCCATCTGGGTGCAAGGGGAGGGAACATAGACTCCACCTCCTGATGGGGGAATGACAGGTTTCTAAAAGAATGTGTATCTTAGGAGGAAAAGATTGTCATGGCCATTTGTGGAAAATACAGTCCAGCACAATATTCTTGGAGTTACCATTTGCTGAGCCATATACCTGTGAGGTGCATGTGTTATCTTGAACCATCTAAAGCACCGGGTTGGTTGATTAAATTGTATGATTAATTGTATGTAGAGAGTATTTCTAAGCTTGGAATTATAAATGTTATGTGAGATCTGAGTCACAGTCCTTTTCCAGGACAGAAAGGGGAATTAGGGATGGTTGTTAATTATCAAATATACAGGAGTTACACACAATCTGTAACACAAATTTCTTGAAGCAAAGTTTAACTGACTACCTGAGAAAATCAAATTTCTCTGTACCAGCTAAAAATGAATGGTTGTATTTCTCCTAGCATCTGTAAAGCTCTGGAAGCCACTCTGTCATACAATGCCATTTTGAACACGTTAGTCTGACATTGCTCTGACTCACGAACCTCTTCAACTTCCCACTGGCTCAGGAAAGAAGATGTCAGAGAAGGAAGGAATATCCAAGGCCCTGCGTGGACAGAGCAGATGGCAGTGTCACCATACACGGAAAGATAATGGTTAACCACTCTGTCCAAGATTTTCTAAGAAGCATGTTGATCTAAGCCAAGGAGCTAGGTTATCTGGGAGGTGGACACTTTACCTAGCACACCAGGTCCATGATCACTCATTGCTACCTATCCATGTGGTTCTTAGGGCCTGGGAGTTGAATGAAATAGTACAGGCTGGCAGGGGCTGGGGAGCCTAGGCTCTCCTAAGATTGTGGTGGGTGGGAGACCTGAAAGGAGGCATCTTGGATCCAAGAACAAACTTCATCTTTCACAGTCTTCTTCCACAGCCAGCTTTATACATGACTATTTGTCTTAAAAGGGATGTGTGTCCATAGAGGGCCAGTCAAGAAAATAGAATTCATGTGAGTTATTTTAACAGAGAATTTAAAGCAAGTATAAGAAAGCTGAAACTTTCAAAAGAAAAACAGGTTAACACAGTAAGTGCAGGAAGCAGCTCTCATCCCTGAGGTTGAGGGAATAAAGGGAAGAGTTTGGGGTTATCAGAAGTTAAATGAATAAAAGAGGGGGTCACAAAACTGGCACAGCACATCTCCAGGAAGGAGACAGGGAGAGGCCCAGCGGGTGCTAGTACTCCAGTGGGGAAGTTGAGACAGAACTAGCTGGAACTGCCAGAAAAGGACTAGAGGAAATGCTAGCAGGAATGGCAAACATACAGAAAGAAAATTCCTCCCTGGCCTCCTACATTCCAGTCTCCTGTTGCCCTAAGTGGAGAAACCTAAAAAGAAACCAGCTGGCAAACATGAAATGCAGTTTGCAGAATATCCACTCCAGCATCGCAGAGCAGGGTACAGAAGGGCGTTGGAGTGGAGGGACAGCAGAGTAAGTACTGGCACAAAGTGTCTTCCAGATATGGAGGGACTGGCTGTTAGAGCCTCTTGCAACATAATGTACCAACTGTTCATGGAAGAAACACAGTCCATAATCTGTCTGATTTCCCTTTGTGCTTTGGTGATAGAAAATTTATGACTGACCTTTGTGAAGGAGAAATTAGATGAGATGCTTTCTACTCAACT
>JAJEJO010000394.1:20146-34213 GCA_020662805.1 Glaucomys volans
AGTACTGGGGATTAAACCCAGGGGCACTCCACCACTGAGCCACATCCCCAGCCCTATTTTGTATTTTATTTAGAGACAGGGTCTCACTGAGTTGCTTAGGGCCTCGCTAAGTTGCTGAGGCTGGCTTTGAACTTGCAATCCTCCTGCCTCAGCCTCCCAAGTGCTGGGATTACAGGCGTGCAACACCGCGCCCGGCTTCAACTGTCTTTAAATTGACTTTTTTCCTCTTTAATCTTCATTTTTGCTGTTAACCCCATCAATGACTTCATTTTAGATATTGCATTGTTTCAGTTTTATGGCATTGATTGATTGATTGATTGATTGTACTGGGGATGGAACCCAGGAATTTGTGCATGATAGTCCAGTGCTCTGTCACTGAAGCCATATCCCCAGTCCCTTATTTGATTCTTTTCATTGTTTCTATTTCTCTGCTGAGATTTTTTTTTACCTCTAAGTTATTACAAACATATTCTTCTTTATGTCATTGAACATTGTTAGAATAATTGTTTAAAAGTCTTGTCTGCTCATTCCAACATCTGCATCATCTCTGGTCAGCCTCCACTGATGATCATTTTTCTTGAGAGTGTATTTTTCTTTTTCTTAGTGTGTGGATGATTTGGGATGATGTCCTCGATATTGTGAATGCCATTTTGTGGAGATTCTGGATTCGGTTACAGCCCTCCAGTGAGTGTCAATTTTAAAACAATCCACTTGGTTGAATTCTAACTACAAACTCTTTTGGGCTGAAGCTCAAATCTCATTTCAGTTCTGTTCAGTGGTTTTCTTGAAATCTGCCCTGTGTTTGCATGATTTAGTAGTGAGAGATTTTATACACAGAGTTCATATACAGGCAAATTTTATATACAGAATTTGGGGCTCTCTGGCTCTTTCCATTCCCAAATTACACACATCCCTTCTTCCATTTTCCCCTACACTTTCCTTAAGTGTTATCATCTGATTCTTCAGGTCAGAAAAACTATAGTTTTTTTAAATTGGCATTTTAGCCACCTTGCATTGGGCAGAATAAGTCCTGACCTCATCTAAAAGCTATAAAACCCCAAAACTCACCCCATGCCATTCCCATCTTCCAAGTATTGATTGTCCAGAGTTTGTAGGTATAATTTAAAGGAGGATTGTCTAATAAGAGCTTATCTAGACATAACTAGGAGTAGAACTACAAGTAGTTACCTTTCACCGACTTTTTTTTTGGTTAGTTGGTTGTTTTTTGGTTTTGGTTTTGGTTTGTTTTTGTTTGTTTCTTTTTTGATGATTATCTTCCCAGTCCTCTCCTACTTGGTGTTTGCTGGATTTTTCCCTCATCCAACTCTTTATATTCTGTTTGTGTTATTATGTCTTAAATATTCTTCAGGGTTTATTTATACATAGTATATTAATAATTTATAAATAAATGGATAAAAGGGCTAAGAAATAATCTCTACTATCTTAGCTCAGAGAAAACTACACACATACTCAAAGTAATTTCTCTCTCCAGACCAGTAGTTCCATGATTTGGTCTCAGACAGGAAGGTCGACTCTAAGTAGAGGGGGGATGGTAGCACAGGGTAAAGGAATATCATTTTAATTCCAAGTAAGAAAGTGCCAATTTTGTACATAAAGAAGAAAATGGGGCTTGTATTGACTGAGGTTAATACTATTCCATCTCCTTCTATTAGTTTCTCAGGTTGGGAGGGTACCGCCCGTCCATTCTATGAAATCCCAGTGAGACTCAGCCATTGTGCAGCAGCCTCCCACTACAGAGACAGGGAGTACCCTGTCACAAGCTGTCAATCACAGCTTTCCATGTCTAGGATGGTGTCTGGTCATTTAGGAGTAGAAGGTGACCTGAGTTGTCTCAGGTTTATGGCTCTGCTGGAATGAGCCAGCTGTGGTTGCTGAACTGTGAAGGAGGGAGCATGGGAGACAGACAGGGCCAGCGGACATCTTGCCCACCATATGAGGAAAGTTCCTTAACTAGCAGAGGCAAGGCATAGAGGGAGAGGCAGCTCTGCAACCAGACATGTCTAAAACCAAATATGGCTCCAAACTGCCAAGTTGCATGACCAGTATATTATCTTTTAGCTTGAACTAGTTTGAGTTGGGCTGCTATTACTCTTTTTTTTTTTTCTTTCTGGTACTGGGGATTGAACCCAGGGGTACTCCACCACTGAGCCACATCCCCAGCCCTATTTTGTATTTTATTTAGAGAAAGGGTCTCACTGAGTTGCTTAGGGCCTCACTAAGTTGCTGAGGCTGGCTTTGAACTCGTGATCCTCCTGCCTTAACCTCCCAAGTGCTGGGTTTACAGGCATGTGCCACCACGCTGGCTGCTATTACTAGTAACCAAGGATTCCTGTCTAATGCAGAAAGCAACATACAATTATCCTCTGGTATCCGTGGGGGATTAGTTCCTGAATCTCTATGGATACCAAAACCCATGGATGCATAAGTCCCTTATGTAAAATGGTGTGGTATTTACATATAACCTATGCACATACTCCCGAATGCTTGAAATCTTCTCTAGATTGCTTATAAAACCTAATACAATGGAAATACTATGTAAATAGTTATATTGTTTAGGGAATAACGACAAAGGAAAAATGTTTGCAGTGTTCAGTACGGATGCAATTTTCCCCCAAAATATTTTCACTCCGTGATTGGTTGAATCTGTAGATGCAGGAATCATGGATATGGAGGGCTAACTATGTCAGATTCAAGCGCCAGACCCTGTGGTATTCATCATGCATCATCTTCTTTCTAAACTATACAGCTGTTCTAATAATGGTTTATGATTTATTACATTCCTAACCATTTCAAAGTGCCTGCAAACATATGTGATGACAATGATATCCTAATTACAATCTCTTCCAATCCTCCCAAAAGGAATAGACTCATTTATTTCCTTGAAGGAAGGAGCATTACTTAAGTGGAGATCTGCCTTTTTATTGCTAAATGAGAATTTAATCTAAATAAAATTAATGACAGATAACCATGGTTTCTCCACCCCATGTTTGATAACTGTTTAACATATGTCCCTCATGTGAATTTTTATTTGGCTACAATTGGCTCTGCCAATCCTGTCATTTCTAGAGAAGGAGTTTCTATGGTTAGCACTCATCAAACTATAACTTTGTTGAGAGACTAATTGGTATGGTATAGAGAAGAAAGAAGAAAAAACTCGATTTATTTTCACTACTTCCTCTTTAAGCAACTACTATCAAATCTTCTTACCTGCCCAGGATGATTTCTAAGAAAGGTCCCATGGCATTTCCTGTCAGTCTGTTTATTAAGGAATAGTATATTTTTCAGGTATTGCATATTTGCGGGGAGAGGGATTTCTTGGTTTTGGTTTTGTGCTGGGAATTGAACCCATGGGCTCTTTACCAGTGAGCCACATCCCCAGTCCTTTTTCTTTTTTGAGACAGGGCCTCACTAAGTTGCTGAGGCTGGCCTCAAACACAATTCTCCTGTCTCAACCCCTGAGTTTCTGAATTGTGGGCTTGTGCCACTGAACCAATCTTTTTCAGCTGTTGGAAAGTCCAGTCCTTTTGACTACCAAAGCTATCTCACACCCAATTTAAAACTTGGGCCTGCAAATTATATTGTTATATCATGTGCATGTATGAATATTTAACAGTAAATCCCATCACTATGTACAACTATAATGCACCAATAAAAAAAGTAAAAAGAACTAACACCACCACCACCAAGAACAAAAACACCTCAGGCCTGAATCAGGCTCAGAAACTCAGTGTACAGAAGGAGGAATGGTGGACTTCTTCCCATTGCCTCAGCTTGCCCAAGTCCTCTTCTGGCACCTCTAGACCTGGAGTGGGGAGGGACGGGTGGTAGAATTAAAAGGTAGGGAGCCCTAGTACAGAACTTTGTCAGGCACGAGTTTTCTGGAAGTGGTGTCTGGGTATGGCATGCCAAAAGCTGACACCCCCCATGGAGCTCTTGCAGGTCCCTTGGAGATCCCCCTGTTAGCAGACCTGACTGTAGTTCCCTGGCCCAGAGGGTGCTCCTCAAGTTGCCCGCTGATGACTGCCCCCAGGCCCTGGATTCGGATATTCAGACCCAGGCTCATTCTGCTGGTCACTTGCCTTGCAGATGGTCCTACAGGGCAGAACCCATTTCAAAATAGACTAGTGCCAGCTCTCTCCAGTGGGGTCATCTTCTAGCCATGGGCAGGCCCACCCTGAGTCCTGCGGTTGTGAGTACAGCTCACTGAGCACCCTCATTCTGCTACCACAGGCCACCCCACCTCTTTGTGGTGTGAATGCAGCTCAAGTGTCAGTCCCTCCATCCCTCCAGCTCCAGAGAGCACCTGTAGGGTGTGTGGAAGTCTTGAAGTTTCACTAGGCTCACTGTAGGGGTGGGGATGGAATGGGAACAGCAAGAGGGTGTGAGAGAGAAGCTCTGGCCTCATCCTTCCATCAGCTCTCTTTGTAAAGGCCTCTTTGCCTGTCCCCTCGCTCTGTCCCCAGCCTCTTTGGATGGGGCAGTCTCCAGGTCATGAGAATTTTGTTATAAGCATAGTGAGCCCTGCACAGATAAGCAGCTTTTTTTCCCTTGGGAGTCTCTGCTGACTCTGGGGCATCAGGAGAAGGCGCACCTACCACTCTGGTGCGTGTGATTCACCATGAGCTTTCCAACAGTTTCCTCTGATCCCATCAGCATCCCAAGAGAGACAGCCCAAGGGCAGTCACCATCATCCTCCCTGCCACGGTGAGGAAGGTGGGGATTTAGTTACCAAAAACAGAGGAGGGGGAGATTGAACCCAGCTCCTCTGACTCCACTGAAAGCTCCTTCAGAGCGCAGGTGACAGCATGAGGCTGAGGATACCTCACAGTCCCCCCTACCCCGGGCAGTGACCAGCACACACAGCGCAGCTGGAGGAGCAGGAAGCCCTCCTCTCTTCTCACCTGGCACTTGCAGCACATGGCCTGCAATGGTTCTTCAGAAACACCAAGCTCTTTCTTGTGTCAGCGCTCTGTGTGAGCTTCCTTGGGCCGCCATAACCAAGTACCACTAATGGGCCACTTACACTTACAACAGCTGCACCATACTCCTCCCACAGTCCCAGAGGAGGCAAGCCTGGATTCCAGGTGCTAGCAGGCTTGGTTCTGAGAGATGATCTCTTCCATGCTTTGCTTCTGGTGATGGGCAGGAATCCCTGGTGTTCTTGGCTTGTGGACGCCCTGCTCCAGTCTTCTCCTCCTCTTACAGACGCCAGTCATCTTTGATTAAGAGCCTACCTCACTCTGGTATCACCTCATCTAAATTCATCTGCATCTATGTAAGGTCAAGTCCTGAGGCAGTGGGGGCCCTTGAATTAGGGAGCACCCTCAACCCATGAGAGTTTTCTGTGCTCAGGAATCTCTTACCCAGTCCCACCTCCCTCCTGTGGATTCTTTTCATTTTTCAGGTCCCAATCTCTGCATCAGCTTTTCTTTCCCTTGAGTCACCCCCAGGCTCAACCCAGTGCAAACAGTGAGAGCAGGATGCACTGGGGCTCGGCAGGCTCAGAAGCAAGCCACAGGGCCGCCAGCCAGGGTGGTGCTGCCAGCCAGGATGGTGCTGCTGCTGGGGGAATCGTTCCTCTCCGAGGGATGCCTCTGGCCCCCAGGGGACAGTGGGCTATGCCTTCCAGGTAACTTGGGCACCTTCCCCTCTCTAACTCGACTCCCTATCCCATAGAATGGGGATGACACTGCTCCTTCCCTCAGGGGTTTGCAGGCAAAGGGAAGCTGGGTGTGAAAACCCAGCCTGGTGTCTGGTTACTGAGTTAATGTAAGCTCTTGGTATTGTCATCAGTAGGTCTGGGACCAGGGCTGCTGTCTCTGTTTTCTCTACACAGCTTGTTATCACTGTCATTGCTTCTGAAACCCCAAATGTTGGGGTTGGGTTTCTGCATCTGCTTCCCCTACAGGCCTGGGAGCTCTCTGAGAGTAAGGACAGGGTCTTAGGCTCCTGGGGCCAACACAACATCTACTTCACAACAAATGAAGATTATTTTTTCTCCTTTTAATTAATCAACTTTTCATACAGATAATATGGGGGCTGGAGGTATAGTTCAGTTGGTTGAGTGCTTGCATTGGAAGCACAGGGCCCTGGGTTCAAATCCTCAGCACCACAAAAAAAAAAAAAAAAGATAATATGGAAAATTTGAGGCTGCCATTCAGTCTAGGAAAGTGGGGTGCTCTCATCTTTCTGGAACCCTTTGCCTTCCCTCCCCACCACCTTGGCCTCTGTCTTCAGGTCTTTGGGAAGGGTTGATGGGTGTGACTGCTGAAGCACAGGCCACTGATCTGCAGAGGTTCCAGGGGTGTCCCTGATATCATAGATTCTAAGCTTCAAAAATCACAAGGAACCTCAGGATAACAAGCAGTGACCCCCTGCAGAGCCCAGTGACCACATTATAAGTGCCCTAAGAGCTGGCATCTGGGTGATCCCTAGTATACCTGAGTCTCTGAAAAGATACAGACAGAGGGTTGCTCACAACAGCACACAGCTGGGAGCAGTGCCTCCCCAGCTCTCTGGGAAAAGCCTGCGTCAGGAAATTGGGTTCAGCCCACAGCTGGCAGTGTGGTGATGAGTCATGGTGCATCCATTTATTTGTTTGTTTGTTTGTTTGCTCGCTCTACCTAGTTACACATGACAGCAGAATGCATTTTGATTCATTGTACACAAGTGGAGCGCAGCTTTTCATTTCCCTGGTCATGATGCTTTCATAGGAAAGAGAGTGCTCTGTGATTCACCCATGTCAATGCTGAGGGGAATATTAAGGGGTCTCTTCCCCAGGGGGGAGAAATAGAAAACCCTGTCTTTAAATATTTCATTGCTTTTTTTTTTAAAAAAAAATTGTCACTTCAACTCCTCCCTGCTGCTTCATTTGGAAGACATTCTTGTCAGGTTTTGTATTTGGTTAAGCACAAAAATTCTTTCTCAAAACAAGACGGTGTGGGGTGTAGGAAAACCACCTCTTGTCAGTGGTAACTAATGTGGAGAGAAAAGCTGTTTCTCTGTCACACAAGCCATTACTCCTGTTCCCTGAAGGCAGTGACATTGTCCTTGTGTGTCATCAGCTGGGGGAGGTGGGAGGGAGGCGATTGTTTGCCCCATCCCCAGCTCTGGCAGGGGAACATTGGCCTGGATTGTAATTCAGTGTTTTTGTTTTTTGTTTGGTGCTGGAGATTGAATTCCAGGGCCCTATACACTGAGCCACATCCCCAACCCCATTTTGTATTTCATTTAGAGACAGGGTCTTCCTGAGTTGCCTAGTGCTTCGCTTTTGCTGAGACTGGCTTTGAACTCGCGATCCTCCTGCCTCAGGATTACAGGCGTGCACCACCACACCCAGCTGTAATTCAGTTTTAAATGGACACCATAAAGTCAGCAAATATCAGAAAGGGGCCCCAGAGAGATTTCCAGAGAGAACCTTGTATGCTGATCAGATTTCCATCCACCTTGATTGTGGGCTTCCTCCAGGGCTTGAGGGGGTGAGAGTGCGCCAACCTGGGGTTTCCCAGTCCAGAAATCCTGCCAGTCACTCCTGCGGGGAGGGAACCGGGAGAGGGCCAGGGGCTGAGGCAGAAGTGAGCGTGTGTGTTGGCCAACACTGTTGTACCCAAAGAAAACAAAATCATCCAAGCGGTTCACGTAAAGCCAAAAGAAGCCTTTATTTTAGCTGGCCAGGGACGACCTCCCTTACGCCTAAAAGCGGGGTGCTGGGAAATCGCGCGTTCCTTCCTGTGTTGCCCGCATTTTTTATAGGAAACGGGAAGGGATTGGGGGGTGGCTGACTCTCCTGATGGCACTGGAGAATCTTTTGGGGGGTATAACAAACATGGGTCTCACCAGCCTGAGGAGGTCGCCCTGATCAACACAGAGTGTCCATCATCCCAATAACTTCCTTGGCGCCCATTTGCCCTGAGTCCCTCCCACTCCCATGGGGCCAACCACTAAGCCACTTCCGGTCACGGTAGGACGGTAGGTTAGGTGGCCTGTCCTAGAACTTCACCTACAAGGACTTGCATGGTGTGTAGGGCTTGTGTCTGGTGTCTGAAGGGTGAAAAGTGCCCAGAAAAACCACTGAGGACCCCAGAACTCACCAAGAGATTTTATTAGGCAGATGAACAGTGTCTGCCCTGAAGAGAAAAGGAAAAAATAAAAAAGAAGAAGGAAGAAACAGGGCCAGGGAGCTTCTTTTAAGCTCTGGAACTTTGCGGGGGAAAATGATGATAGAGCCAACTGTTGAAAATTGACGGACTAGGGATCAGCCAATGGCTGGTGATGACAGGCGATGATCGGACCAATGAGCGGCTAGCTACAGGGAAGGGGTGGGGAGCTGTCATCCCCCCTCGCTTTCCCCGCTGGCATGGAGGTAGCTGGAGGCAGGGATGGGACTGCAGGGTAAACCCAGCCCGGTCTGCTGCCTGCTGGGGGGAGCTGATGGGGGCGGAGCAGGACCGCTTGGCAGAGCACAGCTCTGAGGGCTGCAGGCGCATCTGACAGGCACAGCCCTTGCAACTTTTTACATTAGTGTCCTTAGCCTCTTTAGCTCAGTGTAATGTTCTTGAGATTCACTAATGCTGTTGCATGTATTAGTTGTTTATTTAATGGCAGAGTAGAGTAGTATTTTATCCCATAGATATATCAAAATTCGTTTATCCATTTGCCTGTTAATGGGTGTTTGGTTTCTTCCAGGTTTTGGTTATTAAGAACAAAACTGCTTCGCACATTGACGCACAAGTCTGTGGACACGTGCGTTCATTTTTCTTGCTCCCACACCCAGGAGTGAAGCAAGCTGTATTTTTAAGACTTTATCAAATGTAAGGTTAGAGTTGTGGCTCAGTGGAAGAACACATGCCTAGCATGTGTGAGGCACTGGGTTTGACCCTCAGCACCACATAAAAAAAATAAACAAATAAAATAAAGGTATTGTGTCTGTCTGCAATTTAAAAATATATATTAAAAAAAAGTTTATCAAATGCAATGCTACCGATCATGACCAGGGATTTGAAAGAAACGTGATGCTGAGGTGATTAGAAAAGAAAGTCATGCATAACACAGTGAAGACTCATACATTGTTGGTGGGACTGCAGATTAGTACAGCCACTTTGGAAAACAGTGTGGGGATTCCTAAGAAAACTTGGAATGGAACCACCATTTGACCCGGCTATCCCACTACTCAGTTTATAGCCAAAGGACTTAAAATCAGCATAGTACACTGACGCAGACCCATCAATGTTTATAGCAACTCAATTCACAATAGCTAGACTGTGGAACCAACCTAGGTGTACTTCAACAGATAAATGGATAAAGGAAATGAGATATATGAGATATATATATATATATATATATATATATATATGATATATATGTGATGGAATATTACTCAGCCTTAAAGAAGAATTGAATTATGGCAATTGCAGGTAAATGGATGGAGCTGGAGAATATCATGCTAAGTGAAATAAGCCAATTCCAAAACAACAAAGGCCAAATGTTTTCTCTGAAAAATGGATGTTGATCCATAGTGGGGGGTGGGTAGAGAAGAATGAAGGAACTTTAGATTGTACAAAAAAAAGTTAATAAAAATAAATAAATGTTTTAAAAAAAATCTTTAAACTAAAAAAACCAATAATAATACAGAGAAGATAGTGGGAAGTCCTGTGGGAGAGGTGACACTACAGCAGGCATGGACCAAGCATTCTTAAATTCAGGGATTTGACAGTTCATTGCTTTTCTCCTGATTCTGTAAGCCCCTTTCTTACAATAAAAGTAGTGACATCTGATCCTTACTTCAACCAGCTTTAAGACCATCTCTTGGAAAATGTCTGAGTCTTGAAAGGGAATTTTTGCTGTAGAAAGTCAAAGTGACATACAACTTGTACTCAGAAACCTGGAGTGCATGCCAGGAGCAGTGGTGCACATCTGTAAACCCAATAGTTGAGGAGGATGAGGTAGGAGGATTGCAAGTTTGAGGCCAGCCTCGGCAACTTAGCGAGGCCCTGTCTCAAAATAAAAAATAAAAAGGACTGGCAATGTTGTTCAGTGGTGAAGTACCTCTGGGTTCAATCTCCTGTACCAAAAAAAAAAAGAATCTGGAGTGCAGACAGGACACCAGGCACAGAACAGACCCTGTGGGACAGTGGGATCTGCTAGGGAAATACAGTTATGAATCTCCTAAGCAGGAGTCCTCTCCGCAACGGCAGCAGAGAATGACATGCTTCGAGCACTAGGTGGGCATTGAACCCGGAATGTGGTGCACATCTGTGGCGGTCAGAGAGATCACAAAGGCAGAAAAGGGCTCTGACTCCCCCATACAGCCAAGCAGGTGCCAACGTCCAAGCATGTTTTCAAGTTACACAAAAATGAGCCTTCAAATGAAAGGAATAGACAGCAGCTCGGGTCACACACTGCCCAGGATGGCTTCACCTGGCAGTTGGTGGCATCTGCGTTAGCTAATGTGCTTACAGTAGAGATCTGGATATGGATCTCCGAGAGAAGGCAGTTTTGAAACTCAGGGGGACACCCACTGAAGTTCGACCCTTGTCATCCCTCAGAAACTGGGGGATGGTGCTGTTCACCTTGATGGGTGCTTCCTCTCTTTTTTCTATTTGTTTGGATAAGTGTGACTTTCTTTCTTAGTTCTTTTGTTTTTATTTTTTATTCTTTTTAGATATACATGACAGTAGAGTATATTCTGACACGTTATGCATTCATGGAGTATAACGTATTCTAATTAGGATCCCATTCTTCTGGTTGTACATGATGTGGAGTTTCACTGGTTGTATATTCATATATGAACACAGGAAAGAAATGTCCAATTCATTCTGTCTTTCCTATTCCCCTCCCCCTCCCTTCCCTTCATTCCCCTTTGACTAATCTAATGAACTTTTATTCTCTACCCTGCCTCCATTGTGAATTAGCATCCACATATCAGAACATTTGACCTTTGGTTTTTTGGGATTGGTTTATTTCACTTAGCATGATAGCCTCCAGATTCATCCATTTACCAGCAAAATCATAAAGTCATTCTTCGTGTCTGAGTAATATTCCACTGTGTATATATACCACATTTTCTTTATCCATTCATCTGTTGAAGGACATCTAGGTTGGTACCATAGTTTAGCTACTATGAATTGAGCTGCTATCAACATTGATGTGGCTGCATCATTGTAGTATGCTGATGTTAAGTCCTTTGAGTATAAACCAAGGAGTGGGATAGCTGCACCACATGCTACTTCCATTCCAAGCTTCCTGAGGAATCTCCACCCTGCTTTCCTGAGAGGTTGCACCAATTCACAGTCCCACCAGAAATGGATGAGTGGGCCTTTTCCCCACATCCTTATCAGATGTTTACTTTTCAAAGAAGTGGTTCTCTAGGACTTCAGAGAGACATTCCTAGGTCACAAAGCTGCCAGAATGCCAATCAAGTATTCCAAAGCCTTTCCATATGTTTTAAAGAAGAAAGTATTTATCATTTTGAGTTTTCTTGAAGTAGGACAGAAGAGGCTAGACACCGAGGAATTTTCAGGAAGCAGGTTTTTTGACTGCAGGGTTCAAAGGTGGCTCTTGCCTAAGAACTCTTCCTCTGAACAAAGATTTTGGAAATTCTTTGAACTTAATACCCAGTGGGGAGGTGGGACAGTGATGATATCTTTTTGTACAACAAGCTAACAGGTTCCTGTACCTTTTGTGTGTAAACCTGGCATTGATAAGAAAGAGGAAACTACCAAGCACAATAACCTCTGCAGACATCCTGCTGATCTGACAAGAGGAGAAGCTGAACTGCGGCAAGGGTCTTTGGGGTGGGGGTCCCTGGTCTGCTTCATTCTAAAATAAATAAGTGCTCAAAGAAAAAGGAGCACAAGGAAATCATTTGTTTTCAACAAGAATTAAACCTCATTTTAAATTTGTACTTGTCCTTACAGTCCCCAGTAATGCAATTGAATAATTAATTAACTAATCAATTAATTTAACAGGGCTGGGGGGGAACTCAGCACCTGGCGCCCACTAAGCACATGCTTTGCCACTGAGCCCCACCCCAGCCCACAGTGAATATTTCATAAAATGATGCATACAGCACAAATCACTTTTGGTCCCAGTTCTCCATCCGGGGCCTCAGACTTTGGGATGAGCCCAAGTGAGGGACAGAACCAAGGCTCCAGCCCCGCAGGCTCTGGCTCCTACTCTGGTTCCTTTCCCAGATGACCCTTTCCATCTGCAACTCGCTTCTGCTCGTAAGCGGCCACAGGCCGCCCTGGGCAACCCCCCTTCTCTTTCTTCCTACAACTGGCTCCAGGGCTCTGATTTTTGTTGGGGTCACTGCAGTCCTTTAGAAACCCCGGTGAAGTCCTTAATTGACCCCTTAGCTCTGGAGGCAACCAGGGTCAGAGAGGACACAAGACTGCCACTGTGGCCAGGCACTGTTTGGTCACTCATTAGTCCAAACCCGGCCATGACCTGCACTCTCTTTCCTGGGCTGATTTCTGTATTCTTCTGTCTGAAAAGGGCATCTGTCAATGGCCCCACACAATTACTGCAGTTTCTTTCTCAAAAATGCCACCAATTTCTAAATGTTTTTAACTGGGTGGCTTCCCTTTCTAATTAATTCTAGTGGCCTCTTCCCTGGTAATGGTGCCTATAATTATGCCTCAACTCCCAGAGGTCTGTCTAAAACTGGGGGTGTACAAGGTGATCTTTTCTACACTGTTGTTCATTCTAAGGAGGAGAAAAACATTGCCCACAGAGGCACCGAGGTCCTCGTGCTCAGAGGGAGGTCCTCGTGCTCAGAGGGATGTCCCCTGCACACGTCCACTCTGTTCACTTCAGCCCTGTGGAGAGCAGCTGCGTTAGCAGGTTCAGGGCCAGCGAGCGTGTGTTTGGTGATGTGTGACACTGTGGGAGGAGGGAGACGGTGATACTGTCATTATTGAAAATCACTTCCACCCACGAGGCTGAGTCACTGGGACGTCACTGCTTCGGATTTTGCATCAGTCTCAAAAATATCCTCCTGCAAAGCTTTCCTTGCTGGGAGGCTGCTCAGCCTCACTCGGGAGGAGGGCTGAATGCGTCTTCTACCCAAAATGCTCCCATTTGTCCCAGCTATGTTGCAGCTCGTGTGTGACGCACTGGACGTTTCTAACTCAAGTTCTGAGGGAGGCCACGAGAGTGTCACCACTTTCCATTCAAGAAAAGCAAGATTCTAGGAGGCCAAGACTTGACCCCAGCTAATGAGAAGAGCTGGGCTATGATCCAGGGTCCCTACCTCCTGGCCTACTCCTGAGCAGATGAGAGAGGAGACAGGATGATGGGGCCGAACACATGGCCTTCTTCGAAATGTACCAGCAGTGGGGGCAAAAACCGCCTTGGCTGACGTGATCCTGCCACTGCATTCAGTGTCAGATGTCTGAGCAAACCAGACCCTTTCCTGGGCGCCCTCTTTCATTTTAGATCTTGAGTAATATTCTCTCCCTGCTCTTCAAAATCTGAAATAAAAGTCTTCCTATAAAGGCCTGACTGCTTTCCAGAATTCTAGTTCAGAAGGAAAAGTGGGGCAGTGTGGCCCAGTGGTTCCAAGGACACAGCTGCAGGCCAGCCAGACTTGCCCAAGACTCCGGTGGCTGTGAGCAGGTGACTGACTCCACCTCTAGAGTCTTACCATCATGACTGTCACGGGGCTGTTCTCAGAACTAAATGAGACAGTGACGAAAGTGTTGAGCACAGGGCCTGACACCAGGAAGATGCGGGTGGTAGTATTGTGACTTGATAATTATCTCATGCTATGTGTCTGCTCCATGCAGGATACTGGGGACGAGGGTTCTGGGCTCCCTTCGTAAACGTTTCTGTAATGGCTCTTTCGCTGTTGCTGAGGATGGAACCCAGGGTCCTGGGATGGGATGCTCTACCACTGAGCCGCAGCCCCAGCATTTTTAAAACTCTGTCCAGTCAGGCTACCAAAACAAATCTATAATGAAAACACCTATTTTACAAGTATCATATGGGTGCCTGGAGCCCCCTACTGTCAGCAAAGTCCCAACCTACCTGTTTTTCCTGTATTTT
>JAJEJO010000394.1:34313-85459 GCA_020662805.1 Glaucomys volans
CTGACTCAGCCTCCCAAGTCACTTGAATTACAGGCGTGCGCCACCGCACCCGGCTCATTTAATTTTCAGATAAACTCCTGGCATCCTTGTAGGAAGAGTCCTAGGGAGGCTCAGAGGATTGGTGAACCCATCCCATACCGCTGAGAACACGAGACAACCTGCCCTCTCCATGACAACAGACAGCCCCTGCAAGAGTGGGAAAAGATGCTTCTTCTTGTTGCTTTGGGATTATTCTAGTGTCTTCCACCCATGTCCCAATAAGAGCCTCCATCCTCCTTCTAATTAGTTGAGAATCCTCTGGCTGCACCTCTGCAGTGGAAGTATCTTGGGGCTCTTTGCTATACAGAAAGAATCAGAACTATGCTAAGAAGACATCTTATTGCCCCTGTTCCCCCCTCTTCTGTGCCTCCTGAAGCCTGTACCTTCAGAAGGACATTCTACTTGCAAGTAGCAGAGGGAATCTAGTCCCATGGTGCTTGAAGGAGTTGGCCCAGAAGGGGCCTGCAGAGAATTCAGACCAGCACTCCCACTGCTGATGACCACTCAGGTGAAAAGCTCGGATGTTGGATCATCTGGTAACTGTCACACAGCATGACAACCATAGACGGACACTGACATAGCTCTCGCTCTGGGTTAGTCTAGGCACTAGGCACACTATGTTTATCAACTCTTGTTTTCTGTCCTCAGGACCCAGAATGAATGGAGTCTGAGCTCCCTCCAGCTTCTGGGGTGAAGAATTATACCAGATAAGAGGAGGTAGGAGGGGGAGAGCTTTCTCTCTCGTGGAATACCTGTGGAACCCTTCCCCATCTCCTCTGAGATGGTCCTGATTCCCAGCAACTCAGCCTTTCTCCTACCTCTGAACCCAGCATCACCTGGTGTCCCTCCCTAACATCCTCACCAGATCTTCAGTTGGCACTGAGGTCGCCTCACTGTTTTCTGGATCACTGGGAGTATCCCTAACTTAAGCTGTCACTTTTCATGTCCTCTGGCTGCAATAGAATTTAAATGTCCTCAGTCTACAAGGAAAGGATCAAGAAGGACCCTTGGGCTGCAGGGTGAACCGTCTTTTGAGTCCTTTCAATATTGCTAAACAAAAACAAACCAAAAAAATCCATGACCAGCACACAGCAGGCACTCAGCAGACAGATGTCCATTCAGGATGGATGGTGGAATCAGCCTACTCAGACCTCCCTTCAAACGTAAGAAGGCTCCTATGTAGTTGATGAGCAGCTGGTGGATATTCCAGCTAGAACACAACAAAAATAACCCAGCAGATATCAACTGAATAGCTAGACTGAGAAAAAGAAATATGTTGCTGTGGTGGAATCAATTCTTTGTCCGTCTTCTGGACAATGGTGGGCATCTTCTGAGAACAGTGAGGGCAGCTTCTGTTGATCCTGAAAGGTGGTTGTTCAGAATCCCTCTCAGGTCAAAGGTCTCATAACAGGTGAGAATTTCAGAAGCATGCCCAGTGGGTCAGCTCCAGATGATGGGAGAAGAAATGAAGTTCTAGCTGCCCCCATACCATCAAACCTTGATGGTTCCCAGAGTGACCTCCACTCAATCCTGAGCCCCTCTCTTGAAACCAGAGCCCCAGCTGCTACTGCCACACCTACGGGAAAGACCCCAGGTGACAAGATGCTAAAGGGAGATGAACCAACATAGAGCTGCTGGTTTTCCTACTAAATTGATTCCTCCACAATGGAGGAAAATTGCCCAAAGGGAAATTCATGTAACTGTGGCAATATCCCATCAGCGCGTGAGAAGATGGAGATGCTGCAGAGCCAACTGAGGCGCATGCTTTTTAAATGACCTGTGATACATGGATAGTTCTTAGGAGCTATTATTTTACCAAGATTTTCAAAGGTAAATGCTAATTTCATTTCATCTGAATGGGGATATAGACTTGTGCCATACATTCAATATCACTGTTGCTTTCAGGGAAGGGGAAGTACTGCAGGGTAATGTGTCAGAGGCCAATTTCAAATGAAATAAGACAAAACCTATAGTCTGAAAACTAAACAGACTCAAATTTCATTGTCTGAAATTGAAACTCAAATGAAGTAAAGAAAAATCCTATTGTCTATGGGAATGTCCTTTCATTTTGGGGTTTTTCCAGAAATTTCTTCACATCAAGTGCATAATGTACAGGCAACTTGAAAGGCAGCCCTCTTCTGCTGTGCTGACTACCACAGTACAGAATAAACCCAGAGGCAGGATGGGACCTCCTGCAACCAATTATATTGATCAAGGCTTCAGTCAGCCAGGCATTTGGAAGGACCTTAGTGAAAAGGCATTTTTCTAAGTTTTCCTTGTCCAAAGCAATTTGGTTCTGCAATCCGGTTGCCCATTAGCTCTGAACCCTGGTCTCCCCGACTTGTACCTGGGAATGGCTAACCAGAGGACATGCTCTGGATTCAACTCCTTCCTTCCCCTTCAAGCCAAAGGGGTGATCCCCAGTTCCCACAACATGAGCCATCACACAGGAACATGGTGGGCTTTTAGCCAACCAGGCCTGCCATCTGCATGATCCCTGGCAAAATACCAGCACCAGTGTGAATTTGGAATTGTCTAAGTATCCCAAAGAATAATATGGGTTGGAAATAGAACTCAAGTCTAAGAATGCTGGTAGGTGGGACTTGGTTCAGTAATAAATAAGGCACGGCTGGTTGTCGCTTTCCTATTTAAGACTCACTTTCTGAGAGTCAAACAGCAGGAGCACTGCTGCTTATAAGTCAAAATAGATTTGAATAACACGATCAGCTATATCTGTTTCCACTTCCTTTTCCATTAAAAGGAAATATCCCAACACTTGCAATAAAATTAAGAATGAATAGTTAAGCATACTACCTAAGAACGTACTAAATAAATAAAAACAGAATACCAAACAAGACATAAAAAAATCAACTATATTTTACACACACATACAACACAACGTATTATAAAAATAACACATGGGATCAGGAATTACTGGAACTGTTTTCTTTTATGGGAAACAGAGCAGGTAATAATAATGATTTGACTTCAGACACACTGAAGCAAGATTTCCCCAGTGCTTCAGTCCCAACCTCACTCTGAAGCACCTCCAGGCTCTGAGTTTTGCACTAAGCAGCCACATCAGCTAACTTGTCTCCAACTATCATGCTAAGAGAAATAAGCTGATCCCAAAGAACCAAAGGCTGAATGTTCTCTCTGATATGCAGATGCTGACTCACAATGGGGGTGGAGGTGTTCACCGCATTAGAGGGGGGAGGGGGAAGGGAGGTAGGTGTGGAATGGGAAAGACAGAGGAATGAATCAGACATAACTTTCCTATGCTCATATGTGAATACACCACCAGTGAAACTCCACATCATGTACAACCACAAAAATGGGAAATTATATTCCATGTATGCATAATGTGTCAAAATACACCCTACTGTCACTTAAAACTAAAAAGAACAAAGTTTTTAAAAAGATGGAGTTTTGCTCTATGTTTAGTAACAGAGTTGGTTAGACTCCAGTGATATGCTACCTCCCAAATAGGGTGCATTGGCACTTGAGAAAACAGCAGAAGCAATCACGTCACCTGGCAGGAGTCAGGTCCTTGTAGTGGGGCAGTGGAACCTCAACTTGGCCTAGACAGGTTCTTAACTCAAGTCTCTGAAAAAGAATTTCAGGGATGCTTTGAAAGCAAGTATAAGCCAAGATTTAGTAAAGGCAGTACAAAGAACAAAGATATATCCATCCCAAAGCAAGGTACAGACATCCCTCACTTCTCAGGGAAGACAAGTGACACACCCAGGGTCAAGATCTGGCTACATATGTGATTTTCCTGGGAAGAAAAGTACAAGTTTCTAGGCAAGTTTTTGTGAAAATCAAATTTTCCCAGGCATTAGATGGTAAGATCAGAGCAGAGCTTTCATATGAAGGGTGGGGACAAGCCGACCGGAGGAGAGCCAAGTTTTCCAGAAATGAGGACAGAGGCATACAGAAGTCTAGGGTATTTGGAGATGAGAGTGTTTAGCACTTGGCAAGGTGTCTAGCACCCAGTGGGCTCCCAGGACTAACAAGACAAATTGCTTCAAATTAAGTCCCATTCAGAAGAGGTGTGACCTTAGCAAGCCAACTAACTGCTGTGGTCTCAGTTTCTCCCATCTGTGAAGGAGAAGACAAGATCTTAGGCAGAGAGTGAAGGGGCAGGGGCTTGAGGAGTGACCTTGTGAAAAGGGGAGAAGAGCTGGAACCCTTTCTGTGGGGAATGGAAGAGGGTTGAACGGACACCATTAAAAAGAATGTGTGTGACACACAAGGGAACGTAACCAGGATGCAAAGCCAGAGTGCTGCAAAATGGCTGTGAACTGAGGGTTCACTTTTCTTTGGTTTAGCTTCTGTATACACCAAAGAGTGAATGATCCCAAACCCAGGGCTGGCTATGTGGTCACTGAGAAAGCAAGAGATGTGTCAACGTGACTGGGCCAAGGGTGCTGATGGTCTGTCAAACATCATTCTGGGTGTTTCTGTAAAGGAGTTTTCAAATGAGATTGACATTTAAACTGAGAGACTTGAGTAAAGCTGATTTCCCTCCATATGTGGGTGAGCCCCACAAAGTAGTTGAAAGACTGAACAGAATAAAATGCTAATCCTAGGAAGAAAGAATTCTCCTGCTGATGGCCAGTGTGTGTATGTTATATATATATATTACATAAACATTACATAAACATTACATATATATGTATGTATATACACACGCGGGTACACACACACACATATACGTGTATGTATGTGTACGTGTGTGTATATATATATATACACATATATATATATATTCCATTTCCCTGGAGAACTCTGCTACCTCACTGCATAATTTTATCATTATTTCCCTCAACTTCAGAAAATATTTGAAATGACTGCTTAGCTGAATGAAATTTCATTTTTTATTTTTTTCTGCAATCCTTATAAAAAGGTTCATTGGAAAGGGATCCCAAAATGAAACAAAGAGAAAAAAGAATTACTAGGGTGAAAAAGTCAAAAGGGAACCAGAATGTTAAAAGATTCTGACCAAACAAAGTTAAGTAGCAAAGAATAGGGTGGAGACAGAAAAAGGCTAGAGAAATTAACAAATTATGACATTCAAAAATAAAAGAAAGAAGCCTAATAGATATTTTTGTCCACTCTGTTCCAACGTAGGATTAGCGAGTTCTGGAAGCTGATAGGAGCAGCAGTGTGCACCAGATGGTGGCTGAAGAGTTAACTTGCCTGTCACGAGCTAGAGCTGTGTGTCTGGCTGTGAAGATAAGAGCCTTCCAAAATATTTATTTTAGAAAAGGAACTCTGACGTGAGGGCAAGGAGCCAATTAAAATCTGGATAGTTCCAACTATGGAAAATTTTACATTTCCTTTCAACCTAAGTGCCTAATGATACCCGCCCCGATTCCAGAAGGCAAGCTAACATTCTCAAGCAATCAATTCAATACACCAGGGGTCATGCCTTCCCAGAGCTGTTGTATTTCCCCCCAGGAGAATGAGAGGGATCCAATAAAGCTGGCCTGAACAAATGCCTTAAGTGAACTAAGACAGAGGCAAGAAGGAAAGTAGAGCAGCAATGTACAGGATACTTACACTTCTGAGTGACCAGAGGTCGCTCTTATCTCCCACCACACAGCTGAAACAGTCAGAAGCACAGAGACAACTCTTCCCATTAGGAAGGGAAAGTGGAAGTAAGAAATAGAGACATACTGGAAACATAAAAAGGAAATGAGTGTCCCTCCCCACTCCCTGCAAAAACCCTGCTGTCTTTTGTTGGCTACAGTGTGACTAGTAGGGATCTACAGAGTCAGACAGATATTTGTCAACTATTATTTAAAATGCCTAATAATTTTATAAACAGGTGACAATTGCGTTTTTAAAGCAGCTACCAAAGAATATAGTAGGAAAGCTTACAAATTGCTATATTTTTCCTGGATCTTTATGGGTATTTGTAGGACAGCATTAAGTATGTTTATAAAACATTCTTTAAAGTGAGATGGTACCCTTGCCTATCATGTGTGAAGCCCTGGGTTTGATCCCCAGTACTACAAGAGAACAACAAAGGTGGTGTACAATGACCTAAAATTAAAAAAAAGAAGAAGAAGAAGAAGAAGAAAAAAAGGAAAAGAAAAAGGTGGAGAAGACTTTGAAGTACAGAGTGCAGTATACTTCCTGGTATAGACTAGACTCGATGAATTCAGTCACTGGAGCCAGCCAGAGAGTGGCCACGTGAGTGGCAGCCAGCAAGGTCCCAGGGGCAGGGCTGCCCAAGACAGATGCTGGACATGGAGCTGTAGGATTGAACACTTGCCCAACTGGGTTTCAGTCTGTCTTTGGTCAGATTCCTCCTTGCTATTTTCCTTTTTCTTCCTTTGGGAGTGGGAATGTTTACTCTGTGCCACGTTAGAAGTGTTTAACTTTCTCTTTGATTTTTTTACAGGGCTCACAGCTGAATTTACCTTGAGCCTTGGAGGCTTTGGACCTGGGCTTTTCAGCAATGCTGAACAGTAAGACTTTGGGGACTTTGGGAGATGAACTGGATGCATTTTGCATTGTGGGAGACACATGAGCCTGTGGAGCTAGAGGTGGAATGTTATGGTTCAGGTCTTAAATGTCCTCCAAAGGCTCATGGCTTGGTCACCAGCCAGTGGCACTATTGGGAGGTGGTAGAATCTCTAGGGGTTAAGCCCTATGGGAAGAAGTTAGGTCCCTGGGGATGTACCCTTGAAGGAGATATTGAGGCCCTGGCCCCTCCCTTCTCTCTTTTCTTCCTAGTGGCCATGAAGTGAACAGCTTCACTCCACCACACACCCCTATGATGTTCTGCCTTACCACAGACCCTTCAAAAAACAGAAACAACAAAGAAACAAACCCTCTGAAACCATGAGCCAAAATAAACCCTCCTGTTAAGAAAATCAATTTTCTCAGGTGTTTTGTCACAGCAATGGAAATCCAACATAGGTCTTATCTTGTCCATTAGGTGTTTATTGCCTGTTATACACTACCAGGTAAGCTTCAGGTGGGCAGGGTCCTTTTGTCATTTAAGTGCTTCTGTCCCAGCATCCAGGTATTCAGCAGCTGTTCAACATTTGCTGAGTGACTGAGGATTCTGCCATCAGTAAATTGTTGTTGAACGAATGAATGATCTAAGGGCACTTTTACCTAAGCAAGTTGTGACTGGCATTACTAAACCAAGAAGGAGATCATCAGAATAGCAGTCTGACAACTTATCCTCAGTCAGCTGTCCTCTCTTCAGGGACTGCTGGGGATGGATGGTGACTGTTGATGTGATAACCAGTGAGTGAGCCCTCCTGGGACAGATCCGTAACAGTGACAGAAGTGGAGGGGGCTCTGCAGACTGCCACAGTGGAGAAAGGATGAGTGGAACAAGTGCCAACAAAAGACAAACCGATGGAATAACTGGTAAGTGAAACCCTGAAGTTCAAAACTCCTTGTCTTCCATAAAAGGGAATTCAAATTAATTTTTTAAAAGTACATGAACATTAAACAAAGAAGAGAATTTCAGATAATCCCTCATAGGTTTAATGGGGAAATAATTCACATACTATAAAATGACCCCGGTAAAGTGTCTAATTTGGTGTTTTTTAGAGTGGTCACAAACTGTGTGACCATCACCAATATCTAACTTCACGGCGTTTTTATCACTCCCCTAAGAAACCCTGCAATAAACCCCTCCCTGGTACCTGCCAACCATGAATCTTTCTGAATCTATGGATTTGTCTGACATTTCTTATAAATGGAATCACGAGATGTGACTTTTTGTGTCTGGTGTCACTTAGCACGTTTTCAGGGTTCATCCACATTGTGGCATGACCAGTACTTTCTTCCTTTTGATGGTGGAAGGATACTGTTACATGGATAGATCCCATTGTGTTGCTCCAGTCACTCTCCACTTGATGGACACTTGGGTTGTTTCACTTTGGTACCAAAACAATGCTGTTTTGGATTCTCATGTTCAAGTTTTTGTATGGACAGATGGTTTCAGTTCTCTCGAGTATATACCGAGGAGTAAAGTTGCTAGTCACGTGATTCTGGTAGCTGTTTAATGGGGAAACTGCCTTCTACGCAGATGTAGTTAAAGGGGAACTAATTTCAATCACATATCAAAGGCAAGATTCCTTTGATAACACTAACAAAAAAAAAAAAAGTTAATATGTTGAGCCTCTTCTCAGTGTCAAGGACCTTGTTAGAAAATTTGAATCTAAGGTTTAGATTCAATTCTCACAATAATCCTACAGTGTTATCATCCTCATCCCTCTCCTATAGACGAAGAAACGGTTTAGAGCCCAGGATGTTAGGCTGCCCAAGATCACACTCTGAGAAAGCACAGATCTGATGCCAGCCAACGTGGCCAGCTCTAAGAAGGTAGGAGAGGGCACAGGCCCCTGGCACACTCCTGGCAAACACTGCTCCCATCAAAATAAAACAGGAACATTAAACATATTCTGCTTTTAGAAGACACAGAGAAGGCAATTTCAACCAACAAACAAGCAGGGGAGGGAAGAATCCAATTTTAACAAAGGGACTTTATTCTGTGCATGGAGTGGCTAGCCATCCTCTGGTTGCAGAGCTAGGGTGAACTGAAGGAGGACAGGGATCAGGGACATAGCGGCCCCTTTGGAAACTGTCAGATGGGAAAAGTCAGGAGGAGGAGAGGGGCTTCCAGAATCTGCCACTCGCCTGGACACAAAGGCTGAGAAAGTAAAGGGGTAACCAGATGGGGTTGGGGGAGTGCAGGGCTGCAGTGAAGAGTGTGGGGTTCAGTGCCTGCCTCTCCCACAGCCCTGCAGGGTAGCACCTCTGACCCCAGGAGGGAGGCAAGACTCATGCCAACACACCAGTGCTGAACAAACCCCTTTCCTATGCAATTGGTCTCTTCCTGAGGGCACCTGTAAGTTGACAGACTTCTCTAAAGAACTTAACTACTTCATCATTTTATGAACCTCTCATAACCTCAGTAGGTAGATACAAGTAATGTCATTCAAGAACATTTGCTGAGCATCGTCTCCTTACAGAGTCTGGCACAGTGAAGGCCGTGTACACAATGGATGCTAAGTGAGCACTGATTGACAGAGGAAATGATATTCCCATTAGAACCACACAGCTGTGTTTTCAATTCTGCTGATTCAATATTTCCCATCACAAACAGCTTTTTGGTCTTTCAATATTGCATCCGGTTTATCTCATGCACATAAAGTGTCTTTGTGATCAAAGAGAATGCTGTCTGTAGCAATCCGAGGCACATCAACAATGATTCAGAGAGCAGTCCTTCCCTTATTTCTCAGACTTGTTGGGAAATTAAATCTGGCAATCCAAGTGAATAGAAGCTGGGCTGGTTCTTCCAGTTATAGGGACAATAAAAGGCCAAAGGACATGGAGTATATTGGAAACACAAGGATAAAAGAGCTCATCACCTGTAGGTGACCAGCTAGCTAAATCTGTTCAATGCAGTAGCCACCAGCCATGTGTAGCTATTTAAATTTATTAACAATTCTAGTTTTTGGTCAAATTAGTCACATTTCCAGTGATTTAAAGCCACAAGTGATCAGGGGCTCTCTCAGTGTGTAGCACAGGCATAGAAAGTTCATCATAACACATTATTTTGGACAGTGTTCAATCACACCTATGTGGTCATAGTAAAAAAATATGGATTATTCTTTATCAAACTGGTACTATAGGTTGACTTTTCTGGACAGATACACATAACTAAGTATATTTTTAGATTGTGGATTTCACTGGTCAGTAAAATTCTTTCATAATTTGGGGCTGACAAGTCAGCAGTTTTCAAGCAAGGCTGCCACCAGATTACTAAGCTGTAAGCCCCACGGAGAGAGGTGCTTATGCCTCTCCAATTGCTCAGCTTTGTCCCCAGTTCTTAAAATACTGCCTGGTCCACAGTATGTGCTCAATAAACTATCTGCTAAGCAAGCAATTATATATGCACACACCTGCACAAACATGCACATCTACCTTTATCTTATCCTTTTTCTCTTTGTTGAAAACTTTGCAACTGGCTAGCATAAGTATGCTGAAATGTGTTGTGGGTCTTTACACACACACACACACACACACACACAATGTATTGTCACAAGATAAATACAGGTCATCTAACATTTTCTGAGAATTTTATATTACATGTACATAACAAAATACTCCAAATTGGAAGGCTTCTGGATTGTTGGGTGTGTGGGCTTTTCTCAATTGTGTATTTCAGAACCAACCAGCAGAGGGAGAGAGGGAAGAAACTGCCTGCCTGCTTTTCAATGGTGCCAGAGTGCCCTCTTGTGATAAAATACAGTACTTGTGTAGTTACAATTCTTATTTAAAAAGCAAGTGAATTTATACTTCTACACATAAAACTTATACTGATTTATAACTGTTTTAAGAGTCAGTCCAAACATGAACCTTAATTAATATAAAATACATAAAGTTGTATTGGTGAAGAATATAATTAAAAATTCTCATTTAAGAGGTCATCCACCTAGGTAGGAAATGGCAAAATACAGAAAAGATGCTCTTGGGATTTAATATTCTAGGTAGTTTCTGTTCACCTTCTGGTTAAACCACTACTTCAAGCTCAAGGTAATATTGTACGTGAAATTTATTGTTTCATTTGTCTACATCAAAAATAATCTTTACTGCCTCCACTTTCATCTTACCCTTTTCTTGATTTCCTCATACAAACCATTCTTTCAAAGTCTGTTTTGGTAGTTCTTTCACACTTTGTAAGTAGTGAAAAAACATGCCAAATGGGTTCTCAACTAAGAGATAAATATGTGACCTTGATCACTGTGGACGGTTTTTGTAAATATCAATTCCATATTCTGTGATCTCAGGATTAAAGCCATCTGCACAGACGGGCTCTGATGGGGTGCTTCCTCAGTGACAGAGCTAGGAAAGCCAATCACAGGAAATGACCCTATGGCATGAGATCTCAGGAAACAGGGGATCACTATTTATACAAGGCCAAGATGCTCTCAAACTCTAAGTCAGTACAACAACTTGAGGTTGAGACGAAGAATCTCTGGGTGAGATTCTCCTGGGTGCTGGTTAAAATGCAGATTATTCCTCAGACCTATTCAAGACTAGAAATCACATCTCCGCCGAGTTTAGTAACAAATCTGTACTTTTATTAAATTCCCCCAAGAAAGAACCACTGTGGATAGAATCATCAGTTTCAGAACTGAGCAACTGCCAGGAAATATCCCTCTGTCTGTTGACCACCTTCTGTTTTGTTTTAAAGTTTTTCTCTTCTTGCATTATTTTGACCATTCCTGATTGTCTTGTTTCTCTTCCATTTTACCATCTATGAATATCTTGGTTTTACTGTTCTCATTCCCTCTTATGTTATAGGATTCAGATCTAAAAATAGTCTAAAGGTTAATTTGCTGGTAAATGAAATGGCTCCAATGTACCATAATATTTTTTTTAAAAAAAGGAATTATATTCAGATATTAGTCTGACGGTTCTAATGCTATTCATCCTAGAAAATAAACACCATGTGCAAATTTACATCATTATTGAAATGGGTGAACTTCAATTTAGAGACAAGTGCTCAATTAGGAAAGTTTTCTATGCTTTCTCTAGAATGTAATACTATTACAAATCTTCCCCAACACACCATCTTTTATTGATGTTAACAAGACGATCACCACACTGATTCTAAAGGCAGGCAAGGTTTTCACAGTAAGCTGTTAAATTTGCATATGTGGTCTTTAACCTTGTGCACATGTTCTTTGATTTCTTCTTAAGATGAAAGAAAAGGCAGTCAAGAATAAAGGAAAAAACCCTCATATCTAGATCAATTTCTTATACTTTATTTCCAACATTTGGAACTATAATTTTGAACTGAGAGCAAGTAAAAGTTCACATTGCTGAATATATATATATATATACACAAAGTATTACTTTAAAGGTACTACTTGATATAAGCTCATTCAAAAAACCACATGGAATATGTCCACAAAGAGTTTCTGCTTTAAAGAGCAACTTCAGCAGGGGAGTATCTTCCTTGGCTGAAGTCTGCAGACTACTAAATTAGCATGCAATGGTTGAACACACCATTACCCATCACTGGGGATGTTCTGGGCTCCTGCCAAATGACAGCACAATTTAACACCCGATCATCCATGCCTAAAACCTCTCCTGTATCACTGTCTTGGATGAGGGTTAAGGGATGGATGTGTTTGGCTCATTCATATACTAGCTGGGGGAGGGCAGGAGGCATGACGAAGTACCCAGCAGTCAGAAATCATAGGTTCAAATTCTGACTCTGACTCAAAATGTGTGACTTCTAACACAGAAGTCACTTAACTTGTTTGACCCTGAGTCTCTCCTTACATAAAAGAAGGACAACCAGTCCTCCCATCCCAAACAACACAGTGAAGGTCTCCACGTGTGAATGGTCTCCACATGTTTAATGAATCTCAAAGTTAGCTGAGCTCCATCCTCAAAGAACAGGAGACTCCTCAGTAAGGCAAGTGAGTCCTTTCCCAGGAATGGTGGCCGCCATGAACAACAAATTCTCCAACATGGACTGAGGCTCAGTGACATTCAAACTGTCATAGTGCTATGTTTTACACACAAACTGTATCATTCCTCCTCTATACACAGGTACATCTAATCTTCAGACTCTGCAATAATGTGTTCCTTGAAATTTCCAAATTTAACAGTGAAAAGGAGCTACACGTACTCCTCAAGGATCTCAAGTACGTGTGTCAAGCTCTCTCCAGGCACATTCTGTGCTCTTCTGTGGGCAAGGGGTCTCCTTTCGTCACAAAGGCCCTATGCCAGACACTGTACTCAAAGGAGTGGTACAATGTGCCCAGAACTGCAGGGGCATCAGTAGCAGAGCTGGGGCATGGCTCTAGAGCTACTCAGTCCCTCTGCTGTACCGTATCCCTGATAGAAGCTAGTGAAGTCCCACAGCGTCAAATATGTGCTGGAATTTTAAACCTGACACAGTCGCTACCTTGCTCATCAGAATATTACAGTCAAAATACAACCTTAAGGCATAGTGTGGGCCTAGCAGTCATCAATTGTCAAACCCACCCTCCCATGGTATCCCCATCTTACAGATATTAAGACTCAAAGAACACTTGCAAAAGAAAACCACCAGAATTTTCTGACATGAGAACCAAAAATTTTCCTCTTGTTGAAAACTGAAAATAAATCTGCATTCCAAATACATGGCGAATTTAGAATTCTGAATGGTAATTTGGCAGCATGTCAAAATTTCAACTATACATACCCTATGACGCTACAAATTCCCACATTAGGGTCTCTCCCTCCAGAAATATTAATACAAGTATACAGCAATCTGTATGAGGATGCCCACTGCAGCAGGGTTTGTGAGGAACAAAACAATCTGAATATCCATCATTGGCTAAATACATATGGCAAAGAACGTAATTTTGGTCAAAAGAATGAGGTCGCTCTAGCTATGCTGACATGTGCAGGTATTTGGGATATAGTATTAAGCAAAACAAGTGATAGAATGTGTGTAGTATGATCCTAGTTTTATTAAAAGAAAGCTCGTGTGTTCTAAAGAAATAAAGGAGGGCATGGTAGAATGCAAAGCTTCCCTTGGGAGACAGAAACCGGAGGCAGTCTGGGGTGTTTCCCATGTTCTTTAGAGACATCCATGTTTGCTTAAGATTATTAAGTGAAATAACAATATAAAATTCCATAATAAAAAGGAATTTGGAGACTAATTTCCTTAAGGGAATGGACTGCTTAGAGATGCCCTTAAGATGCAAACTTCTTCCTCCCATTTGGAAGACTGTGAGTCCACAGGAAGGGCAGCATCTCCAGAGAACCCTGCTTTAAAAGTCAGCAATGCCTCTATTTACAGACACTGTCATAAATGACATACTGTCAAAATAAAGTTATAATTTCAGACCTTAAAAAGAAACAGGTGTCAGGCACAGCAGTGCACGCCTATAATCCCAGCAACTCAGGAGGCTGAGGCAAGAGGATCGAAAGTTTGAGGCCAGTCTGGGCAACTTAGCAAGATCCTGTCTCAAATAAAAAGGGCTGGGGATGAAGCTCAGTGGTAGAGTGCCCCAGGTTCAATCCCCAGTACAAAAAAAAAAAAAAAAAAAGTTGTTTAAAAATTAAGCAAAATAAAGACTTAGACAAATTACTAAACTGCATAGTTTTGCTATACTTTATTCAAAATTGGTCCCACTTATTTGTGAGAACTAAAAGTCTAGTGTCCAAATGTAAATACTCATCATATGTTGAAAAATAATCTTCAAATCTGTGCTCTGACCCAAATTTGGCACAATTAAATCATACACAGGTCAGACACAAATAGTCACACCTCAGCATATGACAAAATCCTGAAAGTAGCATAACAAGTGAGCTATGACATCATTTATTAAACTCTCACACTGAATTGTAATCTGAAGTTACACACACCACAATGCACCTTTGCACAGGTAATTTTATTCTCTCCTGTGGGTGTCAACAGTGCTCACAGATTGTAATTTGAAACATTCAGAAAGCACATACCTGAATATTGTCACATTTCTTTACATCACGATTCAGTAACTATTCAACAGTTATGTTTACTACATACAGTGAACAAAATGGTATAAATGTTTACACCATTCCCTTGTAAACAAGGCTTTTGTGCACAATAACAAATGGAATTAATGCATATCACAATATCAATGAAGAAAAGACCTTCTCTTTAAATAAACTATTCTGTTTATAAATAAACTCTGATTTTTTTTTTAGTACACATTTACAGACCTGATCAATAAAAACAATCAATATTTATATTTTCCTTTAAAAAGAAAACACTGACATACAGACCACTATGGGAGAACTCACTAGGGACAGGGGTGGGAGCAAGCAAAGGACAAAAGTTAAAAGTTATTACGATACTGCAGCCTAGTTCTGCTAGCACACACCAACACAAGCACAGGGCTGTTTGAAAGGGCTGCAGTTTTACTTGAATTCCAGCAAGTTGCAATCAATCTTGTAGTACACATAGGGGTAGTATTCCTGTTGGCTCAGGTTTAAGCCAGGAATATCCATGGGAGCCTATGGAAAAAAACAAAAACCAGGCATGTACTTACAGAACTCGGATAACAAAAAGTACTACCCTTTACCTTGTACTGAAAAACTGTTAGGCTGAATTTATGCATTTGTGCTAATTTCATCAGAGTAGGGGCGCTCTCCACTTTGCAAATGAGGAAGCAGTCTCAGAGGCTGACTCAGGAAACAGCCCGTAGTAGTAAAGCCAGGGTCAAGTGCTGCCTCCAAAGCCCTGTGTCTGACTACCAGCCCACCATCCTTTTCCATGCATGCCGCAAAAAAGTTACTTCTTACATCTCAGGCTTAGGATAAGGGCTTATGAGAAAATGCTGTATAAAAATAAACCAAGCATGCCTTTAAAGGTATCACCTATGCATAAGAATTTGCTGCTAGAAAATTATGTATCAAAGAGTTAGACCTCACATTTTATCCACCATTCCATGAAAATGTAGCAAATCATTTCCCACCTTTTCTTTTATCAAGAAAAAACTGATTTTTCATAGTTTTAACTAGTGTACATACAGTGTACTACCATCCTAAAAAGAAAAAAAATCAGCAAGATATGGGAAATCAAATATCTAAAATAGAGCTCACTAAAAGGTTAAACAACAACAAAAACCACCCATACTGTTTGTATCTTCTTCTGTTTAAACCATTTTAGAAAACTGATGGTTCCCTTTAAAATGCTTATTTATTAACTCTGCTTCTTCTACCAAATAAAATTAAAATAACTACTTATTTTCTTCCTCTCTGCAATTTATAGTTCTTGCAAACAACAAGTAGTACTGATTGTTTCTGTATTTCTGCAGCTATAAACAGCTGATATTCAGTCAGATAATGACTGGCTTTTAGAAATATCAAGAAGCAAAGCACAGCTCTAACTAACATAAAACAGAGTAAACACCTAAATTACTTGCTTTGTTTGTCTAACAAACTGAGAACTTCAAAAGTAATAAAAAGTAATTATCATGATACATATTTACCTCCCCTTTTTTCTCTTATAATAATTTTCTGTCATTTCAATTCCCACTCTGCCAAGCCATCCAGTAAGTACTTACATCAATAATGGCTGCTGCACTGCTGTCGAGATGTTTATATAATTCATGTAATACTTCTCTCAGCTTCTTCATCGTCTTCTTATTAGGCTGAAGTAGCATTGCTTGGAAGTTCACTGGCAAGCCATACCTTGTAAAAAAGAAATACAGTGTGCAACCCAAGCTCATAAAGAGATTTCCTTTTTAGAGTAAATATTCTACTACTACCCTTTGATCATCACTAATGAGTAGAAGGTATCTCATTTTAATGACTCCCTTCACAAATCTGAATAATAGTCACAGAAATTTTTATTATTTTTTTATTTGGGGGTACTGGAAATTGAACCAGAGTTGCTCTATCACTGAGCCACATCCCCAACCCTTTTTATATTTTGAGACAAAGTCTTGCTAAGTTGCTTAGGGCCTCACTAAGTTGCTGAGGCTGGTCTTGAACTTATGATCCTCCAGACTCAGTCTTCCGAGTCTCTGGGATTCCAAGAGCGTGCACACAGCAGTCATAGAAACTTTTACATAGAAGCACAAATTTTTTCTGGTCCTCAATGCCCACTAGAAATTTCTGTTTAAAAAATGAGTCAATTACTTGCAACTACTTCAATACTATTCCATTTGTAAGGTAATCTATGAATACTCTCAGGAAGCAAAGATAACATGTAAGGCTACCAGATATTTTTATAATAAAAAATGAGATTACCTACCTATACTCTGAAAATTTTAAGAAACCTTAAAATAGTGAGTATGGCTACAGATAAGTTAGATTTTAAAAAATATATATATTTCTAATCTGAGCAACATGTACAGAGGATCACAAAATGAAATTTTAAGTATCTCAAAATAATAGAGTATTTCAGGTTAATATGAAATGATTTCAATAAATCATTAATATACTGTGTACCGAATGACATGTAAAATAACTGAAGTACCTTCCTTTCAAACCAACATTGGCTAATATTTCTATAATCTACTTTTAACTATGAGTTAAGCCTGCAGATTGATGCTTTTGATCAGTGACAGATCCATGTATACTGTAGTGCCATAAGATTACAATGGAGCTGAAAAATTCCCATCACCTAGTGATGTCACAGTCACTGCAATGCATGACTCGTGTTTGTGGTGATGCTGGTGCAAACGAACCTGAGCTGCCAGTCATATAAAAGTAAGCACATACAAGCATGCACAGTAATCAGACTTGATAATAAATGGCTGTTACTGGTTAATATTTATTATACTTCTTTATGAAAGAAGTACTTTAGGAAGTACTTCTTCTTATCAGAAGTTTAAAAGACGTTTACTACACCACAGTATGCCCCTCACACATCTCTTGCTTACTGCATCTCTTGCCGGCATCAAGGAGCCACATCAAGTGACTGACCCATAGCGCCCAGGCCTGTGTAAGTGCATTCTGTGGTGTTTGGACAATAATGAAATCAAGAAGTTTTCAGAATGAAGCTTGTTGTTAAGCAGTGCATGATACACCCAAGGTAGAGCAGCATGTACCACTTTTTCTAAACATAGTATTAAAGGACAAAATGAATGTGCACTTAAAACTGTGTGACCCTGACAGTATTCCCCCATGACTGGTTTTTTGGTTTCTCCAAATCAATTTAACGGTGCTGGACTGTGTTATAACAAAGAGGTTCAAAGTACCCTTCAGCATCTATGAACTCTTCAGCTCCAAGTATCCCAACTTTCTTTACCTTAAAACAGACTCAACAAAAACCCTTAATGCTTTCACATGAATCCACGCAATAAACGCCTCACTGAAATTCACTTTCAGCCACCGCACAAGTGGTCCCTTTAAAAAGAAAAAAACAACACAAGTTTTGGTCTTATGATTAGATTTTTTTTTTCCTTTGGGGGGCGGTATTAGAGATTGAACCCAGGGGTACTTTACCACTGAGCCACATTCCCCAACCCTTTTTATTTTGAGGCAGGGTCTCACTAAGGAGTTGTTTAGGGCCTCCCTAAATTGCTGAGGCTGGTCTCAAACTTGTGATCCTCCTGCCTCAGCCTCCCCAGTCACTGGGATTACAGGTATGCACCACCACACCCAGTTAGATCAAATATTTTTAGAGTTAACTAGCCACTGAGAATCTATAGGAGAATTAAGTCATGTAATTCACTTTTTAAAAATTTAAGTATTATTCCAGTTATACTGAATATCAAATTATCTTATGTCACTATCTTAAATTAGACTAAAAGGTTAGCCAACACTCTGTAATCTCAACAGACACTAAAATGAATTGAAACAACTCACTAATATAGTGAGTGCCCCCCTACTCTGTACCAGTTTAGACTACTTTCACAAAATATCTATATTTTTGTATTTTTATGAAAGTAGTCTAAACTGGTATAAAATAGAGGGGGGAACTCTGGATGTGAACACCAAAACATAAAAATCTGAATTTACTATTCAAAACTCTAAAACATTTAATATATTTATATAGAATTTAACTTACAAAGAACTTAGGAATAAACAGTTATATAGACAAGTCATTCAATATCCCGAGCTCTTAGTTTTCTCATCTAAAAATAAGGGAATTCACCTAGCTCTCTGAAACCTCTTCATGTTTGAAATTTTCAATGATTCTATTATGTAATATAATCTCTTTTTGAACTTTAAATATTACGATTAAATGCCTCTTTAAAGAAAAAAATTTCAAACAAAAAAACCTCTTCTCCACACTACAAAGACATACTATCAACCCAGCTAATATTTGGATAACATCAGGAAGCTCACTGGGATGTACCAATCAATTAAGTTAAGCAATGAAAAAAAAAAATTTAAGCAATGCGGGCAAGAAAAAGTGAGATCTTTGGTCAAGACATCTATTCTTTAAGAGAGAGTCAGGATCCTCCGTCACAAGCTGGTCATGCTGGCCATTGCCTGGTCAAGGATGGTTTGCTCCCATTAAAGAAGGTGTGGTTTATGAAGCACTTGGAAATAATTTCCAGTGAAATCTGCCTTTATTTCTCCTCATTTTAACCAGGGTGACACACTTTTTAACTCATCACACTTCCCTCTCCATGTAAGTTTTTAGTCTTCAGAATAACCTTGCACTTGAAGATGGCAAGACAACTGGCGCCATCTTTTTTTTCCAAATCCATTTGTCCCTGTTATACCTAGACATACCAGCTCTTCAACAGCTTAAATACAAATTGCTTCATAAAAGACTGAAACACTGAAATTCCCTTAAGAAAATGAATATTCTTACTGAAAACAGAACTTCATTACTTAGTTAAAAATCATCCTTCTCTACAAATACATTAAACAAACACATCTAAAATTAATTTTTGACATGAATTTAGTTGGAGTGAATAATTTTTTGGTATGTATTTTAAGATAACTACAGATCTAAGCCTGTTTAGAAGAAATTCATTCTGATTATTCAACAGAAAAATAACTAAAACAAAATGTCTTTAAAACAAAATCAGAGAACTTTTGCTTTTTTAAGTCAAAGAAAAATAGAACACATACAAATTGCTTTTTTTTGTCAGTAGAAAGCCTATTCATTTCTTCTTTATCTGCTTTCATCTCCTCTTCATTATACTGGAAGTCACGAACGATGAATCTAAATTTGGGAAGGAAAAAAAACTTGTTCACACCATATATAGCTAATCTAACAAATTAAAGAAAACAAAAAATAATCTTACTTGTTTTCCCTGGCTTTATGTCTGAAGTCATCAACTGCCTTCCTAAACAGGGTGACATTACAAAGGTAACTGTCTTGGTCCTCTGAGAGAACACTAAGGAAAAAAAGAAGTTCATAGTTCATTTGAAGTTTGATACGTTCTACTCTCTTTCTGAATTCAGAAACAGAAGGAAGAGCAGCAGCAGTGGGGAAAATGGCCCTTCCCAAACCACCTGAATGCTCTTATCTGTATCACCTCAAACACTGAGGACACTGTATGTTTGTTTTCTGGTTACAATGCCTTCACATCCTGAATTTCATTTACTTCCTTTGTAACCAACAGAATTAAACATAAATTCAAGTAAAGCATCCAAACTCTAAGAAGCACAATCTTCAGTCTGTCAGGCAGGCTGGTTAAGATAGCTCCTTGCTGAACTGACTCATCACTTCTGAAAGCCTAAATTTTCTCCTCTTTTCAGCACAACCCAGCCAGCCCCAGAGAAGCCTGGCCCAGCTTCTCTGCATGACCACTAACCTCATACCTCAGATCTTTCCTTTTCTTCCATCACACCCCAAATCAAAAACCACAAACACAACTGTCTAAATAACCCTGAATAAATGCATCCACGTGCATCTGAGGCTCCACTTCAGGCTTCAAAGATGCCCCTGGGACAGAGCTTCTATTCAGTCACAGCTCTGTGGACATCACTGGCCAGACCTTTCAACACAAGTGCCAGGAAATTTTAACTGTCATATAAATTTGTAATGCGTTGGGGAAAAGTCCACTATTTGGAAGGGCAACCTGTATGACTCACACAACATGTAATTTGGCTTTCAAAAACTACCAGTAGCATAAAAAAAAAAAAAAAATTATTGTTGATAGCTCCTTAGTATAGAACCCCCACATGTAAGGTCTATGAAACGGCACACAACCATTCAACAGTGATAGCCCTGGGGCAGGGGAACATTACAAGGGGGCAAGGGGCTCCTTTTCTTTCCTGTATTGAGGGTTTTCTAATGTTTATGTCTTTTTAAAAAAAATACAGCTTTACTGACACACTGCACATATTTAGTGTGCACCATCTAAAGTCTGACATACACACATACCCGGGAAACCAATACCACTATCAAGGTAATAAGCACACCCATCATTTCCAAAAGTTTCCTTATACTTTTTGTTTTGTTATTTTAATGTTTAGTTTTTATGTACAATGTAGTACTCTGGAAATCAGAAAAAAATGTTCTACAAAATGAAGAGAATGCTTGTGGAATTTAAAGATGACTTACTAAATTTTATTTTTTAAAAAAGCAAGTTTCAGGGCTAGGAATATAGCTCAGTTTGTAGAGTTCTTGTCTTGCAAGCTCAAGGCCCTGGGTTCAATCCCTAGCACCACCACCACCAAAAAAAAAGCAAGTTTCATTTTTCCCAGATGCTTAGGAACTGCCTGGTTAGCTGAGTAAATTTAGGTGGCAAGTATAGTGCTTAACTAAAGAATGGCTTTAAGACCTGAACCCATGCTGGCTCTCGGTGGGTCAGTCAGCAGGGGCCGCCTCCCAAGGGTAAGACCAGCAGACACCCTGGAATACCCCTCACTGTGATCACTGATGTGCTGAGGAACTTAATTACACTGGATTTAGTTTAAATCTTTTAAACTATAATTGCAAAAGTTTTATCCTTAGTTCTTGCTCCTAAGTGCCTTTCAAACCCAAAGCAGGGCAGCTACCAAGTGGACAGAACTCGATTTAAAAAAAGCTTTTAATGATCTTCTGGTTTGCCAAGATTGACTAGGTGATGTGCAAATTGGTTGAGATCAAAACAAATCCAAATCTAACTTGACAGGCTATTTCAGAGCCATAAACAATATTCCACCATTAACACATCAATCTTATGCAATACTTTGCAAATCTGAAGGCCCTTTCTAAAACATCTGACACTTAACAACCTGCAAAGCTGTACTTCTTACTCAAAATCATGACAGAAACACCAAGATAAAAACCCAATCTTGTTTTATGATAAGATCCTACTGTGACACCTTATCAAGAAAAAAATATATAAAAGCTACTTGGCTTTCCCTCTCTTCTCCAGGAAGGGTATTTCTTAAAGCCTTATAAAAAATAAACAATGAGTCCTTAATATAAGGGGCTTTTCAGTTGTTTAACATGTACTGGAGTACTGTACTGTACCAAGCTCTGACTGACTACTAGGAGTAAAACCAAATAAGACTCCATTCCCTGACCTCAAGGGAAGGGTCCAATGAAGGAAAGAGATGTAAAGAGGTAAGTATGACATGGCTATAAATGCCATAATAGAAAATGTGCGTGAGATGTGAAATGCTTTTATCTGGGTGGATACAAGAGAGTCACAGAAGGATGCCAAGTAGAAACCTGGAGGACAGGCAAGAGAATATTCCAGGTCAAGTGGGAAACAGCACAGTGCATTTGGAGAACTGACCGAAATAAACATAGCTGAAATAGTACTGGCGGGGTGAGGGGTGCGGGTATGTTGCATAGGGGCAGTAGAAGTGGGAAAGAAGAGATTTAAAAGGGCAGCAGGGAGTGGGAGTGCAGTTCAGCGGTGGAGCATTTGCCTCGTATGTGGGAGGCTCTTGGTTCAATCCCCAGCACTGCAGAAAATAAACAAACAGGGCAGTAACAGATTTATATATCATAAGGAAAAAAATGGCAGTATGTGTGACAGGGAAAAAGGAGACCAGCAGATGGCCATTAGTGTGTCCAGGCCAGAGATGAAAGGAGTCTAAACTGAAGCAGCAGCAGGGGGAAGGGTTAAAGTAGAATAAGCCATATGAAATTAGAGATGTTTGGCCATTTTGATTTACTAAACAAATTTCATATGGTTCCAACTACCACAGAAAGTAGAAAGGACATGATTGACTGGATTGGGGAAGGGGGCGTGGAGAAGAGTCCAAGGTGGCTGACTACTGTGCTTTTTTTGTCTGGATCCATTTTGTACAGGTTAAGTCCAAAATTGGGGAGATCATGCTCTTTTCTTATAGAACATCACATGGGTGCCAGTGGGAACCCTGTATGTGAATCTGAAGCTACAGGATTCATGCAGGATACAGGTGGAGCTTTAAAAATTCTTAAATTACAGTGAAGATAAGAGCTACAGAAGAACAGACTGCCCCTGACACAGAACAGCCTGAGTCTGGAGTGGCTACCAGAGTCTCTTCAGCTCACTCAAGCAACTCCAGTACCAAAGTCATCGGACTGCATTAAAGATTAATTTAGGGTGTGAGTTTGCAAACCTGAAGGCTGAAGGCTCTGCAGATGAATGGCTAAAGTGATCAGCAGAGAGACCAGGCTAACAGGAGACAAAGCCTGATCAGAGGAGATCAAAGTCAATGCATACACAGGGTTAGGGACCTGAACAGGTGAACAAGGTAAAAAAGCAGGTTCAGTGACCTTCAGAGAAGGTCTGGTAAAGACCTGGATTAAAGATTTGACTCCAGAGGTAAACCTTTCTAGATATCAAGGGTGAGGCAAGAGAGTAGTCTGCAGAAACTAAGTGGAAGTGATGAGAGCATCAAAGAGGAGAGTCGGCAGATGACAAATGGATTTCAAACCAAGGCAAATTCCATAAAAATCTTAAGTGATATGTGAAACGAGGTAAGAAAATCACATTTCTTCATGAGTCACCATGAACCTGAACTATCCCCAGATACAATGTTGGACAGGAGTCTAACTCACCTTGAAAAATTCCTACCAGATTCAAATAAATGAGCCAAAATCACTCTATTCATTTAGTTCTACTGTTACATCTTCTTGTAGGTATTATTGGGCCTAAAGGAAATTAAAAGTCTGTTGCCAGAGCATGTTTTTCAGCTGTTTCATGGCATTTTCAGTAACTTCTGTGAGGGGCAGTCTTCTGGAATTTAGGAGCTCTTGGACCCCTGGAGCTTTTGGACTCCCTGCCTCCGTCCTGAGGCTTGGACCAGCCATGCTCTCTGCTCCCTGACCAACCCACCTGTTTCTTCCCTGCCTGGTTACTTCACACAAGTTACCTCTGCAAACCTCCAAAAAGAGAAATGTCTCGCGTAATGGCTGGTGTAATTCTTTCTTCACTTCCTAGCAAGGTTCTTCTGCAACTCTAGCTCACTGAACAAACCCTCTATGAAGCTCCACTGACTTTGTGGTGGTTTCCAAGGACAGACGAAAGGCAAAAGCTAACCCCTGATCTGACCCAATCACACATTTCCTGGGCCCCCCAGTGCTGGTGGTTATACCCAGAGCTCTGTGCACACTAGGCAAGTGCTCCACCACCAAACTTTATTCCCAGTCTTCAATCATAAGGCTGTTATTTTTGTAATAAGCAAAAGCAGACAGAAAAAAATGAAAGTGGTAATTCTGAAAGTACAAGTAAAAAGCACCCCTCTCTGAAATATTCCACAAAAAGCAGCAGAACAGCAACCCGGCCTCTACTTCCTTGGCCACAGCCTTGACAAGTATTCATACACATCCTGTTTTTCACCACACAAAAAGAACAATATTTCAAATTGTCCAGTCTTTTAAGATTCAGGTAAAATACCTTATTCATACCTAGGTTTATATCCTCCTTCTTGGTACTGGGGATTGAATCCAGGGCAATTTACCACTGAGCTACATCCCCAGCACTTTTTTATTTTGAGACAGAGTCTTGCTAAGTTGCCAGGCTAGCCTAAAATTTGCAATCCTCCTGCCTCAGCCTCCCAACTCACTGGGATAGCAAGATTTTGAGCACTTTAACAATGAAATCAGATGGCACTTCGTATGTGTTTTTGTTTAATTGTGGACAAAGACTTGTAGACAAGTGCAAAAAATAAATCCTCTTTTGTAACCCAGAACTCATCGTTCAGTAAGAGTTTTGATACATACAAGCAGGAATACTATACCTAAGGGGAAAAAAAAAAAAAAAAGAAATCAGCCAGGTGCGGTCGCGCATGCCTGTAATCCCAGGAGAAGCTTGGGAGGCTGAAGCAGGAGGATCACGAGTTCAAAGCCAGCCTCAGCAACTTAGCGAGGCCCTGAGCAACTCAGTGAGACCCTGTCTCTAAACAAAATACAAAAGAGGGCGGGGGATATGGCTCAGTGGTGGAGTGCCCCGGGTTTAATTCCCAGTACCAAAAAAAAAAAAATGAAATAATTTCTTTCAGGGTTGAGGATGATATTTTTCAAACTATTCTTCTACCTCAAAATTCCACTTTCATCTTCACTACTTCCAAGACTCATCATCATTCAGGTACCATGCTATAAAGAATCAAAGGATATGTCACCATGTATGATTATTTGACTTAATTTGTGCAAAGCTCTTAGAACAATGACTCAAAAATATTAGTTCTCATGAGAAAAAAAAAATCAGCATCAATCCTATGGTTGTTCCTAAACAGTGGGGGAATGTCGGGTTGACCCTGCAGCCTCTGCTCTACCTAAGCTACAGCTCTTCCTGGTGCTACCTGAGCTAGCGCCCTGGTCTCCATGATGATATTTAAACAGCTAGGTTTTTGCGTCAGTGAATCCAAATGTACTTTGGACTGAGAAATAGGTAGAACAGATGTTTGCAACAAACGAGGGTAGGCTGGGGATTCAGGTCACCAGTGTGCACTTACAGGTCACTCAGAGGCCCGCATTAAACTCTTCTTGCCTGGCGTTTTTTCCTTTAAACCACTGAAGTGATTTGCAAGAGGTAAATTTCTGAAGTAATATGTTTAGTCCCCCTTTCAGAGTAAATCTGGGGCTACTTAACTGACCTACACATCAACCCCTAGAAATCTGGTGGGTATATGTCCACTCTGGAAGGCAGTCTGTACACCAAGTCCTCACCCTCCTTCACTGCCTCCTGGGCACAGTCAACCCCTACAGTTTGAATCCTCTATAGGTAAGAAGGCGTTATCTATCAGGATAAACAGCCCAAACAGAATCTAATGCCAAGACACCACTGTAGTCTCTAGTTAGCATATGAAGGGCTAGAGGCATAGAAAGTATTTCCAGTGGGAAAAAGACTCATAAAAGATGCAGGTTTGTGGTTTAGTTCTCAAAAGATCAATATCTGTGAAATGACTACAGTACTATCTTATATATCCTATCAAGCTCTAAACTAACTTACTTCATAACATATACAAGGAAGGTGCTATGCTCATTTTACAGACAAAGAAAATGAGGCCCAGAGAAGTTAAAAGACTTACCCCAGGTCACACAGCAAGTTGGTAGCAGAACCAGCAATAGAACTCAGATCCCTGGGTCCAGGACTCTTTCCAAAATACTAAGCTACCTCCCATATGACACAATGAAACTGGAAAAGAAAATATTTCATGGGCCTGACCTTACTAATTCCAATTCTTCACTGTCTCCTACACCTTTCTTTCACAAGGCTGTCTCCTCTTCAGGCATTTACATACAAGGAATTCTCTGGGTGTACACACACTACTTTTAGTATTTTCTCAAAGAACATCTTGTGTGATAATGGCAGAATATAGGGAACATGACATGGAATGGTGTAAGAGAATATGGGACCTAAAGTTCAAAGATCTGAGTTCTAGTCCTAACTCTGCCACTGTATGCTTACACAGCCATATGCTCTGGGCAACCATTTGTCTTCCTCATCTCTGAGAAAAAAAAAGATGATTGTCCAAACTGCTTCACAGAATGAGTTTAAATATCAAATTATACAAAGTATATTAAGTTTAAAAGGATCTAATAAAAAGGATTTTTTTCCCCAGTACTGGAAATTGAACCCAGGGCTACCTGCTAGACAAGTGCTCTACCACTGAGCCATATTCCCAGCCTTTCCTTTTTATTTTGAGACGGAGTCTCACCAAAATGCTTAGGCTGATCTTGAACTTGTGATCCTCTCACCTCAACCTCCTGAGTGGCTGGGATTACAGGCATGCATCACTGCACCTGGCTTGAGTTTTTTGTTTGTTTTTTGGTTTTTAAGGAATGTACAGATTTGGCAAAATCTATGTTCACAGTGATGATGAACATTTGGAGATCACACACACTCTAAAAGCCACCTGGAAGGCTTTCTTTGCCAGGTAAGATGAGGAAATACAGTCACATAGTGAATGAGGACTGTTCAAAAGGCAGCACAGCAGAAAAAGCACCACACCAGAGAGCTAGTTCTAGTTCCAGTCTGCCACTAATGACACGCGTGACTCTGGGCAAACTACTTCACCTCACTGGCCTCAAATTTCTATGTCTATAAACATGAGTGGGTGAAACAGACTGTGCCAAGTCCCTTCCAAGTCTAACATTATGTAGCTACTGTTAATATGTTTCACTTAAAAGCTAAAATGATCATTCTAAAATTTTAAATCTACCATAAAGGAAAGATGCAAAGATATTTCCTAATCCAACAACCAAGCTCTAAGAGGAATTCTAGGAAATAAAGTTTTACAAAGACTGCTACTTACTTGCTAGACCTTGGAACTACCATTTCAACTAGTGTTTCGTACTGCTTGATCCAGTCATTGTGATTTAACCTGCAGAAAAGATACAATAAGCACTGGAAAAGAAAAACGAGTCTTACTTCCTGCCATGTCCAGGAAGAAAAAAAGTTATGAGACAATTAGGAAATGTGGTTACAGTGAAATACGTCAAATATATGTAACAAAAATTTCAAGTTTCCTACTGAGAATGAATTTCACATACACTGAGTGATGCAGGAAGTACAGATTACCACCCTCTTATATCCAGTAACTATTGCAAAAGCAAGGCACCCTAGAACTAAATATGGAAAGGAAGCAAAGCACCATATACATTCTATATTATTTTCAAAGTGAATGGTTGCTAAGTATAATGCCTCATTTAAAAAAACAAGAAAGAGGCCACACTAAAATCACTATCATTTCTACTCAGTGGCCATTATGTAGGACTGAATAAAACTACAGAAAGCAAAGAGTACCAGGAAGTAGCAAGTAAATGAAGTGACAGTAAATTATGTCACCACAGAACATTGTGCAATCACCTTCTCTAGAGGCCACTGGCTTCTGGAGGTGTGTAGAGAGACGACTATGTTGGAGACTTAAAATAATTACAGTGTTTGTAGGCCAGGACAGAGAATAAATCATTATGTAAGGTGCCCTATGTAGATTCAGTGTTTCAACTATAAGGTACAGAACATAATAAAAAGTTCTAGTTTTAAACATAAATTTTAAATAAAGGTTGAGAGAAATACATAGGCAAAGGTTATATATTTCTTACATAGTATAAATTTTTCTCCATGGTGTAAAAACACAGATACACAGAAATTTACTACAAATAACAGTGTTCCCAATATAGCAGGGGAATGATGTAATTAAAACACAAAATTAAATGTTTGAAGCCACACCCTTAGTTTTAAGCTCTTCTCCATGTGCAAAGAAAAGTCCAAAAGCCTAGTTACTGCAGTAAAAGGGAAAAAGTGTACAAGCCAGGCTAATGTCAGAGCCACAGTAAATTCCATGGAGGGGCTTTGTCTCTCTTTTCTAGCATCCATTATGTTGTCTGTGGCTGCTTCAACTATACCCACAAAGGTGACATGGTAAAGCTGAGTAGTTGTGACAGAGATCAGACAGATGGCAAAGCCCAAACACCTACTATCTGGCCCTTGACAGAAAAAAAAATTCTGCAGAGCTAATCTTTTTGATGCTGTGAGCTACTATTATTAACTGCTCATGCCCATACTGTTATGTGTAAGAGTATAAACGTTTTTGTTTGTAAAATTCACTCTGTACAACTGCAGATCAAGGATACTCTTCTATGACATGTGGGCTAACATGTTTTTAACGACTATCTTAAAATACAACTAGAGAACTAAGTAGGTTCATGTACTAAGATCTATTTTAAGTTTGATATTTTACCTCTACAAAAACTTTAAAGATATTAATTTAAAAAGTCAAACAAAAAATTTTTGCTCACCCCAATCTAACTCATTCTTTGCCTCCTATAGGGTTTAAATTCATCCTAACTAGTCACATAGATTTTTCGGAAAAACAACTCCAAAGACCTATTGTGAAAAAAATATAAAATCTGCATTCTTAAAAATCCAATAATTCAGTGTTAATTTTTTGATGATCCAATTATAACTAATCTCAATTTGTAATTGGTGTCTCTATAACCAGGTTATAAATGAAATTCTACTTTATGAGAAAATGGTAGTTAACAGAATGAATACCAAGGTTATACTTGTTTTACACTTGGGTTTTAAGGAAAACTTCGTATTGTAACACCAGATGCTAATCTTGTATTTTAACAAGTAAAATCCTTTGTAATAGAAAGACATACTTGGGAACTACAACCAGTAATGTGACGAGATACTCTGAATCAAGAACAAAGTCATCCTTTTTCACAATTTCTGCCAGACTTCGAGTTAGTAAACTTCCTCTAAAGAAAAAAAAAAAAAATTATTAGGTGGATAATTATGTGCTTCTGTAATATAAGAAACAGCAGACTGATCATATTCACATCTCCTACATATATATCTCAAGAGGAATTAGTCTTAGCAATTTTGCTTTATAAGAAGCCAATAGTTAGACAAATATATCCCAACCTTACAACCAAAGAAATGGCAACATTTATCAAAATTTGCCTCCAGTGTTTAATCCAATTCACAAATCCTATTTATGAAACAAATACAATAAATCAGTCTCACATCTGTTTTCAACTTGTCTGAATTCTGCAAACTTAAACTAAACTTTCTCTGTGATATTAAAAGAACACCATTTTGATTATAGAATACCATTTGTTTACACTGGAACTTACCACACCCCAGCCACACCTCATCAATACATGCTAGCATGCTGCCCTATGCTTAATATTCACATATACTCGTTATGCTTACGCATTCTTTCGCTCCAAATTCTGAAGATTTCCTTTTAGGTTATTATATGCAGATGCTCGAGATTTCAAGTCATTATCAATCTGAGTTACTCCCTTCAAAAGAAAAGAAAAACAGTCAAAATTTTCCTTAGCCTGCTTCTACTAATAAAATTAAAGTAGCTAAACTTAACTTCCACAAAATACATTAATTTCTGGTATAAGAACATCTTATTACTTTAAAAGCACAACCTTAGGGTAATTTTTTAAATAACCAACTTCATTTTTAATAGACTAAATTCCACATGAACATTTTTTATTAATGTTTTAATCTTCATGTGTATCAACTTATTACTATATTACTTTGTAAACAATGTAAATGAAATCTAGGCCACTAGGTTTGAAGATTACTAATTATAAAGCTTCAATTCACAAGGCTAAAGAATTTTACAGAGTTTTGTTGTCAAAAATTCCACTATAATTACCACAAAATGTTTTCTCAATTAAATTAATTTAGTTGAATTTATAAACATTAAAAAGCTGATTTTCAAAAAAAAATTATTAACTACTTAGGGAGAAAACACAAAGTCGGTTAACATTTAAAGAACTGGTTCAGACTCAGCTCTCCCTTGTGTAGCACTAAATTAAGTCACTTCACCTCTCTACAATATCTACAATAGTATTGGGAAGCAAATTAAACTCTTGATAAGGATCCAAAGAGAGTAAGGTTCAGTCCTGTAAGAGAATCACTTTCTTTATATTATACAATGACTTTAGCAGGGTGTGGTGGTGCACACCTGTAATCCCAGCAGTTTGGGAGGCTAAGGCAGGAGCAAAACAACTTTGAGGCCAGCCTGGGCAATTTAGCAAGACCCTGTCTCAATAATACAACAACAAAAAAAAGTTCAGCAGCAGAGTGCTTGCCAAGCACATGCAAGGCCCTGGGTTCAATTCCCACTATTGCATTTAAAATAAAAAAAATGTATATGATAAGTCTTTGATAGTCAATTCATTTTCATTTAACTCTAGAGCAATACTGTACAACTGAAGTCACTGGGAGCCAAGAGAAGTCTGCTCAAAAAATTTAAACCACACTTTCCCTATAATCAGGTCTTTAAGAATATTGGCAAATTAACAGATCCTAGTCTACTTGTTTCCTTAAGGTCTGTGCTAAGACTTAATGAATTCTCTAAAGTTCAAGGACATTTCAATAAAAAAGGGCTCTTGGTGAGTTAATGGATGGGCTTCAGTGTCCATGTGCTCTCTGAAAACTGTACATAAAATTATGTGGTACGTGAACATAGGCACTTTTGGGCACAGGGTCAATACCATTAGTCAGAAGGAGTCAGAGAACCCATAAAGTTTAATGTTTGAAAAAGTACTGCAAACATGGTACATGCCTAAGTGGCAATTATCATTTATTTGGATAATCTATCAATCTTTACTAGACTCCAATTCCTTATTTTACATGATCTAAATTATCCTTAATATTTGTATAAATAATAATTACAGAATTTTAAAGTTTCTCATTGAAACCCTGTTGGTATCATATTTAAGTTAGCCATGTAAATAAGTAAACTATCCAATTTAGATAATTTATACATATATTTACATTACTGACATTACACTTTATAACATCTTTAAAATTTAAATACCTTGCCTCACAGGTGTGAGACCCTAGATTCAATCCCCAGTATCACAAAAACAGAAGAAATTTTAACATCTTGCACTGTAATAGGTACATATCTGGCTAATCAATGACCTACAGTGAGCTGCTTATCAAAAGTCTAAAAAGTACTTCATAGCTATATTATAAAAGCCACTATAAACCAGTATATACCACCTGTTCTAATGTTTACCTTACCTTGGCAATTATTTCAGAAATATTTTTCAGGGACTGCTTGATTGGATATTTGGCCATATCCCACTGAAACCTTGTTATATATGTAACCAAATCAACTGAAATAAGGGAATACATTAATTACTAAAGAGAAGCAATAATTTTTTTTTACAGGTTTTTCACACAGCAATACATTTTAATGCTGAATTCAGCACCAAGAACACCAGCAAAGACGTCATTTCTGCAGTCCTAATTAAATAAATGTGGACCTAGATTAAGCAACATGGATTAATCAAAATTTACTTCTAGACTCTTATTCTGATTCAAAATTCAACATATATAAAGATGCTCCTAATTTGACAACTTAATAAGTAGAATATGTACATATCCACGATGTGCCTCATATGGAGGTTAAAGACAAAGACTAAGAAACTACTTCAAATTGTCTCCTTGATAAGTTTGACAAAAGGGTTCTTTCTTTGACAACTTCCCGAAATTGGAAATAGACTTGTCTGTGAAACCAAGTGATGACTGTTTCTAAGTCTACACATCAACAGTCTTTGAAACATGAAGCCTTTCACTTTCAAATGAAGGAATGAAAAATATAAAACTAAAGAGACACTCAACAACTGATGAGTTAGTAATCAAAATAACTTTACCTCTCAAGTTCAAAAGGATCAAGGTTAAGAGAAACAAATATCAAGTATGACAAAGTAATTCGTATCAAAACATCTCTCTCCTCAATTGCTCTTTACATAATACCAAGGAGTCAACACCAGGAATTTCCCAAGGCACTGCCCCCACCAAAATGTCAACTGCCATTCTACCTACTAAAGATCAGTGAAGGTGGCATAAGTTAACATATCTACCTTCTATTCTGTTCTAAAATATTAACATAAATAACACCGATTGGATCAGGATAATTATAATAACAAAAGGAAAGAATAAATTACTATATTGTAATTGATTAAATATTTATTGAGCATCTATTACTTATAAGGAGAATAAATAAGACTAGAAGAACACTAGTATTCTATCATTGAGGGCAATACACTTTAGAATCCAAGTAAAAATATCAACAATGAGGTCAAAGCCGTCTGTATAAAGCCATTAATACACAAAGCAAACTGTATATATATTAGCTTGTAGGTGGAGAGATGCCAGTACACTATTTTATGGGTACTAAGAAAAATCATACTCAAATTTGAGGGGAAGAGGCATTGCTCTGCAATAAAATTAATAATTTCTATTCTGGAGCCTAAGCAGTTAGATACTGTTAAATATGAAAAGCTAGAGAAGACAGCAGGTAACTAGAGAACAATGCTGAGATATATAATGTGGAGACCTCTTATAAACATATGTTAGCAAACAGAATCCAGAAAGAGTTAAGATACAATTTTGTAATACTACTTTTGCAGAAAACTCAACATCATATCATAGGTTATATTATATATTATGTAAGATTATCTTATGTGAGATTGTATTTCAAGGGACAGGATATAACTGGCAATATCACCAAATTCAGTAGTAACAACTGTATTTTAATGGCTTTCTGTTGTATTTAACATCCTTATCTGTACATTGTTTTTACATCCTTTTTTGTTTTTGTAGCTAAGTCATTCATTTTACCTAAGTTAATAATTACAGAATCATGAGACATTAACTTACCTCCATTAGCCAATAGATTCTCCTGTACTTTGTCTTTACTATCCTCCAACACGTCAGCCATGTACTGAGCCACTTTCTTAACCACCCTGGGGAATTAAAAAAAAAAAAAACACCATTTTCAGGAAAAAGACCTATATTCCATGCTATACAATGAATATATTACACAAAGACATGAATTTAACTCTGTGTGTGTGTGTGTGTGTGTGTGTGTATATACCCATTACATACACCTATATAATAGAGAAGAAACGGTTGTACTTTACATGTAACATTTTAAGGATAAAACAAACCAAGATTTTATTACATGCAAATATCAACTAAATAACTGTAAGGTTTTAAGAAGACTATAGGCAATGTGTTTATTAACTTGGAAAGGAAGTAGGGGAAAACTAGAAAAAAATAGTCTGTAAATAGCCATATATTGTATGCTGAGAAAATGAACAATGGATCTGACTGCAAGGGCAGAGAACAAAGGAGGAGGCAGGGAATTGGCATTTACTGCCAATCTACTATGAGCCAGACACTGCTTTCACTTAGAATGAAACAACTTTGTGAAGAAGGCTGGGGTCCTACATTTATTCATTCAGAGCTCTACTCTTTGCAAGAGTTACACAACAGAAGAAATCATATTGCCAAAGTCACAAAGGCGCTTAGATCTGACCTTGTCAATCTCTTGTAAGTAAGACAATGAAGAATAAAGAAAATAAGTGACTTGTCCAAAGTCACAAGACCCATGTTTCTAGTTGGTCCCTTGACTCTTGAGGTTCTTTTTTCCTTTCCTTGGGGGCCTCTAGGTCCTGGTAGAATTCAAAATTACAAAATCACTACTTTCACAGTGCTTAAAATCTAACTGGAGAGATACAAAGATACATAAAATGACTAAGAATTTGAGTTAAGTGCCAGTTGAGGTTACAGACACAGAAGCATTAAAAAAAAGGGGTATCAGTTCCAGCTACTATAATCGAGAAGCCTAGCAGTTCAGGATATAGGCGAGGAAGGATAGGAAGGATTTGAAAGGATGGCAGCATAGGAACAAAGTACACTGTTGCCACAGGGTATCATCTGCATCAAGACAAGAAGAGGTGAAAAGCATAGGCATTCAGAGAATGGTGAGGGTAAGACTGACAGGAGCAGCATGCTGAGGAGTTAGGGGCTTTATGCTAGGAAGTGGGAGGGGAGGAATGCAGAGAGCTCTCCTCAGTGCAGACTCTAGATAGGGATACAACATGATCAAAACAGATCTTAAGACACCCACATAAGTCCTGATGGCTCAACTGCTGGGAGAGGAAACTGGAAGACTTGTAATGGTATAAACATGAACCAGTAAGGGCCCGGAAAATATGAAAAAGGGACTAAACTTGAATAAAATGACAATCCTATACTGAGTGATCTTCAAACTTAAGTATAACAATTTCAGAAATAATGAAGCAAGCCCTAAGTCTTCAATATGCTGAACGTGGGGTTGCTATATACATTTGGCTGTGTCTCCATGATTACCCGATGCATCTCTAAAAGAGTATCTATGCCAATGTATGCAATCACCTTAAAAAAAAAATCTAATGATTAGATTACTGAGAAAGTATAAACTATGACTTATTCAACATATACCCATGTTCTGTTTAAAAGCTGAAACATTTGGGTCACTGAGTTACCATATGTCAATGTCACCAAGGTCTAACAACCACAGGATCTTTATGCTCCTCATATCTTTCAGGTAGACTAAAAAAGATGGAGTTTGCAGAGCAACACAAAAAAGAAGAGCTGACTAACAGTGCAGGTAACTTTCAATGCTACTGACCAAGCTCACTATATTTGCCCCATATCGACTTTTCAGATCCCTTTCCTAAAAGCTCTTAGCAAACTTTAAACTATAGTAAGGATATCACTGACAAGACCTATATAAAGCCATCAAGGTCAGCCAGGTGTGATGGCAGATGCCTGTAATCCCAGCAACTCAGAAGGTTGAGGCAGGGGTATTTCAAATTCAAGGCCAGCCTCTACAACTTAGTGAGACTTTGTCTCAACATAAAAAATAAAAAGCTGGGAATGTAGCTTAGTGGTAGAGCACTCCTGGGGTTCAATCCCCAGAACCAATTAAAAAAAAGTCATCAAGGTGATTAATAAAGTTCCATATATAATGTTAATAATTATATTCCCAGGAACTTCCTTTCTCTTTGTCTCTGGTTGTCATGACCTGAAACTGTAATGAATGAGTAGATGGGACCTCAAGGAAGACAACTGTCTCAGGGATTGCAACTAAAAATGTTTCCTCAAGCTTTTTTTTTTAATTAAAAACCTGTAATTGGGCTAGGGGTGTACCTCAGTGGCAGAGTACCAGCTTAGCATGCTCTAGGTCTGGGGTTCCATCCACAGCACCAAAAAAAAGAAAAAGAACCCTATAATCCAGAAATCAAGAGACTATTTTTTTCCATCAGTTTGTCCTTTGAGTATATCATCAATAAGTATTTTCATGATATTTAAAATAATTCATAAATTTACTCTGTATGAATGTACGGAATTAAAACCCTAAATGTAATCTGCTACTTTTTATCTTCTCTTTTCTGTTTTATAACCAAGTGCCTGGCCTCATTTGAGGCTTTTAATATCTCTTGACTAATCCACTATAAAACTGTCTCCTATGGGCTTTCTTGCCTCCAATATTAAAGACCATCTCTGCAACATTAGGTCTGTTTACCTCCTTAGGTTAGGTTAAAAGATGCTCTCTACAACCCTGATGTGAGCCTCTATAGCCAGAGTGGTTGCTTTATGATGGTTCTAATTAATTCAGAAAAGCATTACAGCATAAATGAGAAAATTGCCTGCAGAGGGTTCTAGGAAATATTCCTTCTATTCAAGCCTATTTCCTTAAAAATTCAATCAAATGATTCTCCAAAATTCTGAATTTTACAAATGACAAAATTTACCTAAGCTATATGTATATAAATGATCTGTCAAAGGAATTTTTAGATTGATTCCACCAATTAATCAAAATGTAGAAAGTTATAACCATGCCGGTTCTCAGCTAAAACACAGTGAAATTGAATTTCAAATGACAGAAACTTAAGTTCAGAAAACCTCTATTCATAAGACTTGCCACTATTTCACTACATAGATGAATTTACTCTTTCTGCTGCTTGTGTGTAGTTGATCTGGTTTCAGAGTTCTTAGTTTAAATTCTTTATGTGAAGTTCTGGTTAATTCATTATGCAAAAGGTAAAAGTCTCTGTTGTTTTGTACTTTTGTACCTTTTATCTTTCCCTTACAGTATTGTCCCAATAGCTCCAGTAAGCAATTTCTATCTCCTACATTTTTATTGGGTACACATGTTTTGATTAATTATAGTACTGGAATTCATAAGGTTGGTGGGCTAGGATAAGCTCAAAATGTTCAAATTATGTGACATCTTCCAGGTGGTTATTCCAAACACACTCTCCAGCAGGTTTACCTTGTTACAACTTATCTCTTCTTATATTAAGAAAATTATATTTTTTAGTTTATAATATTTGAGGAGGGTGACAGGTGGTGTGCATGAGCTTTATATCCCTATTTACTTTATTTATTTATTTATTTTTGGGGGGGGAGACCAGGGGATTGAACTCAGGGACACTTGGCCACTGAGCCACATCCCCAGCCCTATTTTGTATTTTATTTAGAGACAGGGTCTCACTGAGTTGCTAAGGGCCTCGCTAAGTTGCTGAGGCTGGCTTTGAACTCACGATCCTCTTGACTCAGCCTCCCAAGTCGCTTGGATTACAGGCGTGCGCCACCACGCCCGGCCCCTATTTACTTAGGCTCTCTATTCTTACTACTAAATCTGCCTTTGACTCTTGGATTTCATAAGAGCTATTTTGAGATGTTCTAAGATAGAAAATGTAGCCCATTTCTTTCCACCTTATAGTCTATACTTGACTTAACGTTTTTATGTATATATCTGTGCTTAGAGTTAAGACCTTATGAGATTTTACTGAAGATGGCAGTACATAGGCTAATACTGCCAAAAGTGCTAGGATGAGTCTGAGTTTATCACTTCTAGAACAGGTTCCTCTAGAGGGATGTGAAGTAACATCAAGTTCTTTGAGTTTTAGGCTGTACTCTGGTGAGTAGTTTTGTTATTTAAGTATTTACGTTCATGGCCAAGCATAGTGAGTATCTAATTCCAGTTTGTGCCTTACTGTTGTGTGTTCACATATAATAAGGTCACTCTTACAGTTTTATTTTAACCAAAGTTTTTCACAGCTTGTTTAGGACTTATTATGATACATTTAAAACACATTTTATGCCAAGTTGTGTTAATTTGGGGTAATTGTATGACTGCAGTAGCTGGCACAAAATTTACCACCCTATTACAGTATGACTTAGGTGAACTTTTGTTCATATTGCTTAATTTTAATCACTGCTATATCCCATGGGGGTGTGGTTCAGCAAGGTGTTATGAGCTACTATAATAGTGGACTTGCAACCTGTCCTTTTGCTCTTTTTGATACAGAGAACATTCTGACTGGGGTGAAGATATTTACATGTATAATTCTACTATAAATTAATAAAAAGTCCAGGAACCAAACTTCTATGGAGTTAAAATACTCAGCTAAACGTTTTCATGATTTACATTATGAATTAAGCTATTTTAACTATCAGAATAAACAGTTGTCATGAAGTTTTAAATAACTTTGAGTGCTATGTAAGTATTTGGGTAAAAGTTGGTAAGACTATATATAAAAAAAGGGATGTTCTACTTCACTAAACCTAAAAATCTTGGGAATTTTTGCTGTTTTTAAAGTTGCTTTGAGAGTCATACTAGAAACTGCATTATAGTTGAAGTTACAAGTAAATTAGGAGGTATTGGTCCACTTCTCCAATAGAGAGTTCGGGTTCAAGTGCTATGTAAGTATTGGGGCAATAGGTGGTAAATACACACACACACACACACACACAATTACACACATACACAAAAAGGGTATGTTCTACTTCACGAAGTCTAAAAAATTTTAAATTTTGCAGTTTTAACGTTACTCTTATTAAGGGTTAACTAGAAACTATATTATAATTGAAGTTATAATTAACTGTAAGCTCTTCAAATAGTTAACAAGTAATGGTTCTTATCTGAGGGATCTGACAAGCATATAACTTCAAGTACCATATATTATTTATATACATTAATGTCACTTTAGGTATTATAAGTAACATATGAAACCAGAAATTAAGAAGTAAGGGGATAGGGCTGGGGATGTAGCTCAGTTGGTAGAGTGTTTGCCTCACATGCACAAGGCCCTGGGTTCAATCCCCAGTACCACCAAAAATAAAAAAAATTAAAAAAAAAAAGAAGTAAGGGGGTAGAGAGTTTATGGAATAAGCATTATATTAAATAGTTATAACTTAATTCTGAAAACAAAAGTAGCAGTATCTTCAAATAAAATGAATGACATCTCAAGTTCATGGCTCAAAGACAACATTGTTAGGATAGTAATACTATCCTAACAAATACTACAAAATTGAATTACAGACTAAATGCAATTCCCATCAGAATTCCAGATGACTTCACAGAAACTTGATGTAGCAATCCTAAAATTCACATGAAAATGCATGAAACTCAAACAATCTTGAAAAGAAAAATAAAGTTAGAGAATTCACACTTTCAGATTTCAAAACTTACTATGAAGCTACAATAATCAGGATAATGCAATACTGGCAAAGGATAAAAACAACAGATCAATAAAACATAACTGAGAGCCCAGAAATAAGCCCTCATAATTACATTTGACTGATTTTCAGTAAGTGTGCCAAGACAATTTAATAGACAATAGTTCTTTTTTTTTTTCTTTGAGGGGCGTGGTTACCAGGGATTGAACTGAGAGGCACTCAACCACTGAGCCACATCCCCAGCCCTATTTTGTATTTTATTTAGAGATAGGGTCTCACTGAGTTACTTAGTACCTCACCTTTGCTGAGGCTAGTTATGAACTCGAGTTCCTCCTGCCTCAGCCTCCTGAGCTGGTGGGATTACAGTCCTGTGTCACCACACCAGGCTAACAATAGCCTTTTAACACAAGGTGCTTGGACAACTATCATGGAGATACACATTAGCCCTTAAACTTTTTTTCTTCCTTGCACTGCTGGGGATCAAATCCAGGACATGCTAGGCAAACACTCTACCACTGTTGGACACAGATGTCCACAAACCAAAGAATGAATTTGGACCTCTATCTCACACCATATATACAAATGAAATCAAAATGGATCAAAGACTTCAATACAAAAGCTTTAACTATAAAACTCTAGAAGAAAACACAGATGTACACTGTGACTGTTTTATAGATATGATACCAGCAACAAAAGTAGACAAATTGGACTTCATCAAAATTAAAAACTTTGTGCTTTCTAGGACAAAATCAACAAAGTTAAGACAAGGAAAGTGCAGTGGTGTACACTGTAATCCCAGCCACACAGGAAGCAGAGGCAGGATCACAAGTTTGAGGTCAACCTGGGCAACTCAGCAAGACTCTGTCTCTAAATAAAAAATAAAAAAAGGGCTGAGTGCAGTGGAGCACACCTGTAATCCCAGAGACTCGGGAGGCTGGATTAGGAAGATCACAAATTAAAGACCATCCGCAGGAATTGAGCAAGGCCCTAAGCAACTTATTGAGACCCTGTCTCAAAATAAAAAAAAAAAAAGGGCTAGGGAGGTGGCTCAGTGGTAAGGCAACCCTGGGTTCAATCATTAGTACCAAAAAATGAAAAGTAAAACTAAAAAGGGCTGGGATATGACACTGTGTTCACTCTCCACCACTGAGCCATATCCCTAGCCTTGTGTTCAATCTCCAGGGCAGAGGAGGAGGGGGAGCGGGAGGGAGAGGAGGGAGAGAAGGGAAAGGAGGGGGAGGGAGAGGAGGGGAAGAAGGGGGACGAGAAGGAGGGGAAAGGGGAAGGAGGAAGAGGAGAAAAGAAAGAAAAAGAAAATGGAGACAACCCACATAGTGGGAGAAATTATTTGCAAGTCATATCTCATAAAGGACTCGTAGCTAGAATATATACATAAGACTTACAATTCAATAATCAAAAGAAAAATAAGCCAATTAAATATGGGCAAAGGATCCAAATAGACATTTCTCCAAAGAAGAAAAAAATATGGTCAATAAACACATGAAAAGATACTCAACGTATCATTAGTCATCAGGGAAGTGCATATCAAAAACACAATGAGACACTACTTCACACCCACTAGGACGAGTATAATCAAAAAGATTGATAGTAGCAATATGGAGAAATTACAGCCCTTAAACACTGATGGTAAAAGTACAAAATAGTGTAGCCACTCTGGAAAACAGTATAGGCAGTTCTTCAAAAAGGAACCAAGTGACACAGAAATTCCACTCCTAGGTATATACCCAAGAGAAAAGAAAACATATGACAACATAAAAACATTGCATGCAAATGTTCATAGCAGTACTGTTCATATAAACCAAAAAGAAGAAACAAACTGAATGTCCAATTAACTGATAAATGGATTAATATCAAATGGATTATTTGATAATATTATTTGATGATAATGGAATAAAGAATTATTTGGTAATAAAAAGAAATGAGAAACTGGTATGTGCTATAGCATGGCGAAGATTTAAAAACATTATGCTAAACAATAAAGCCAGTCATAGCCAGGTACAGTGGTACATACTGCAACCCCAGACTGGGAAGGCTGTGGCAGGAAGACAACAGGTTCAAGGCCAACCTGGGCAACTCTGGCAAGATCCTACCTCAAAATAAAAAAAAAAAAATTAAAAAAAAATTTTAAAGGACTAGGAGTACTGGAGATGTAGTTCAATGGTAAAATGTTTGCCTAGCATGTATAAGGTCCTGGGTTCAACCCCCTGCACCCCACCCAATCCCCCCCAAAAGTGGAGGTGGGTTGGGAGCAGCACCACCAGGATGTAGCCCAATGGCAGAGTGCCCCCAGGTTCAACCCCTAGTACTCCCCAAAATCAAACAAACCAAAACCAAAACAATAGACTATGTATTATATTCCATTTATATGAAATGTTCAGAACAGGCAAATCTATAGTGTCAGAAAGGAGACCAGTGATTGGTGGGGGACAGAGAGTGACTACTGATGGAAATAGGAACAGGTTTTTATTCAAGGAGGGAGAGTGATAAAAATGTTTTAAAACTGATTGTGATAATGGTTTACATACCTCTGTGAAGATATTTAACATAACTGAAGTGTACACTTTAAATAGGTAAACTATATGATAAGTAAATTATGTCAATAAAGACATGAAAAGAATATTATTTTCATACTTCAAATAGGCATATTTTCTTGTATATAAACTGTACCTTCATAAAATTGTTTTATAAAGAAAAAAGTCATTACTTTTAAAACCATTCCTATAAACCAAGTATACACATGATGACAAATCCAACATCCAGGTAGCCTGATAATAATGTCTCTCCTTTTGCTCTACCCCAAGCATATAAGTACATTACCCTTCTACAAATGCATCCAGTTTAGCCAGTTCATCTGACAAGCCAACCAAGACATCCAGTGTGCCAACCTGGAAGAAAAAGATGGCATTTTGTTATTAGCTTTCATCTATCCCCACCATTTTTACAAGATTATACAATATCTTGATTTGAAGGGCCCACAAATCTTAAATTCTTTGTTTTATTTTATAACATGCAAGTGTAGTAAAAAGATGTTTGTCAGACATTTCAAATCTATTTATACGAATAAACTGATCCTCTAATTCACAGGTACAAGCACCACCTAGAATGTGAAGACTTTTCAAGACAGCCTATACTTGTACTGTCCAGTGACAATGGGTCACTTGAAGTCCTGCTCTACAATATGGATCTGTTTTTTTTTTTTTCAAGTTAAGATTTTTTTTTAATTTGAGGAATTTGATTTTTTTTCTTCTTTCTTTCTTTCCTCTTTTTTTTTTTTTTTTTTGGTGGTGCTGGGGATTGAACGCAGGGCCTTGTGCATGCTAGGCAAGTGTGCATGCTACTCAACCAACTGAGCTATATCCCCAGCCCCCAACAACTTGGATCTTTAAGCAGGAGATCCATGGATGTGCATCGGAGGGTCTGTAGTTGAACCTCTATGCAAAATCGCATGCAAAAGATCCTATTTTGGAGGAAAAATCCTGTTCAAATGGAATCCAAACTCCAAAAAAAACATCAAACACTGAATATGTTCAGTACATCTTCAATGAATACTATATATGATTGCTTCACTTAGTTAACGAGCAAACTGTAAATATCACCATCTTTTCCATTCTTTACAAAAGTTCATTAAACTGATTACCTGCAACTTGATCACCTGATTACTGGCAGCCTATTTCACACTGAAGCTGCTAGATTACTGTTCTAGCATCAGCAGATCAGATCAGACCAGAACAGAATTGTAAACAGATTAAATGGATTAAATAATGAGATCAGATTTGGCAAGTATGATTAAGGAGGTACTACAGTAACACATTTACAGTGTTAGCAGAATATCAATTTATTAACAAAAAGATTAATTCCCTGGGTTATTTAAAAATATGTGCTACTGGACTAAGGCTATAGCTCAATGGCAGAGTGCTTACCTACCATCCATGAGGCACTGGGTTCTATCCTTAACATCACATAAAAATAAATAAAATAAAGGCATTCTGTCCATCTACAATTACAAAAAAATTTTTTAAAAATGTACGTAATACTGAGATTTTCATTTCTGAAAATCATATTTTAAAAAGCACAAAAAAAGTCTAGGAAGAAAAAAATGTTAGTTTTGGTAGTTATAACATCACAAAGAAAAAGAAACACTTTAAATTATGTCAATAATTAGAGATGAGAGGGTTTTGAAGAAACTGGGTATCTCATTTCTACAAAGAGAAAGAATTGGCCCCTCCTGATTACAAACTATTTGATTACCACTCCTGATTACGTTTGCACTGTTCAGCTTTACCTTTAAGTCAGGAATGTTGAACTTAGAAGAAATAGCAAGATTATTGTTCTTTGAAGTCGCTGCATGCAGTTTCTCCCATGTTTGCTGACAGGTTTTCTCCCCAGGAGCCGATATAAGCCAGAATTCAGTCATGTTTGTTACCAGGTACTTCTTTGGAAATCAAGAAAAAAGCTATACTCTAAAACAAAGCAAACAAACAAAAATCCATTTAATATCATTCATTTCTAAGACATTTCAGTCACAGGATAAAAGATAAAATGTACCCTGCAGACCCAGGTGTTAAAGACTTGGTCCACAGCCCATGGTGCTACTGGGAGGTAGGGCCTAGGGGCTGGGTCGTAGCTCAGTGGCAGCACACTTGCCTAGCATCTATGAGGCACTGGGTTCAATTCTCAGCACCACATATAAATAAATGAATAAAATAAAGGTCCATCGACAATTTTAAAAATATTAAAAAAAAAAAAAGAGGTAGGGCGCAATTGGAGGAAGTTATGTCACTGGTGGAGTGCCCCTGAAGGGAGTGCTGGAACTCTGGCCTCCTCCCTCCCTCCCTCTCTTTAAACTGGTGTCTTATTACACTGCCCAGGCTAGCCTCAAACTCGTAGACTCAAGCAATTCTCCCACCTCAGCCTCCCAAGTAGATGGCACTATAGCCATGTGCCACTATGCCTAGCTTCTCCCTTTCTGCTTCCCATTGCTATGAGCTAATCAGGCCTCCTTTGCCATGCATTCCCACCATGATACATTGTGCCACCACAGGCCAAAGCAATGGGGCCATGTGACCATGGACTAGAACTTCCTAAAGCATGAACCAAAAATTAACCTTTCCTCCTTTTAAATTGATTCTCCCAATATTTTGTCACAGTGACAAAAAGCTTCAACAAACCTGCTGAAAACTAATCCAACACTGGCATATGATATCAAACAAATATACTTATCTGGAAGTCAATAATTATCTGTGATTTATTTGTGATACTAAGAAAAAGAGATGATAAAGACCTAATACAAGGGGCTGGGGATATGACTAAATGACAGAGTGCTTGCCTAGCATGTGTGAGGATCTAGGTTCAATCCCCAAGAACCAGGGAGGAAAAAGACTAACACATGAATTACTTATTATTTTTAAAATTATATAACATCCTAAACAGAAGTTATTCAAGAAGTGAGACTACCTGAAATATCAGCCAGCAAGTTTCATTCAACCAGATCTGAGGGTCACAAATATACAGGCTTACCTTAAACTTAACACATATAAACAAAATGGGAAAAATTTTTAAAGCTGAGTACAACTTACCTCTGAGAAAAACTTAATTGAATCAGTCAGTACATTTGAACAGCAGTGACCAAAAAAATTTGCCACACTAACTTAGCAAATCCTACAAAGTAGTCAAATTGATGATTATCCATATTCGACCTAAATGAATCTCCTCAAACCCCCAACGTGTTCTTAGTTACCATCAAATATTTGCTACCAAAAAAAAAAAAAAAAAAAAAGTCTGCTAATCTGCCTGGTTTTGTTCAAATATAAGGAGAGAGGAGTAAAAACAATATTGCTGAATCTGAGGCAACTGTGGATCCTCCTTCCCAAAGACTCCCATTAAAATACATCCAATCCTCTTCTACGATCTTTTTTTCCTTCCTCTTCCTTTCCCTCCCCAAACACACACAGGAGCTCCTTTCCCTCCCCAAACACACACAGGAGCGAGGACCAGGGAGTGAGGTTGGAGGGACAAGATAAATCTTAGAATCTAAGTAAGTAAAGCATACAACACAAAATAACTCATAAAAACAAAAACATTACAGTATCATTTTCCACTTCAATGTGCCATCATGAGAACCAGCATAAGCTCTCTACCCCACTGCTCATTTAACCTCTCCTGAAACTGGACTCCACCTCTATAAATTGAACATACAGGTATTCTAAGAACAAAATCAGATAATGAATGAGAAAGAACTTTATAAATTTTCTTCAAAATATACAGGATTATGATTAATCATAATGGACTTTTGTAATATCAGAAGCCCATTTTAATTAAAGTTATCCTGTCTACTCATTATGGCATCATTAAAAGAAAACTTAAGCTGGGTGGGGTGACGCTCACCTGTGATCCCAGCAACCCAGAATTTAAGAAAAACATCTGACTGTGGGTGTAGCTCAGTGGTAGAGCACCTGCCTAGCATGCCCAAGATTCTGAGTTTGGGGAGAGGAGGGAAGGGGGAGGGAAGGAGAGGAGGGAGGGAGGGCAGGAAGAGAGAGAAGGAGGTAGGGGTGGATGGATGAATGGATGATTGATCGATCTGGGGCAAATAGCAAAATGTTAATAGCTGTTAAATCAAAGTAGTAGATGCATGGATGTCTGTTAATCTGCAATATTTGAATTTTTCTATATATATGAAATATTTTTAAAAATCTCAAACTGTTAAAAAAATGTAATGAATTTGAGTTAAAATTTAACTGCTTAGTAAATTTATAAAGTATAAAATTTTATTGAATATCAAGTGGAATATTCAGAGAACAGAATAATTTATCAAATTAATCCTCCTATAGGGTCAATATACTCAATAACTCTAACTGTACAATGTTGCAAGGATAAGAGCTTAGACTATATCTATACTAACTCCAAAACCTCTTCAAGAAGTTACCTTTTACAATTAAATCTGATGAAATCAGGACCTATTTGCTGCCTTCCTGTCATCTGTTCTCCATGACACCTGAGTCACCTCATGGAAGCTGCTCCAATAACTGCTTACCCTTTTCACTTTCCTTTGGCTATTTTGGCCTTAGCTAGTTCCCTCTGATTTCCTCTATCCAATACTCTTGCACTTAACCAAATCTAGCTATTTAGCTCAAACACCAATCACAGTATTTTAAACTCATCAGGATCCAATTGCATCTTTAAATTTCTATTAGTAATCCAGATCTTCTAAAGTAACTATGGCTTTTGGAAAACTGAGATTTTACTGTATTATTTTATACAACTAGTTCTGTTGAAATATATTTGATGACACAGTTTTATACCCCTCCTCCCCATTCAAATGGCAGATACTGAAGTCATGTGTTACAATTCTTCCTGACAACAATGTTAAAATATTTAAACTGCAGCTTCTTCAAAACTGTAAAAACTGGACGCAGTGGTGAAATCCTGTAATCTCAGCAACTTGGGGGGCTGAGGCAGGAGGATGGCAACTCAAGGTCAACCTCAGCACCTAATGAAACCCTGCCTCAAAATAAAAAATAAAAAAAGAGCTAGGGATGTAGCTCAGTGGTAAAGCACACATGGGTTCAATACATAGGTTCAATTCCCAGTACCACCACTACCAAAAAAAAAAAAAAAGTGCCCTTATGTTTAATACTGTGCTACATACTTCTCATACATTACCTTACTTAATTCTTACAACCACCCTGTGAGACACTGAGAGAGTAGCAATTTATCTAAGGCCACACAACTGGCAGATGGGATCCAAATCCAGCTGGGTTTGACTATAAAGGCCATGTTCTCTTTATTGTGCCAGGCTAGGAAAGAATCCTCTGCAGTCACGTATGCCTGAGGTCTTCCATTTGAAGAGAGATCTACAAGGATGCTGGAACCCCTTCACCCTATGTTTAGCTCCAAGTTCAGGGCACCCTGGAAGTCTAATGAATTCTGCTTCATAAAAAGTTTCCAACTCCTTTCCCTTTTATTTTCACCCAGGAGCACCAAACAATTTCTAAAATAGTCCAGAACCTGGCATCAAAAACTATCCTACCTCCTAAAAGGAACAATGGTTACTCCACACAAAAAGACAAAAAAAAAAAATTAGAGATTCAAGGGACCTATCCTGTAAAATCATAGAACAACACAAACTTGTGGAGTTTCACAAGAGTTGAAACCCTGGCTCTATCTCTTAAATGTTCTCTCAGGTGCAAAAATGTAAATTCCACAAACCTCTTTGCAAAACTGTTGGAAGGAATGAATAAAATGATGACTTAGATCTTTCTGGAGGTAACTGTATTAACTGTGTCCTTACCCCATTCTCCTCTCAAGCTCTCCCCAGTGCCCCAGGAGGGAAATATCCTGTTTACTTACACCTTATAAATGTCACTATTGTGCACTTATCACATATCCCCACCACCGAGCTTTGTGTTTTTTTGGTGCTGAGGATGGAACCCAGGGCCTCACACTTGGAAGCACATGCTCTTTACTGAGCTCCACCCCCAGCCCTTCCCTCATGTTTTATAAAGCACTTCTTTTCTACCTGACTGGAAAATGCTAAAAGGCCATCAGCGTATCTTTTTCTCTGTGAAATTCAAAGATCCAGAAAACACAATTCTGGCCGATAGCATGATGAAATGCTTAGGACATATTTGCTGTCCTCCTGTCATCTTGTTGAATGAATAAATAAAATACAAATATAACAAAGACTCTGAATTGATCAAACCATCTGATTAGTCAAAGAATAAAGGCCAAGAAAAATATTCAAGTCATATTTTTTCTTAATTGCTGTTTATTAAAAATATAGACTAATAGTTCTGTGATTAAATGTCATTGTGGTTGGGTGTTAACTTCGTAAGATATAATTGTAAGGGACTCTTCACAAATACATTCTGGACAGAATAAAAATGTAAACAGAAATGACTGACAAGACAGTGCCATTTCAGACATAATCCCCTAATAATTAATAAAATGGAGTCTGACACTATTTACAATCATACCAACATTCACTGAGGCTGAGTATCACAAGCATAAGGGCACACTATAATCACAAGATGTCTTTTAATACTTTCCAAATAGCTGTATATTTTAGCTATGAAGATCTGTTACTATAGCTCAACTTGTTTTTAACAAGTAGAATTTTTAAGTCCATTCAATCAAAGAGTCTCTTATACCATTTTGGGCCCATTTGTTTCCAGACAGGAGGAGAGAAACTGTAACCAGGTTCTTTGTATCATGCATGTGCAAGTAATGTCCAATCTTCTCCATATGCTGTCCAATTTCTTTAGGATAAACGGAGTGACTCGCAACCGGGCCACATAGATGAGGAAGTTCCGTATGGAGGAGATCATGTCCTCATGCATCCTCCGCTTCATCTCCTCCGGGTCCAGCTTCGGCGCAAAGCCCTCCATCCGGAACATTGCTGCTCTACCTCACCAGCTTCCAGCTGCAGCGTTCTGCTCTCCCCTCCTTAGTAGTCGCCTTGCACCCAGAACTCAGGCCAAGTCATGTGTTTTTAAGAGGGGTTTTTACTTTTATTTGAAGTCTTTTAGAAAACAAATTCTTATAGTTTCTAAATTTAAAAAATATAAAGTTGCAGGTTCCTAAGGCTTTGTCTCCCCCAACCCAAGGATGATTGGAAATATACAAAAGAAAAGGTCTGAGGAAAAAACTATTTGTACTTCAAGCAAAGTCCATGGCCTCAGTTCTAAGGCACTTCAGTGCCTAAGGATGAATGGTACACGAACTGCCCAACACAATAGCATCCCTAAGTCTTTTTGCAAAAAATCTTTTTTTGGTTAGATTTTGGTATTTTGTTTTTGGTACTGGGAATTGAACCCAGGGGTGCTTAACCACCGAGCCACATCCCCAGCCCTTTTTATATTTTACTTAGAGACAGGTCTCACCAAGTTGCTTAGGACCTTGCTAAATTGTTGAGGCTGGCTTTGAACTCAGAAACCTCCTGCCTCAGTCTCCTGAGCCCCTGGGATTACAGGCATGCACCACCATGCCCGTCTGAGACACAGTCTTACTAAACTGCTTAGAGTTGCAGAGGCTGGCCTCAAACTTGCAATCTTCTGCCTCAGCCTTGGGAGACACTCGGATTAGAGGTGTGTGCCACAGCGCCCAGCTTTATTTATTTTTGTTTTTAAGCAATGTCCATGGTTAAACTCTTACACAAGTCATTTTTTAAAAAATTCTTGAAATTTAAGAACAATTTAGGGCTGGAGTTGTGGCTCAGTGGTAGAGAGCTTGCCTGGCATGTGTGAGGCATTGGGTTCAATTCTCAGCAACACAAATAAATAAATAAATAAATAAATGTTAAAAATTTTTAAAAAGAACAATTTAACTTATTGCAAATAAAATGTTATTCTGCAGATACATTTTACTATTTGGGAATACATTTTACTATTTGGGGATACACTGGGGAGAAGGGGTATCCGAAAATAAAATCCATGCTGCTAACGTATTTCCCTTTTTCTCTCAGATGCAAGGAAAGTTAAAATAGATGGCCACTGGTTATCAACTCACCAAAGACCTGAATACCTCCACTGCTTCAAAGGACGTGTTTTTATTACTAATTATTTCCTTTTGTTTCATCTTGTATACTAGAAATCAAGCATAAATGCATATCTCATATGCTAAGCAGAGGAAAAAATTATCAAATAGGCACACTGACTACAGGTTGGAGTTCTCAAGACTCAGACCCAAGTCTACATTCCTCTCTTGTGTATGTGTATAAATGTGTTTCTCTCCTGGTGGTTTTCTCTACACTCTAGGCAATTCCAGGCTAAATGCTGGACACTCCAAACTGTATCTTCAGCCTGGGCTCTCCTGCAACACAAAGAACAGTACCCCACCAATATCAGCCACTGACTACCTTTACACTCTGATGTCTCAAAAAGCTCCTAAAACTCAACATTTCTAGTTAGCTCATCATTCCTTTCCCCAAACCTGGTCCTAATCCAGTAGTCCCTGAGCTAGCACAGGTGTACCTTTGCAACATCAGACAATGAAGATTGTCAAATATTCTAACTGGGCACTGTGGTACACTCCTATAATCCCAGCAGCTTGTGAGTCTGAGGCAGAAGGATCTTCAAAGCCAGCCTCCACAACTTAGCAAGGACCTAAGCAACTCAGTGAGACCCTGTCTCTAAATAAAATACAAAATAGGGTTGGGGATGTGGTTCAGTGGTCGAGTGCCCACAAAATCAATACCCAGTACCACAAAAAAAAAAAAAAAAAAAAAAAGACTGTCAAGTATTCTAAAGGCAGCAGCCCATACTAATCAGACACTTCCTATCTACCTGGACCAAAGTACTTCCCATATATTAACTCCTTAACTTACTTAAACAACCCCATGAGATGGTTAGTAATTACAAAGACACCAAGGCACAGAAAAAACCTCAGATGAAATGTATTATGTAGCATGTTATATACTAGATAACAGCATATATTATATGCTAAGGATGATATTATATATTCTCATAGCACATTCTCGATAGAACACTTTTTACTAATATCTGTCTTCTAAATAAACTGCCTGAGAAGGTAAGTAGAAACCATGGGAGTTTTTGCTCATCATGGTATCCTCTCAGTATATGGCAGAAGAATCTCATGGAAGAATCTCAAAAAGTCTTTGTTGAATATTCTTGAATAAACAAGTAATTGTGAGACTTAAATAACATAAATTACTTAACTCATAATTGGTGGGCTTCCCATTTTATTTCTTAGATCAACTTTGTTGAAATATAATCTATATATAATCATACATATCCATTGGAAGAATTCAATGAGTTTTTGGCATACATATAGATCTGTGCAACCACTGCTAAAACTAAGGTTAAGAACATTTGGGGGGAGGGTTATGGCTCAGTGGTAGAGCATTTGCCTGGCATATGTGAGGTACTGGGTTTGATTCTCAGCACCACATATAAATAAATAAATAAAGGCCCATCAACAACTAAAAATAAAAATAAAATTAAAATTAGAAAAGAACATTTCTACATGAAGCCCTGGGTTCAAACCCCAGTATTCGGGGGAAAAAAAAGTCTATCATATCTACCATCTCAAAACCTTCCCTCACTCCAGTCCCATCGAACCCCTGCTCAACTGCCAGCTCTACACAAATGCTGATCTGCTTTCTGTCACCACAGATTAGTATTACATGATCTAAAATTTCATTGTTAATGGAAGCATACACCATATACTCTTTTCTATCCTGCTTCTTCTGCTGAGCATGTCCTTGATGTTTGTCCATGTTGTACATATCAGTACTTTATTCTGTGTTATTGCTTAGAATAGCACTGCATGAATATACTACAATTTATCTGTTCAACTACTGATGGACATCTGGAATGTTACTAATTTGGTACCATTAAGAAAAATGGTCTCAGCTGGGAGAGTGTTTGTCTTGCAAGCACAAAGCCCTGGGTTCAATCCCCAACGCCTCAA
>JAJEJO010000394.1:85859-135646 GCA_020662805.1 Glaucomys volans
CCAGCCTAAACAACGTAGAAAGCCCCTGTCTAAAAAAAAAAGACAAAAAGGGGGGGGAAAAAAAAAAAAAAAAAAGGGGGGGGGGGGGTGCGGCTGGGAATGTGGCTCAGTGGTTAAGAGCCCCTGGGTTCAATCCATTTTTTAAAATAATAGATGCTTTCTGTGGTAGAGGTAAAATTTGTCTAGCCCAAAGTAACAATTATTTGTCCTGCTTGAAATTTTTGAGCTTCTTGGGTCCATATTTATAGCTTTCATCAAATTTGAAAGTTTTTCAGCCATTCTTTTCTTCAAATACTTTTTTTCTGCTCCCCTCTCCCTTGAGATAAAATCACTTGTTAAACCACTTGATATTATTCTACAAGTCACTGAGCTTCATCTTTTTGTTTTTTTCCTTCAGTTGTTTCTCTCTGCATGTGGATAGTCTCTTGCTCTCTGTTTTATTTTGCTGAACTTTTCTTTACAGTCTCTAATCTGTCATTCATCTCATACAGTGAGTATTTCACTTCAGGTGCATTTTTCTGTATTATAAGTTCCATTTTTAAAGATCTTCCATTTCTTTCTTCCTTATGTTTATGTTAAGCCATTAAGCATACTTACAATTCACAGTTTTACATTGCTGATCACTGGATTTTTTTGTCTTCCTTTCAAGAGTGTTGTACTTCTTCTGGAAGGCAGTTAAGTCACATGAGGATCAAGTTTGATCTACTCAAGGCTTGTTCTTAAACTTTGTCAAAATGAATTTAAACAAGCCGGGCGTGGTAGCGCACACCTGTAATCCAAGCGACTTGGGAGGCTGAGTCAGGAGGATCGCGAGTTCAAAGCCAGCCTCAGCAACTTAGCGAGGCTCTAAGCAACTCAGTGAGACCCTGTCTCTAAATAAAATACAAAATAGGGCTGGGGATGTGGCTCAGTGGCCGAGTGTCCCTGAGTTCAATCCCTGGTTCCAAATAAATAAATAAATAAATTTTAACTCCTACATATTTTGTTTTCAACTGTAATAGTATTTATAAATACTCTATCTCCTTCTAAAGACTACCTCAAGATCACTCAATAAATATACTTAAATATGAAAGAAAACTTAATTTTTAATATAAATTTTATAAACAACTACAATCTTTTCATACCACAGTTGATAAGAAATAAACTTGTAAAAGTAAAGCCCGACTTTCACACAAACTGCTTATCATAAAAATTGGAGCCAGGCGTGGTGGCTCACGCCTGTAATCCCAGCGGCTCAGGAGGCTGAGGCAGGAGGATCACAAGTTCAGAGCCAGCCTCAGCAACCTAGCGAGACCCTAAGCAACTCAGTGAGACCCTGTCTCTAAATAAAATACAAAATAGGGCTGGGGATATGGCTCAGTTGTCAAGTGCCCCTGAGTTCAATCCCTGATACCCCCCCCCCAAAAAAAATTGGAAACAAGAGCTAGGAATATAGCTCAGTGGCAGAGCAGCTGCTTAGCATGCATGAGGCCCTGGGCTCCATTCCCAGTACAGGGAAAACAAAAACAAAACAAAACAAAAAAACTTGAAACAAATTGCAGGGAGTAATTACACAAAGTACAATGTTGGAAAGTTTCTAGTAATTTCTGGCAAAGCTGTTTGAAATGGCAGATAGAGCCAACAGGGAACGGCTATATGGCTATTACTGCAAATCATCAGAATCTTCTCAGCTCCCAGAAACTCCCTCTCTGTACAGGCAACTCAGCAATGACCCAGGGAGCAAACAGTTGCTTCGTGCCAGGGGATTCCCTGAATCTACATTCATGGCTCCCCATATATTACTTCCCTTTTCTTTCCAGTTGGTCATTTATAATCTTAACCACAGTACCACACTCTGCTAGAAGGTGCTGATGTCTCTGTTACTGTATTCTAAGGCCTGAAATTTATCAAGTTAAAGAGTTAAAATAAATTTTCCCCTATACTTAACACCAGTAAGCTTGAGATTCTGTTAAATGTTAAGGACTTACTGAATATGTACTATATGCAGTGCCCAGGGACAAGCATTTTAATGCTAGCAATTTTTTACTTAATTCCTTTAAAGTAGATATTATCACTTGCAAAAAAGGGAAGAGTTAATGAAATTGCTTGCCCAAGGTCACACAGCTAGTGACTACATTTTATTGGGACTGAAGGGAACCTATTTGATTTATTCAAGAAGCTTTTGAAACAGACAAGTTTCTCAAAGAAATATCAGACTAGTTTCTGTATTTTCATACTAAAGGAGTTAGTTAAAGCACAAGAACTGAATCTATTAAAATATTACTCTTGGCCTCTGTATTTTCAACATTCAATATTGTTCAACAAATATAATGGGACCACATGGATGTATTCATCTGCAACCAAATGGAATCCCTCTCCTCTAGAAGTCTGGAAGTAAATGGGAGCATTTTGAGTTGTCCCAATGTGAGGATCATTAATCAGCATTTGATGGATGAAGGCTAAACATGAGATGGTACTGTCCAAAATGCCAATAGCACCATGCAAAAACACTGAACTAAAGGCTGGTTCCAGAAGATAACCTTGGGCAGGGGGATATAGCTCAGCTGGTAGAGTGCTTGCCTCACAAGCACAAGGCCCTGGGTTCAATCCCCAGCACTGGAAAAAAAAAAAAAAAGAAGATAACCTTTCATGGTAAGGTTAATCCACCTGCTAATTAGCTTAATATACAAACAACTTCCCTATTTATTGATAAGTCTACTTAAAGTACCTTAGAAGTTATATCAATCTCTCTATATAAAACAACACTTCTGTATTCACCTATCATTTTATTTTTGAATACATACAGACAGCCCTCACTTTTTAGATAACCAGCTACAATTCTGTCTTTTACCTAACAATATAACCAAAGCACCTACCTCCTGCCTACCTGGCTCATTTTTAAACTCAATTTATAGCACATGTGCATAGTCACATGTTAGAAGCAGCTTTTTCCCACTGGAAAGGAATTTTGTTGCATTATCAAAAATATAAACTTAAATTCCTAATTCCAAGAATCACTCACGTCAACAGAATATTTTACACTTCCTGAACACTTTCCACTGTTCTCACTTTTTTTTTAGTTATAGATAGACACAATACTTTTATTTATTTATGTGGTGCTGAAGATTAAACCTAGTGCCTCACACATGCTAGGCAAGTGCTTTACAACTGAGTTACAACTGCAGCCCATTTTCACTGTCTTAAAAAACACTGATGACACAAACACCTATACCCTATGTGTATGTATAAATATGCAAATTGTATGATTCTACTTTGTGTACAACCAGAAAAATGATAGTTGTACTCCAGTTGCGTACAATGAACTAAAATAAAAAATTTAATTAAAAAAAAAACACGGATGACATGAAAACTAGAGCTAGGGCTGTATCTCAGTGATAGAGCACTTGCCTAGCATGCATGGGACCCTGCATTCAACCCCCAATACTGGAAAAAAATAAATAAAATCAAACATGAATTGATTTATAACTAAAATGATATACAATTCTACATCCAAAAGGAGAAAAGAGCCGGGCACAGTGGTGCACATCTGTAATCCCAGCAACTCGGGAGGCTGAGGCAGGAGGATTGCAAGTTCAGACCCTGTCTCTAATAAGATATTTTCAAAAGGGCTGGGGATGTGGCTCAGTGGTTAAGAGCTCCTGGGTTCAATCCCTGATACCAAAGGGGTCAGGGGAGTAGAAAAGGTATATATATCCTTCAGAGAGATCAGAATATGTTCAAGAACAAAATTTAACTAGCAGGTGCTCAGTCAAAACTATTGAGAGTCAAAGTGGTTGTCAGTCAAAACTGTTACCCCTAAGCAAAATCAAGTTCAAAGGAAGACTTATAGCTAAGGAAAGGTAGGCTGCAAGAAGACACTTTTACAAAGGTTTATTTGCAGAAATTCTGTTGAGGGGTCAGTTTTGCTCTTTGGCTAATAAAATTATTTCACACATTGTGGAAATCAAATTTGTGAAACCCAAAAGCTTCTTTCTGGGTTGCAAAAATTAATGTAAATGAGGCTCCTAGGACTTATACACCAAAAAATGAGTATTTCCTGTCCAGATTTAAAAGCAGAATTATTCTACCCACACAGCTCTCAACATTTAAGTTAGATCCCAAGTACTGTTTCTTGAAATTTTATACAGTCTCTGCAAAGTATAGCAAAAAAGAAAAGAGATCCCACAGTTCTGTGACACAAACCTGAGGCTCCATCTTCAGCACAAATTGAGACTCACTTGTTGCCAAAGAACTGAGATTGACAAACAGTACTTTCAGCTCACCTTGCTGCTCATTATCTCCCCTGACTGGATTGTAAATGGTACTGCTTTCCCCAAGCTCCTAGAGAAGCAATTCTAAAGTACAGACTGCCACATCCCTTGAAGCTGTCCTAGAGAAATTTCACCCAAAGTGCTGAATCAAAGATTACAAGGCACTTCAAAAAATTTACCCTGCTCTCTAGATGCTGAATCATAGTAAGTACTGGGTAGATAATCAGCAGGAATAATCTATCAGCAGTTAGAAGACTGGAAGTTATGCCAGGCTTAGACAAAATCACTTTACTTCTGTTTCTAGTCCCAAGGATCTAGAAAGGTCACTATCCACCCAATGACAGCATGTTCAACTACCATTCCTCAAAGACCTATAAGAACAAAATAAACATGAAAGGTAACTGCTTCCTTCCTGTGACTATATTTCAATAAAAGCTACTCTGAAACAGATGACATTACTAAGGGACAAATTTTAAAGGTCAAAATAAATTTCTACAAAGAAGTCTCCCATCAACTCCAAAACGACCCAGCCCTCACTGTGTATTTCAGGACTGCTTAGGAGGTAGTTATACCTCCTAAGGGACAAACAGAACTATCATTCTTTCTCTTTCCCAAATCCTTAACCTTCTCAAGGTAAGGAAAATTAAAAGTTCTCCTTAAAGAAAAGACAGCCTCTTCAACAAATGGTGCTGGGAAAACTGGGAAATCCATATGCAGCAAAATGAAACTAAACCCCTATCTCTCACCCTGCACAAAACTCAACTCAAAATGGATCAAGGCCTGGAATTAGACCAGAGACCCTGTACCTAATAGAAGAAAAAGTAGGTCCAAATCTTCATCATATCAGCCTAAGACCAGACTTCCTTAACATGACTCCCAAAGCACAAGAAATAAAAGCAGAAATCAATAATTGGGATAGATTCAAACTGAAAAGTTTTTTCTCAGCAAAGGAAACAATCAGCAATGTGAAGAGAGAGCCTACAGAGTGGGAGAAAATCTTTGCCACACACATTAGATAGAGTACTAATCTCCAGAATATATAAAGAACTCAAAAAACTTTACACCAAGAACACAAATAACCCAATCAATAAATGGGCTAAGGAAATGAGCAGACACTTCACATAGGAGGATATACAAGCAATCAACAGGTATATGAAAAAATGGTCAACATCTCTAGTAATAAGAGAAATGCAAATCAAAACCATCCTAATATATCATCTCACCCCAATTAGAATGTCTGTTATCAAGAATACAAGCAACAATAGGTGTTGGCGAGGATGTGGGGAAAAAGGTACACTCATACATTGCTGGTGGGGTTGCAAATCGGTGCAGCCACTCCAGAAAGCAGTATGGAGATTCCTTCAAAAACTCAGAATGGAACCACTATTTGATCCAGCTGTTCCACTCCTTGGCCTATACCCAAAGGACTTAAAATCAGCATACTACAGTGATGCAGCCACATCAATGTTTACAGCAGCCCAATCCACTATAGCTAGATTGTGGATCCAACTAGATGCCCTTCAATAGATGAATGGATAAAGAAACTGTGGTATATATATACACAATGGAATATTATTCAGTTATAAACAATAATAAAATTATGACATTTGCAGGTAAATGGATGGAGGTGGAGAGTCTCATGTTAAGTGAAATAAGCCAAACCCAAAAAACCAAAGGCCAAATGATTTCTCTTTTAAGTGGTTGATGACACATAGGGGGATGGGGGGAGGCACGGGAAGAATGGAGAAGAGATGGACTGAATAGAGGAAAATAAGGGGTGGGTAGGGGGCGGGGAAGGAGAGAGAATAAGACAAACATCTATACCCTATGTATATGTATAAATATGCAAATTGTATGATTCTACTTTGTGTATAACCAGAAAAATGATAGTTGTATTCCAGCTGTGTACAATGAACTAAAATTAAAAAAAAAAAGTTCTCCTTAAATCCCCAGCGAAGAAAGAACGATGCCCTCAAATCTACAACAATGTTTTCCTGAGCTGGCTTTTCTCATTCACTTTTGCCACCCTCCACTTCTTCACAAAATTATCTGTTCAAAAGCCACAGTCTGACTCATTCCACTGCTTATAATCATTACTGGCTTCTTTGCTTTTAGGGTAAAAGCCCTGCTGGGCCTCACCCCAACTCTCATAAGCACTACCCACTTTTCAGGTACCCTACCTCTCCAAACACTTCTCAAAAGCTTTATTCCTCCTCCCATCTCAGGGCCTCAACATATGCTGTTCTCTCAGTCTGAAATTTTCTCTTTGTATATACTTTTTTATTAGTTTTTAATGAATCTTTTTATTTTATTTATCTATCTATATGTAGTGCTGATAATTGAACCCAGTGCCTCATACATGCTAGGCAAGCCCTCTACCACTGAGCCACAATCCCAGCCCTCGGTCTATAATGTTCTTGCCACTGGTACTGTCACATCCCCTTTTCAGCCTCTTTGCAAACCGCAGGTCAAGTCACATTCTCAGCAAAGCCTTCTTTGAATCTTCTTCCATGAAGATCATATTCCTGGGGTGGAGTGGTAGCTCAGTGGAAGAGCTCTTGCCTAGCCTGTGTGAGACACTGGGTTTGATTCTCAGCACCATACATTAATAAATGAAGGTCCACTGACAACTAAAAAAAATTTTTTTTTAAAAAAAAGGTCATATTCCTGGTAAACTCTTTCACACCACTGTGCAACTCCTTCAAAGCACATTTCATACCTGCATGATCATCATTAAAATCTATCTCCTCCAATTTGACTGTTAAGCTCTATGTAAACAGAAATCCTACTTTCTGAACCTTTGCATCACCAGAATGCATAGCGCACAGCACCTTACTTGAATAAGTAAATGAAAGTCATTCAAAGTCCTCATTACTTGACCCCAAACTTTAATTCCCACTGTTCCACAACACAACCTACCACAAATCTGGCCTTTGTACTCCACCCCACCCCAGCCCACCCCAAACTTCTCCCCTCATCTTCAGGCCCCTAAATCCTGTGGTTTTCTATGCCTAGGAAGTTATCGCCATTTTCCTCAACCGGTTCAAATCCCACAGGCTTGACAAGACCCAACTCAAGTTCTCTTGCCTCCAGGGTATTTTCCCACAGCTCCAGTTCATACATTTGCCCCTGCTCCACACTTTCAAAACACTTTGCATTCTTTCTGACAATTATATAGTACGTGTGTAACTTTTCTTCCCAATATTATTAATTCTAATTCCTAAGGTTGGACTATTTCAACCCTTTGCACTCTCAGAAGAGAACTTACTTTTTTTCCCCCCTGTCGTACCAGATTTTTCCTCTGAAAATAATATTAACTTCCCTCTTACTCCCGTTTCTCAGGTGATTCAATGTGCCTTAAGAGACTCCACGCAAGTTCCCTTTCGGAGATTTTTGCCTACCCTTCCCCCACGCAAAGCAAAAAGGTTTGAGTTCCCTGGACTCCTGCTCTTTCTCCTGCCTAGACTGACTCTGTTACCCCTGTGACGATCCCCTGCAGAGAGGGGCTGTTGGGCCCTTTAAACTGCCACCCCCCTACTCACACACAAGTCCATACACCCAGTGAAGCGCTCTAGCGCTGGCTGTGACCTCCCACAAACCACCCCGGATCCTCACCTGAATCACTCTGTCACCTTCCATCCCCTCCATCAGACGTCGTGGATTCTCTGTAACCCTTGCCTAAGCAAAAAGGTCCTGAGTCCGCTGTGCCTCTCCTTTCGGCCTCTGCCACTGAGTAGCTCCTAAGGCCGTTTCTCTTCTTCCCTCCTTCCTCTTCCTCAGAGACTGAGCCTAGGCCCAAAGCAGTGACCAACCGACCGACACCGAGCAGACACAGGCACAGGGCCTGCCTGCTCCAGCTCCAACGCCAACGCTGCGGTCTGGGCCCCGCACCCGCCCCCATCCCTCCCAGGCGGCCTGGCCCGGAGTCCCCCTCCCGGACAGCCATGGCTCACTGACCCAGGAAGGTGTCAAACGAGGAAGCGGTGGCAGTAACGGGTGCGGAGGCAGGCGGCCTGGCGGACGTTAACGGCTCAGCGCTCCATCCCTCCCGGACCTCAGCTCCGGCCTCACAGCTTCCACGACCCCAGCGCCCACAGAACAAGTCACGTGCCAGTCGGAGCAGTCAGCTGACCGCAGCGCGCGCCACTGCGCAGCCGCGGCCGCCGGAGAGGGCGGGGCCGGGAGGCTCCGGGGAGCCTGGGAGCCGCGTGCCGGGGCTGCGGCGGCCGTTCCGGGGGGCGGGGTTTGCCGCTGATGCGGGTGTCGCGAGCGGCGTCGCGCTCGCTACCTGGGAGGGTCGCGAACCCCATCCCTAAAGTTCTCCCACTTGAGGTTTCCGCGGGTCAGAATGTCTCCAGCCGCCTGCGCAGGCTTCTTCGCTCGGGGTTGCCTTCGACAGGCCAGTTTTCTGAGTAATATCCTTAATAATTCCCTTCATCTGATTCATAGTTTCCTTGCAGTCCAATTCCACTTAGTTCCATAAATGCCCATATATGTGCGCCAGGCATTGCTCTGGGGGTTTTTTTTCGTTTTTTTTTTGGGGGGGGAGGGTTCTGTTTTTCGTTTTGTTTTGATTTGTCGTTGTTGTTGTTGTTTTGAGCCAGTCACCCCTTACCTCGAGCTTCTTATCAAGTTGGGGAGAGGGAGGGTATGTGGTGTGTGGTAATTATAAATGGTTCAAACCACATTAGATAAGAAAAACCAAGCAAGGCTTCAGGACAGGCATGGACAGAGGAAAGCTTTATCCTTTGCAGGGAAGATAACAAGCTGCTCTTCCTACCCATGCATATTTCATCAGCTTGGGTAGATAAGTGGTATTATTCTAATTTAGAGCATAGAGTTTTAGAAGCAGTAGTGGATTTTGAGGTTTTTACTAAGTTAATCATTTTAGATTTACAGTTAAGGAAAGTGAAGAACTAGAGGGCAATAAACACACCTGGTGTTAAATCCAGGACTTCCTCCTTACTAGCAGTGTGACCTTCCACCTCTAAACTTCAGCTACTTCGTCTGCAGAGTGGTGATTAACATATATACCAGATAGCCGGGCGTGGTAGCTCACCCTTTTAATAACCCCCTACACTCCACTACCACCCCCCACCACCCCACCCTGCGTGGCTTGGGAGGCTGAGGTGGGAGGATCACAAGTTCAAAGCCAGCCTCAGCAATTTAGCGAGGTCCTAAGCAACTCAGCAAGACCCTGGCTCTAAATAAAATATTAAAAAGGGCTGGGGATGTGGCTTCGTGGTTAAGTGCCCCTGGGTTCAATTCCCGGTACAAAAATAAATAAGTAAAACCCGATAGAGCTATCCTGTGGGTTAAATGAAGTTGCATTTAGCATGGTGCTTGGCACATAGAAAATGCCAGTGCTATCTTATGCATTTTCTGTTATGTATCCCTGCAGAAATTCACCATAAAATTTCTTAGAGTTACAGAATTAGATTGAACAGAAAGTAAAAACTCAACTGAAGTACACAGTTTTGGATGAATTTCAGTTCATATTTCAGTTCAGCTTTGGAAACTTATCAGAAATTCCAAAAACTTTATCTGGCATGACAACATGAACCTGAAGGCAGTTTTTCCTTAGTTCCATGTCAAAACTTCCTGTGATGATGGAAATGTTATTCTGTGCTTGCTATCCATATGGTACCTTCCAGCCCCGTGGGTTATTGAGTACTTGAAAAGTGGCTAGTGTGACTTCGGAATTGAATTTTAAGTTATGTGACTTGAGTTAAAATTTAAATAGCCACATGAGGCTGGTGATAATAGCTTTAGACCCTGAAAATTTAAGGCCTGCATTTGAAACCTCTTGGTTTCTTATTGTGTCTGGTTCTGAGCAGACTAGTCATCTTGGATTCTTGAGTTTTAAATTCAAGTGCATCTACTTCTGACCTTGATGCATTTACCAGTGTTTTAAAATCCATGTAATACATGGAGACAGAATTATGCTCAATAAATATTAGTCCTGATCATTATAGGCCTAGCATATCTCACTTAAAAACCTAGCAAACATGTTTAACAAAACAAGGACATAATGACTTTTCATTGGATTATAATAGTAAGCTAATGTGTTTTTACAAAGATGGAAAAGGCTCACTTCTCTCTGCTGTTAATTGAAGCGTACATTGTTATCTAAGAATGTAACAGGTATGCCACACATTTTCCTCTATTTCAACTCCAAAAACTACCAATATGGAAGCACCTTTTCAGCTTAAAACAGGAGGCATAGAACCAAGTGAATGGCACATCTCTGTTACCCCAGCTACTCCAGAGACTGAGGCAGGAGGACTGCAAATTTGATGCCAACCTGAGGAATTTAGCAAGAACCTTTTGTTTTTTGTTTGTTTGTTTGTCTGTTTTGCGGTGCTGGGGATTGAACCCAGGGCCTTGTGCTTATGGGGCAAGCACTCTACCAACTGAGCTATATCCACAGCCCCCAAGAACTATTCTTTAAAAAAAAAAAAGAGTCTTAAAAGACGTATAAAGATGTATTATTTCCTAACAACATTTTTAAAGGAAAAAAAAATAAAGTTTATTTTCACTTTATTAAAATACTGAGTTCACTTCACTTGTGTATTTTCTTTTTTTATTGGTTCTTTTTAATTATACATGACAGTAGAACCCATTTTGATATAATTATACAGTAGGGAATATATCTTTTTTTCACACTGTAGATTCACACAATTCATATAATCTTACATATACATAGGGTAATACTGTCTGTCTCAGTCTACTATTTTTCTTTCCCCCTCCCCCTCCTGTCCCTTTTTCCTCTACACCATCCATACTTCCTTCATTCTTTTATTATCCCCCCAATAAACCTCCCCCACCCCCATTAGGTATGAGCATCCACTGATCAGAGAAAACACTCAGCCTTTGGTTTTTTGGGCTTGGCTTATTTCACTTAGCATGATATTCTCTAACTCCACCCATTTACCAACAAATGCCATAGTTTTATTCTTCTTTATGGCTGAGTAATACTCCATTGTGTATATATACCACAGTTTTTTTTATCCATTCTTCAATTGAAGGGCATCTAGGTTGGTTCCACAACGTAGCTATTGTGAATTGAGCAGCTACGAACATAGATATGGCTGCATCCCTATACTTTGCTGATTTTAAGACCTTTGGGTATAAACCGAGGAGTGGGATAGCTGGGTCAAATGGTGGTTCCATTCCAAGTTTTTTTGGGAATCTCCATACTGCTTTCCAGAGTGGCTGCACCAATTTGCAACTCCACCAGCAATGTACAAGTGTGGCTTTTTCCCCACATTCATGCCAACACTTATTATTGCTTGTATTCCTGATAATAGCCATTCTAATTGGAGTTAGATGAAATCTTAGGGTGGTTTTAATTTGCATTTCTCTAATTACTAGAGATGATGAGCACTTTTTCATATATTTGTTGATCACCTGTATATCATCTTCTGTGAAGTGTCTGCCCAGTTCCTTAGCCCATTTATTGATTTGGCTCTTTGCATTTTTGGTGTACAGTTTTGTAAGTTCTCTATTAATTTTGGAGATCAGTGCTCTGTCTGAAGTGTGTGTGGAAAAGATTTTTTCCACTCTGTAGGCTCTCTTTTCACATTGTCTCCCCACCATTTCCATGTCTGACCACTGCTGCTATTATGTCCTATCTTAGCATTCTACCATTAAAACTAAGCAGAGTAGAGCTCCATCTTTAAAACCTAAACTGGCTTTTTGTTTTGTTTTGCAGTGCTGGGGATTGAACCCAGGGCCTTGTGCTTGCGAGGCAGGCTCTCTACCAACTGAGCTATATCCCCAGCCCCTTAAACTGGCATTTTAGATGACACTTGGCAATGGAACCTGGACAACATTTATCAAACATGGTAGGGAAAGTTCTCTCTGCATTCTAAAAAGGACAGCCAGATATCAACTGTTACAGAATGAAACAAGGCAGAAAAATTTCCTCCATTGCCACACTGGGGATTGGAGTGCTTTACTACTTAACTATATCCCCAGACACCTTTTTTATTTTGAGACAGGTTCTCCCTGTGTTGCCAAGGCTGACCTTGAACTTGCCATACTCCTGCCTCAGCCTCCTAAATAGCTGAGATTATAACTGTGCACCATCACAATGGGTAAGACAGAAAATTTTAAACTGTTTAAACTATTTTCTTAAAAAGACTTCTACAGCCAGAGATTTTGAATAGTTTCTGGTTGGTCATACAGAAGCACTCTATCATATAATAAATGAACCTGGCTTCCAGTCTGTGAAAAGAACTAGCTTTTTCTATTCTTGCTTGCATGTTTGCTTTGTGTTCTTTAGAATAATGCCCTTCAGTGTTTTCATCATTCTTTTAGATGTTGTTTTTGTTTTTGTTTTTGTTTTGAAAGGTTCTTTTGATCTTATTGTTGCTAATTTTGAATCTTTTCTACCCTGGCTTGATTTTTGTGCATTTTTGATTAGTGTCTGACATCTCATATAGATTTCTTCACTGGAGTTTTTCTTCACTTTCATACTCAATGAAATCATCATATTTTTCATCTTCAGCAGCAGCAAATTTTACTTTTGTTATTTGAAAATGCTCCCACTTCCAGCGGCAGATCAATTTCCAGATAAACTTAAGAGTTTTACATCCTCCTCCTCTTCACCTTCTGACTGGGCATCTTTCTCCACAGTTGTTAAGTACTGTCACTAATGGGCTTGGGCCCTGAATCGCACTGTAACCGTAAGACCACAGGCAGTGTTATATTAAAGTCCCCAAGGGAAACCCTTGGCCGAATAGACTATTTCAAGTTGCCAACATGACTTTAATCAGACTGCCTTCATAACTCATTGTCTCTGCTTCAACAATGTGCAATTTGTCCTTTGCACCAGCCCCTAAATGGACCATTCTTAAAGATAACCAGCACTCATTTTCATCATCATCCACTATAAAGTGATAATCTCTATCAGCCTTTAGTTCACAATAGAAAAGATAGTTCTGGGATCTCTGGAAGCTCCTGTTCATGTCTATTGACTCTTCCATGGAGTGATGGCATGCCCTTAGATGGAACAGAAGGAGGACTGAGATAAACAACCACATTCCAGAAAACTTCCTCACAGAATGGAATGATACACACAATAAAATGTTTAAATTAAAATGGGAAAAACACTTGAAGCAAAGAGAACAATCAAATTCATAACATTTTTTTTTACTGTCCTACAATGTTAAAGGTATTTTAAAATTTGGTACTGGTATTCCCCTTAGGAAAGGAAGTGTCCTTGTTTAGAAAAGTACCTTAATAAACTAATGGGCAGAAGATAAACTATTCAGATAAACAGAGACAAAGAAACCAAAGAGATATCTAAACTGGTGGGAGAATCAGGGACTGGGGGGAGGGGCGGTGGAGAAATGGGAAGAAGGAATAGGGCAGAGAAGGAAAGAGAAAGGAGAAAGACAAAAGAAAGATGACCAAGGACTTGTAAAAAGATGAGTGTTTAGAACTTGATTCGAGATTGCTTCAATTGCAATGACGTAAATCCGTTGCCATCTGTCAAACCTTCAATAAAGTCTAAGCTCAGATGCTTTATGTGAGCTATTTTTTGGATAAACTTATGACATCCAAGTTAAATTACATAAAGACTTCTGCAAATTGATGAGAATATTACAGAGACCCCAATAAAGGAGCAATAAGTATGAATAACTGAGGAAAGAAGATATACCATTGGCTAAAATATGTGAGGAAATGCATGCGTACTAGAGCTCAAAAATTTAAAAAGAATTGGGCACAGTGGCACATTCCTGTAATCCCAGAAACTCAGGAGGCTGATGCAGGAGGATTGAGAGTTCAAAGCCAGCCTCAGCAACTTAGAAAGGCCCTAAGTAACGTAGTGAGACCCTGTCTCTAAATAAAATATTTTTAAAAGGCTGGGGATGTGGCTTAGTGATTAAGCACCCCTGGATTCAATCCCCAGTACAAGAAAAAAAAATACACACACACATATAAGATCAATATATTTATGTACGCACACATATATATATATATATAAAAACAATATATTTATATATAAATTAAGAATTTATATTAGCAAGATAAAATATACACATACGTTGTTGATGAGGGTGTGCTAAACTGGACTCCCAGGACAGGTCAATGGTAGAGCACATGCTGAGCAAGGGCAGGGTTCACAATCACAATAAGGAAACAATTGCTAATAGAAACGGAAATGGAAATTTATACAACTTTTGTGGTCATCAATTTGACAGTGTGGACACAAAGCCTGAAAAATGTTAACTCCATTTGATCCTTATAAGGGTGGAAATAATACAGAAGATAGGGGAAAATAATTTTACACAAAATACATTAACCGTATCATTATACACCTAGTTGTTTTATCATTTGTTAAAGATTTAGTTGGAGAACTAAGCCCCTGTGAAGGTACACATTGGAAATGGTGTGAGGTTTGTATCTTGAATTTTTATAGTTTAATGCACAGGGTTAATGAATGGAAATACTAGACCAGTGGTTCTCAACCAGAGATCATTTGGCAATATCTGGAGACATTTTTTGGTTGACACAGTCTGGAGGAAGGGGAACTACTAGTATCTGCAGGGTGGAAGCTAATATACAGGACAGCCTCAAAAGAGAATTAACTGATCCAACAGCAGTCAGGCATTGCTCCCAGCTGCAGTCACCTGGTCCTCGCTCTACTCCAACTTGGCAAAAATGTCCCACCCTACAGAGACGAGTGGTGCATGGAGTCTCTGATTGCTGTTTTCCAGAAGTATGCTGGAAAGGTTGGGAACAGCTGCACTCTCTCCAAGAGGGGGTTCCTAAGCTTCATGAGTACAGAACTGGCTGCCTTCACAAAGAAGCAGAAGGATCCTATTGTCCTTAACTACATGATGAAGAAGCTGGACTTCAGCAATGATGGACAACTAGATTTCCAAGAATTTCCTAATCTTGCTGTAGCTTGCCATGACTCCTCAAGAAAGCTACCACTACCAGAGGACTACCTGAGGCCCCCGTGTGCCTGGCCTCAAAACCTCCCTCTTCCCTTTGGCCACCCAGTCATTCCAGCCCACACATACCCTGAGCCCAGCATGCCCACCATACCATGCAGCAGCTCCTGCTGGCATTAATAAAGCAATACCTTTAAAAAATAAAAAAATAGAAAAATAAAAAAGAATGATCTGATCCAAAGCATCAATAATGCCAAGGCTGGGAACATTAGTACTAGACCCATGGATATTCTGATTTCCAAATTCTTGATTACCACAGTCATATATAATACCCTCAGGGTTTTTTTCTGTGAAATTCAGACGATACTATCTACCTCTATTATTACTCATAAAATGTAATCATGTAATACATGATCGTCACTTTGGCACTTTGAGATATCACCCAGGCTCACTCACCAGGCTAAGGGATTAGCTTCTGTATGCCAGCGGCATGGTGAATTCCTGGCTTGTCACAGTCACAAATTTCTATATATCATGGCCCTTGCTTGAGAAGAACAGAAACAAATGTTTCTATCAATAAATGTAAATTACTTAGTAAATAACAGCTTTTTAAAACGTTTTAGTCTATTCCTGTTATTATAGTTAATACTTATTGTTTAATAATTTGAAAGTATAGGTAAGTAAAAAAGAAGAAAGTAAGCACCACACATCATTTTGCCACTCAAAGAAAATCATTTGAGCCGGGCGTGGTGGCGCACGCCTGTAATCCAAGTGACTTGGGAGGTTGAGTCAGGAGGATTGCGAGTTCAAAGCCAGCCTCAGCGACTTAGCGAGGCCCTAAGCAACTCAGTGAGACCCTGTCTCTAAATAAAATACAAAATAGGGCTGGGGATGTGGCTCAGTGGCCGAGTGTCCCTGAGTTCAATCCTTGGTTCAAAAAAAAAGAAAATCACTTGAGGACAGTTTTTAAGAATATGTCTATTCATATGGTTGCACTATGTGTGACCTGTGCCACAGGCCCAGGAAGTTAGCAAGCCCCAGATGTGAATTTTTTTTCATTGCTGAGAATCAAACACAAGACCTCACTCATGCTGGACAAGTGCCCTACCACTGAGCTGTTCCCCAGCCCCTGATGTGGTTCTGAACATAGACTATCCAGCTCCTGAGTTCCATGCTCTTAATACAGACCCACGTCCTTCACAGTGTAAAGCCTCTGCTTGTGCTGTCTCTTAGACACGTTCTCTTTACAATCTGAGTTCTCATGGCACTCTCAGGGCATTCAGCTAATTTCATTTATGTTATTTTTTATTTTTATTTCTTTGATACAAGGGATGGAACCCAGGGATGCTTTGTTACTGAGCTACTTCTCCAGCCTTTTTTATTTTTTTTATTTTGAGACACAGTCTTGCTAAATTGACTAGGCTAGCCTGGAACTTGCAATCCTCCTGTTCCAGCCTCCACAGTAGCTGGGATTATAAGTGTGCACCACCACACCTAGCACAAATACACATCTTCCAAAACAGTTAATAATACATAATAGTTAATAATACAAAAATTTTTAACTGAAACAATGACCCATTCATTTTAAGGGCTGTAGTAGTTTGGATCTGGAATGTCTCCCAAAGGTCCATGTATTAAAGGCTTGTTCCTAATTGGGTGTGGTGGCTCACACGATCGATACCAGCTACTTAGGAGGCTGAGGCAGGAGGATCATAAATTTGAGGCCATCCTGGGCAATTTAACAAGATCTGTCTCAAAATAAAAAAATCGAAACGGGGTTGGGGGCTGGGGTTGTGGCTCAGTGGTAGAGCGCTTGCCTAGCATGCATGAGGCACTTAGTTCAATACTGAGCACTGCATATAAATAAAGAAAACAAAGGTCCATAAACAACATATATAAGCCGAGCACAGTGGCGCACGCCTGTAATCCCAGCAGTTGGGAGGCTGAGGCAGGAGGATCTCGAGTTCAAAGCCAGCCTCAGCAACTTAGCAAGGCCCTAAGCAACTCAGTGAGACCCTGTCTCTAAATAAAATATAAAATAGGGCTGGGGATGTGGCTCAGTGGTGGAGTGCCCCTGGGTTCAATCCCCAGTACAAAAAAAAAAAAAACAACCACCTATATATATATATATAAATAATGGGGGCTCAGTGATAGAGCACTTGGCTAACATGTGCAAAGTCCTGAGTTCAAGCCCCAGTTAAAAAAAAAAAACAAAAAAAAAAGTCTTGTTCCCCAGCATGGTACTATTGGAAGGTGGTGTATTTTTATTGTTGTTATTTGAGAGTTGGGTGGATAGTGGGGATTCTACCCAGAATATGGACATGGCAAGATGGTTGAAATTTTTTCTTTTTTTTTTTTTTTTTTTTGGTATTTTGGGGTTTACCCCGGGGGACTCCACCACTGAGCCACATCCCCAGCCCTATTTTGTATTTTATATAGAGACAGGGTCTCACTGAGTTGCTTAGGTTGCTGAGGCTGGCTTTGAACTCGTGATCCTCCTGCCTCAGCCTCCCAAGTGCTGGGATTACAGGCATGCACCATCGCGCCCAGCCCCAAAATTTTTAAGAGGTGGGGCATAGTGAAAAGTTTTTAGGTCACTGGGGGCATTCCCTCAAAGAGGATTGTGGCAAGGCACAATGGCTCACAACTGTAATCCCAGTTGCTCAGGAGACTGAGGCAGGAGGATTGTGAATTCAAAACCAAACCAGCCTCAGCAATTTAGCAAGGCTCTAAGTAACTCAGTGAGATCCTGTCTCAAAATTTAAAATAATAATAATAATAATAATAATAATAATAATAATAATAATACAAAATGGGTTGAGAATGTGGCTCAATGGTAAAGTGCCCTGGGTTCAATCTCAGGGATAAAAACAAAACAAAACAAAAAAGTGGGGAGGGATTGATTGTTGATTGTGGGACTCCAGTCTCTTGCTCTCTCCTTCTTTTTCTCTCCTTCCCACCCACCATGAGGTGAGCAGATTATTCCACTACATACTTCCTATCCTGATGTCTGCCTGACCACAGGCCCCAAAGCTTTGGGGCTAACTGACCTCCAAGCCAAAATAAACCTTTCCTTGTCATAATTTGATGTATCTCAGGTATTTGTTAGAGTGACAGAAAACTGACTACCAGTCAGGTCAAGCAGATTAATGAGCAGACTGGGAAAATTTACCAGAAGCCAAGACAGTGTAGACAGAAGAGTAGATATTATTAGGAACAAGTACTCTACGAATTGCTTGCATTTCTGTCTTCCTTCTGCCCCTCTTTTCATGAATGTTTGTATAACAAGCAGTGTTAGAAGATAGAGATGGAATCTCCATTCAGAACAAAGGGCAAATAAGCTTTTCACAAACTTACAAATATTTATTTTAGAATACTTTTAAATTTATAGAAAAGTAGGAAGGTAGCAGAGAATACTCATATGTCCCACGTTCATTTTCTAGTATCATGACCATCTTACATTAGTATGGTACATCTGTTTAGGTAAAATTCAGGTTGCCTAAGCTCAGAGTTTCTCTCCTGTAATGCACCCCACTGTGTCCAGGCATCTGCCCAAGTCTGTCTACACCACATCTAAGGGACTGGAAGGAAGGGCACCTGAGGTAAATATGCTGATGCTCATGCTGCTTGCCATGCCATGAGAATTAAGGTCCTTTTCTCTGACAGACTGTTTCTTAAACCAGTATCCTTTAAAATATGGGGAACTAACTTGCTAGCTTGCAAGCAGGGTAAAAATCCCAAACCCTTCACCTTTTTATCACTCTACCACCACCAACAACAACAATTCCCCAAATGACTATAAGCTCCTTAAAAACATGGAACACATTCCTGTTTGATAAATACATATTGAACTGAACTGAACCAAAACAGACCAATAGTTTAGTAGTGTGTGGAATGAGTTTGAGGCTAGGTCAGGTGATTTCTGCATAGAACTTGGTCATATCAACCAGTCTTTGCTTATCAATTGAAAGAAAATAAAGGATGCTATCCAAACCCAAGAAAGCAAGGCCACCATTGTAGGGATGAAGATAAAAGAAAAATGGAGACTTGAGGGAATTGGACTGGTAAGAACTATAAGGTCTGAAAGACGTCCAGACAGCATGATGTCCAGAGGATGGGAAACAGACCTCAAGCTTTGCAGGAGAGGATGAGGAGGACTGCAAATGGAAGTAAGTCACTCCAGCAGAGCATAGTGAAAGGATATTCTGGCAGAAACTGAGCCTTCAGAAGGCCCTGGCTCCTGGCTTGAAGTTCAGCAATAGGAATTGAGTCCTGGACTGATCAGCAGCAAAAGGCATGCAGGATGTAGGCCTGGAATCTATAGTAAGGGTCCTCAAACAGTAGAGGGAGGGATATATTCTGAAAAGTAAAATTAATATAATAATGTCTTCTTGGATGAGGGTGACATGGGTGGGAGTTGACACTGTTTAATACATTTTATAGAAACTAACAACTGAAAAAATATTCTTGGCGTCAGTGACGGGGGCATGAGAGTTTTCTGATTATTAAGAGGGAGCATGGACCCAAGAACTCAGGAAGACTGCTGACATTACTTTAGAGTGGCAGGGGCATGAACTCATGCACAAGTCCAGTGGGCCTGGCTCTGCCAACTTGCTAATGTGTATGAAGCTCTGTGAATCTCCCACTGGGCTTATTAGGAGGAGTAAGTAAGATAATGCATACAATGAATTTAAGCAAGCATCTGGTATAAAATGACTCCCCATAAAATGCTGGTTATAGGGATCATTATCATTTTGGGGTGGAAATTGAAGCAAGAGGTGCTTAACCCCTGGAGCCACATGCCCAACCCTTTTTCTTTTTAATTTAGAGGCAGGGTCTCGCTAAGTTACGTCGGGTCGGGCCTTGTTAAATTGCTGAGGCTAGCTTTGAACTCAATCCTCCTGCCTCCTGAGCCACTGGGATCATAGGCATGCATCACCATACCCAGCACATTATCATTTTTATGAATAGAATTAAAATACAAGAAAGGGAATTTAAAACATATGTAGTTTTAGTAGATGGGCACAATACCTTTATTTTACTTATTTTTAATGGGGTAGTGCTGAGAATCGAACCCACTACCTCACACCTGCTAAGTAGGCACTCTACCACTGAGCTACAATCCCAGCCTGTAAGAAAAAGAACTGAGTCTCCAAAAGGTAGTAGCCAAGTTACCTGAACAGAGGCACCTGGTCAGTTAGGTCCAAGGATGATGGTCATGAATCTCAGCTCGGTGAGCTAGAGGGCCTCACGTCTCTGCTCCTGCAGGGTTAGCCTCAGAGAGGCAGCAAACCTGAGCCGCCCTGAGAAAACTGCCACAGATACTGCACACAAGTTATGTATGAAGAGCAATCACAACCTGTTTTCTGCTAATACACAAACACTATAATGTGTACAACTATAATACACCAATAAAAAATGTGGGAAAAAATTACCTACACACACACACACACACAGAAAACCTTTGTATTTAACTGTAGTTTTTAAAAGCTAATGCTGAAGCTGAGTGTGGTGGCGCACGCCTGTAATCCCAGCACTTGGGAAACTGAGACAGGAGGATCGCGAGTTCAAAGCCAGCCTCAGCAACTTAGCGAGGCCCTAAGCAACTCAGTGAGACCCTGTCTCTAAATAAAAAACAAAATAGGACTGGGGATGTGGCTCAGTGGTCCAGTGCCCCTGGGTTCAATCCCCAGTACCAAAAAAAAAAAAAAAAAAAAGCTAATGCTGAAGCTTAACACCAGATCTCATAAAACAATCCCTGATATTAGTAGCACCCTAAAAGTATCAACTCAGGGTATCTAGAAACAGTTCGTACTGTAAAAAAAAAAAAAAAGCATATAACTGATAATTTTTAAATCCCACAGATTAAATAATTTATATAACACTACCAAATTCACAATTGTATAACTAAATTAATTAATCAGTTAATTAATTCCATGGCTTCTCTATTTACTAGTCGTATGAACCTGAGAAAATATCAAGTACTAGCCTATTAAATGGGATTAATATTAGCACCTCACAAGTTTTAAGGTTAGAGATAATGATGAGAGAGTGTTTTGAAATCAGTTACTACATAGTTTTAATTATGATAATGATCATAAGATACATTTATTTCCCAGTTAGACTTTATAATACCCAGTCCCAAACGATTTATTAATACCAGTGGGTTCATTGAGAAAATACATACAAAAGGAGTGACTTCAACCTAGAAGGAAAAGGCTGAATTAAGAGAGAGAGCAATAGTAGTGGGAAAATTACTAAAACTGGCAACATGAAGGCAAGCATGCATAAATCTTATAGTTGGAATTTAGACACTGTTCCTCATTTTGGACAGCTAAATAAGAACTGTGGGAAACTTAAGTTTCTTTCTTTTTTTCCTTTTCTTTTTTGGTACTGGGGATTGAACCCAGGGTTGCTTTATCATCGAGCCACTTCCCTAGTGAGCTCCATTTTGTTTTTTGTTTGTTTGTTTTGAGACAGGGTCTCACTAAGTTGCTGAGGCTAGCCTCGAACTTGCAATCCTCCTGACTCAGCCTCCTGAGTTGCCCAAAGTTTTCTTTCAATAAACGTAAATCTTGTTAATTGAGGAGGAAACAATAGTCTCCCTCTCTACCTGTTAGTTTGCTGGGTACAATAAATTATAAAGAAATTCAATGGAATAACTTGGTGTTGGGGATGGAAAAACATGAGCAAATATTTTTCATTCATTATCAAAAAGCAACCTGATAATTTTATGTGATCATATTCTAAAATAATACAAATACTTTCAAACTTGGAAACATCATTTAACTGTTAAGATATAATGCACCTTTTCCTCATCAGGTAACTACTTTAGGTCCAGCAAGGAAGAGTTGCACAACTCTTTGTACATGTGGTTAAGAACTATAAATGTGCTTTTGCTGATCTGAGCAATCTTTATAAATATCAGAAGATAAACTTATAATTCATTACATGATTTCAAGAGTGGGGGTCTGTTCTTACTGCCATGGTTTGAATGGTTCCTCCAAAACTCCTGCTGGGAATTTAATTGCCATTGGGACGGAGGTTTAATTAGCTCATCACCTGGTACGGTATGACTCCAAAGAAGTCTGTGAGAGGTTTCCCCTAATCACCCTCACAGCCTTGCGTTTATTTTAGCTGCCTCTCTACCTTCTTCCTACTAAAACGGAACCTGTATTCCAAGGCTCATATTGAAATTTAAAAATTTTCTCTCGCCTCATATGGAAGTTATTCATGAAAGTAATGATGAGTTAAAATGATAGCCACCATTCCTTAGGCGCTGATTCTATGCCAGCCACTGTAAAATCCCTTCCGTAAACTGTGCTGATAGCACCTACCTAATGGGATTATGAGAGGCGTCAGTGAGCCTGTGTACTTAAAGGGCTGAGCCCTGTCCCTGAGGTATGTGGAACATGCCCAATAAAAATTGGTTGAATTGTCACTAATTATGTCATTGAGATGTCACAATGACATTCTGCTAGCAGTTAAAATACCACGTCTTGGCCACCTGAAAAGAATGAGCCAAGGAAGTGGTTTGGAAAAGGAAAGACCAAACCAGTTCCTCCCAGCATCCCTTGGCATGACTTTCTGAGCCTTAGGCAAATAAAAATGTCTTTGTTCCAAATTACACCTATTGTCTGGCGACATGCTTGTTCTTTACATTTCCATGGTGTGTGTCTCTTACGTATCCCTTCACTTCCTTGTTCCAGGCCCCAAAACACAGAACTCAGACAGCACTAGGAAAAAAGAAGTTATTTACAATGTGATCAATGGTACAAAATCATGTGGGAGACTAAAGAAAAAGATTTTTTCTGGCAGGCAGAAGTTCTTTATCAATTTTTATTTCCAGTAAAATAAACAACAAAGTTTCCCCCTTGTGCTGAATTTATTCTTGGTGTTTCTCAAAGCTAAATGTAATTTAAGAGAGGGTTATTACACAGGAATGTTAAATATGTGGCTTTCATGCTAAATCTGTGACAATCCTTCCTCACATTCCAGTGCTGGGAAATTAGCAATTTAAATCTCCCTTTGAACTGTGCCATGGATTTTCTCCTCAGAGCTTCTAAAAAAAATCCTGCATTCAATTACACCAAGGTTAGAATGTTGTAATTTACATAAATATTAGTTAATAAGTAAATATCTCACTCTTTCTAAATCTGGATAGAAATTTTAGTTAGAACTCAGACCTACTTACTAAAAAGGATTCATCTAGTTCAAAGAGAGCCCCAAAATTGAGCTTTGAGAAATGTAGTAACTCACACACATGAATGACAGCAATTAAAATTCAGGGGAGTGGAAAGCGAACCTGCCCCAGTAGGGGGCTGGGCTACAACCCAGCAAGGGTTGCAATCTCCATTTCTCTGGAAGTCAGGTACAAATTAGTATGTCAAGGACAGCTGAGTTGCTCCCTGGAAAACTACAGCATATTCTTCTCTCCCCAACATTCCTAGGTAGGCAAGACCCCCTACTAAAGCTTTACTCTTTTTTTTTTTTAATTTAATTTAATTTTTTTGGTACTGGGGATTGAACCCCAGGGCACTCCACCACTGAGCCACATCCCCAGCCCTGTTTTGTATTTTATTTAGACACAGGGTCTCACTGAGGTTGCTTAGGGCCTCGCTAAGTTGCTGAGGCTGGGCTTTGAACTCTCGATCCTCCTGCCTCAGCCTCCCAAGTGCTGGGATTACAGGCATGTGCCACCATACCCGGCTAAAGCTTTACTTAAATCACTTAAATCACTTGGACTGCTTGTTAAAAATACAGATTCCCATGTTCAGCTAAGACCTGGGAATCTGTATTTTTTCCTTTCTTGTGCTGGGGATTGAATCCAGGGCTTTGTGCTTGCAAGCAAGCATTCTACCAACTGAGCTGTGTCCCCAGCTTGGGAATCTATATTCTCAACAAACACCCATGTTTGGGGTGACCCAGCCTTCAATCCCCAGTCACTTTGTACTAAGCAGCTGGTTTGTTTGCTGTGTCTTTGTAACAGGTCCTCTGTATTTGTTTTTGAACTATGTCCTTCCAAGGGCCTGAAGATTCCCCAGGTGCGGTGCCCACCCAGCCCTGTCCTCTGCTCCCTACTTTTATCACTTTTAAAAATCAGACTTCAGCTTTTCCATATACACTTTCTTATGGGTTCCACAGGTAGATGAAGCTCATCTGATAGAGAGTTAAAGATAAAACTATTATTTCCGTGAACTTTTTCTATGACCTTCAATAACACGGTCATGTTTTTTTCTTCCATGATTCTTCTTCAGAATGGTTTTAAATGCATATTTTAAAAAAAGATATTGAAATCTTGCTGTAAAAATGTTGTAATATGTAATGAATATGTCCTTTATTAATATGTTAAAAATAAGATCTAGAGGCAGATCTGGTAGCTTTCTTAATTTCAAAATATGGTAAACATCAATATTTTGAAATACCCACAGCAACAGTAATGTTATGTGAAAACATCTATGATTTATATTAGTCACAAAGTCATAGGTAGTGCTAACTTCATTGACTGCAAATCATAATTAAAATTTTAGTTCAATGGTAATGAAAATATAATTTATATACATATAAAGAGATGATTTTTTTTCCTCATCCAAGTTCCCGCACCTGACTTCAAGATTCTTAGGCTCCAGGTTAAGATGTCTTGCCCTAAAGATTGTTGGCTGGATTAATTATAGGAATTTCAGGCATCTTAATTAGCCATTGCAGGCTCTTCCCATGCAAATTGGATGTGGGCAGGGTTGTGTAGCTATCAGTCTCTGACAGTCCCTTTGTCTGGCATTTTGTAATTAAGTAAACATTTTTGGAAGCTTTTCTCCCTTGGGTGGTTGTGTGTACTTGCACTACCACCAGTTTCACCCTCTCCAGACCATCCCACTCCCATGGCCATCCTTTTTTTCTAGAATCTTCAGCTGCTCCCTAAGAATCAGGGTCCTGGGCCACCTTCTTCCCCTCCACCTGCCAGATTTGCTGCTGTGGCTCAAGCCTATGCTATTCCCTCCACTTCAGTTTCTTCTTCTTCTTCTTCTTTTTTTTTTTTTTTGGCTGTGTTGGGGATTAAACCCAGGCCTTGTGCTTGCAAGGCAAGCACTTTACCAAGTGAGCTATATCCACAGCCCCTCAGTTTCTTCCTTGCCTGTGTGCTCTGGGAAGCTCTGGGAGCCCACCTGGCTGTGGGACACCAATCCATCAACAAATGCTTACAAAACCCTTTAGTGGTCTAGTCCTGTGAGGGATGCAGAAAAATGCTATTTCTCTTGCCCCAGTGATCAGTAAAGTTTTGAAAATAATTTTTTTCACTCTCTGGTCACAAGTACTTAAAATGGACACTGGGTAAGGTATTTAGCTGCTGACTTACTGTGTGCTAAGGCAGTGGCTTGACCCTCTTCTATGAGTGCCAAGCCCCTGGCACACTCCCATAAAAACAGGAACTTAGTATCCTTGAGAGAAAGAGAGATTCTTTTCCATGTTTTACAAGAAAAATTAGAAGAGGTTCAATAGCATGTCCCGAGGCAAACAGTGAGTCCAGGATTTTTTTTTGGTGGAGGACAGGGTGCTAGGGATTGAACCCAGGGCCTTGTGCATGCAAGGCAAGCACTCTACCAACTGAGCTATATCCCCAGTCCTGTGTCAAGGGTTTTAGCCCATATCCAGATAGCCTGTGTTCAGAAAATGGGGGTTGTAATCATAATTTGAGTTGTTTTTTTTCATTTGGATCCCCCAGAAGCAGATCTGAGGAAATTCAGACTCAAATTCTGAGAAGGAGAATTTGTATGAAAATGACTTATTAAGGAGTATTCCTGGGGGAAATTCCTGAGAGGAATACAGAAGTCAATCAGGAAAGGGAAGGGACCAAATAAAGAAAAGAGGCGATACTGAGCAGGGTCGACCTGGTGACCAAGCAGATCTCATCTCAGAGTTGTCTCCTGGGAGGAAAGGGTGTAGAAATGTTTATATCCCCAAACCTGCCTGTCATTAATTAAGGACTGCTGGGGGACAGGGACAGGTAGACTCCCCAGGCACATTGGATTCCCTTATGCACACGGTAAAGTGGCTCTGATGGAGAAGCAACTGTGGCCTGTGGGCAGAAAGCACACCCAGATCCCTGTGCACACACAGCATCTGCCACCGGGATCTTGAAAGTGGAGTGGGGTCATGAAAAGCAGCAAAGCTGCCATTTTTGCTTTCTTTATACCTATGAGTACATGACACGAGAGGAACCGCCCTACAGTAGGGGTTAGGAGATCTGTGCTTTATTCCCAGTTTTCTTGGGACTAAAGAAATGAGCAATGTGACCTTGAAGGACTTATTTAGTCCCTGAGGTCCTCAGAGTTCCCTCAGGACTCATGACACCTCAGAGGAAATACTGCAGATGCTAAGCATACACTCGGTGGCATGCTGAAATCGTGTGACCAATTTAGCACCTTAGGAGTTCGGGTCATGGCTAACCTCCAAGCTCGCTTCCTGTAGGGTCTCTAACAGTGAGGCTTCCTCTCATTTTCCATGTTTCTGTTTTCCTTCTAAGGGAGATTGCTTGTGTATATGTGATTCAGCTCCTCAGAGAAAACCCATGACAGTCATGTGAGATGAGTTTGGCTTTGTACAGTTTAACCGTATATTAGTAACAGGCTTTGCCAGATGACTCTGTCTTTCCAATGAGACTGGAAAGGAAAAATCATTCAAGGTTTTCATCTAGGAGACTTAAAAGAGGGAAATATGAACCACTATTCTTTGTGAGTATCCATGTTATAATAAAGAAATTGCAAAAAGGTGGGGTTTTTTTCCCCTAAAATATGAATGAATAATGTCCTCCATCCTTTTTTCCTATCTCAGGAAGAGACTTACGCTGTTAGACTTCTATTCTAGTTTTATGGTATTCTACAATTGGTTTGGAACTGAAATGGCCCTTTTGTCAATCTTTCTATTTAAAGCAGAGCTGGGTATGAGGAATGTGACCCCAAAGATATAGTAGACACTGATGTGTCATCAAAATCCTCCCTCAAGGAACAGCATGCTGCCCAGCTGTAGCAAATGTGGTCAACCAACAGCCTCCAGTTGTCAATTCCTTGAAGGTCCTCAGTTTGCTTCATCTGAGGTCATGCCCTTTCCAGGTCAGCCAATAACTAAGGAAGCAGGGGATTGACAGGGATAAAAAGGCACAGCCATTTTGATCTGGGGAAGCTTGACAAGCAATGCTTGCTCCAGATTATCCTGCTAGTTTCCCAAAGGCTTGGTTGGGCTGACATAATGGTTCCTCGGTACAGTCCTGCTTCCCCTCACACCCTTTTACAAGTGTTGGCCTCTAATAAATACTTTGCACCCCAAACTTCCAGAGACTCTAATCTGTCACCATTGATGTTGGGTATGGTTCAAATAAGCAGGTGATAAGGTGGGGTTTGGGAAGTGGACCACGCACCAACAGGCTGTCCATGATGACCCTATCATGGTAGCCCAGACACCACTAGCACAGGTGGCCATTCAGTCGTTAAGTCTTTCTCTGGTGAATTGGAAGTGTGTACCAATGGGAATGGACATCTGAACCGGTACAGTGTATCAGGCATTTGGGTCTTGGAAGGAAGAGAGAGATATAAGGACAATGCGATTGGGTGTCTTGCTAAGTGCTGTCAATGTTCTACAGAAAGGTATGGAGCATCTGAGAGTAAAAGCCAGATATGAAATCCTGAAGCCTGTTGTATATATATAAAACTCTTGCAACCATGAAATGGAAGTACAGAAAAAGTTTAGGACTAATAGTCTGAGCAGCTGCACTTCAAAAAAAAGAACAAATGGGTCTGTGCTAAGGACAGGACCCAGATCAGAAAACCTTTCATCCTGAGAAATAGAATGGACACATCTTGTATATATTCCCAAAGATTTTAACATTTCAGGCTCTGACTTTCCTAAACCCTCAGCTAAGTCTGGTACAAGGGGCAAATGAATGGAGTGGTGACAGAGGCTACATATGCCTCCAATAGCACAGAAAAGCAGCCCTCTTCTTCCATAGTAGTTTGGGATAATAAAAAATGGCAGCACTATCATTGTCTTTATCATCTCCAGCCTTCTGGAAAGGTTGAATGAAAAAAGGCATTCTAAAACTAAATTGACTAAACTAATTGAATCTACTAGATTTCCCTGGCCAAAAAAAAAAAAAAAAAAAAAAATCATACTAGGTATTGAACCCAGGAGTGCTCTACCACCCAAAATTTTATTTTGAGACAAGGTCTCACTCATTTGCCCAGACTGACCTCAAAGTTGTTTCAGCCCCCTGAGTTGCTGCTATTACAGGCATGTGCCACTGCACCAGCCATTCTGTAGCCAAAAAATTTACTGCTGGTTTTAATGACAATTGGGGTAGTTCTGCTGGAAAGCACAAGCCTACACCTATGAATAATGATGGGAAGAATTGTGCCTTAATGATTGAACCTCATGTAACCCAGTGCTTCTAACCTTTGACATGACTCAGAATTGTCAGGCCTTCATACATTATACCAAAGCACATTTCCACCATTAAAAAGATGTTTTCTGTGACCCACTAATTGGTGATCAGATTTTCCATGACCTAGAACAGGAAATTTGGTTTTTCAGAAAATATATGAAAGAGAGACTGTCCTTGAGCCTCATTGGAAGAGATCATACCAAGTTCTTCTCTCCATTCACACTGCAGCAAAGTTTTAAGGCCTGGAGGCTTGGATCCATGTGTCTCTGGTAGAGAGGGCCCTTCCAGACTTTCAAAACTGTTTTCCAGTTGGAGACCTCAAGGAAAAGTTGACCAGGGAGGTCTTCCCCAGACGCAGATGGCATCGTTAGTCTACACAGCTTTCCCAAGATTACAAATGAAGAGCTTCCTCTCCCTATCATGAAACCCCTTTCCCTTTTCTCTCCTGTTTCTTCCTCTTTCTTTCCATCCATGCATGGTAATGACAGTCCATAATTAGAATCTCATAGTCAATAGCTTCTTCAGGAAATTAAACTGAATTCTGGATTTTGCATGCTAAACCAAAATAAACATACAACTTTAGAGATTCTTCAGTCTACCTTATGACTGATTTCAAATGCAACCATCTATTTATATTGTTATAGAGTTAAACTTCTACACCCATTTATTCTTATTCCTTGTTTTAATCTAACCCAACCATGGAATGGGATGACCAGGTCTGCTGACTACCTTGAAAGGAGGCTGGGCAGCAAGAGGAACTTAAATAGAGTTCTTTGCAAGAATGCCTTTCTACCTATGTATTTTGGCAGCCTTCTAACATGTCATAACTCAGCATTAGTCTCTTGGTTAGAAACTGAAAATGCTTCTGTTCCAAATAATGGCTCCATAAATGAAGTCACCGAAGGAGAAACCTTATGTGTATCCCCAGGGTACATCTCTGTCTGTGGGGGATTTAACTTAGCCATATGCTTGGGCCATTCTGTTCCTTGCTGGAGACTACAGAATTGATGGTGCCACTGTTACTCCATAACCAATCGGAAGCTAAATATCAGTCCTTTCCTCTAAACCTGCATCATCTGTGACAATCAAGTTTCCAGCAGACTTCAACACTGCTGGGTGGGCATTACTTGTTAGATCCTTTTCCCCAGGGTTTGGAGTGAATACAAATAAAATATGATCAGAAATTTGTCTTTGACATTGGTTGCTATGGTTGGTTTTATAGTTAAGGCTGAAGATGCCCAGCACAAGTCTCTGAATTGTCTTACTCAAGTAGTGTTAGGTAATAGTATTGCATTGGACCATCTATAAAGCTGAATAAGGAGGAGTCTGTGTGAAGGAGGATTCAGTTATTGTCCTAACTCCATTTTTGTTCCTCAAAACTGATTTCTCTTAGAGCCACCTGCTCCTCAGCTTATCTCCGGGTCCAGGAACATCCAGTCTTATAGGCAAATTACTTCATGCTGGAAAACAAATTGCCCCCCTACAGCAATCACAATTTCTGCAGCACCATTAGGACCCCACAAAACCAGACCTGAGATAATGATCAACCAGACCCAGTTTGACCAAGACTAATGGCCATGCATATCAGTGGGTCCTGATTTTGTCTTTCCTCTGTACAATCCAAGAGCTAATGTGAGTACCCCAAAGGCAGGACTTGGGATGCGGGTTCCCTCCCGGATCCCGTTCTTGTTGGTATGGCCACACTGAATAAATTTCTTTCTTACTTCACCACTATTGGTGTCTGATTGGCAGGCAGCCAGATCTGGTTCATTGGGACCTGCAGAGTCAGACCTCTGGCCTATGACTCTGGTAACACGTGTAGTAACAAATGACTCTTTTTGTACCTGGATAAATGCCTTTTATATTACAGAAACTCAATTGCAAGAAACTAACAAACAGACCACCGAGTTAAAATAGGTTGAAACCCTCCTCTGGTTTGTTTGCTTGATTTTCAACTCATTTAGTTCTCACGGACCTTGGCACACTCCAGTCTCTTGTTATTAAACTCCTGGAATAATCATCATTGTAAGTTCCCCGGTGCATTTTATTCCCTCAAAGTCTTCAATGTGTGTCCACAGCTATTAATGGAATACCAAATGGTCTCACAGTGATTAGAGTGATTAAAATGAGATGATCAATAAAATAAATATTTCCTCGGTCATTCTGATACCATGACTTGATCGCAAATGAGAGGTTGAATAAAAGGGGAATAGTTGTTTTAAAACAGCCTAACAGGGAGGCCATTAGACTCAGACAATCCCAGTCAGGCACGGTGGTGCTTGCCTATAATCTCAGTGACTCAGGAGGCTGAGGCAGGAGGATTGCAAGTTCAAGGCCAGCCTCACAATTTAAAGAGACCCTAAGCAACTTAGTGAGATCCTGTCTCAAAATAAAAATTAAAAAGGGCTGGGGATGTGGCTCACTGGGTTCAAGCACTACTGTGCTCAATCCCTGGTCCCCCCAAAACAAAAAGGAAAATAGTAGTCAGAGCCAGTCCCAATATTTCAAGCTCCTAGATAAGCAAACCAGAGCCCAATGGAAACAGTAAAACAAAACTACAGACTACCAGTCAGAAACCACCAACTAACCTCTAACTAACGTCTTTCCACTCTAAATCAATCAATCAAGGCCATTCTCTTTGTCTTGTCTTTGCATTGCAGTCTGCTGCTGCTGCTGTGGAGGCCTCTGACTCACTTGATTCTGAGTACTACTCAATTCATGAATCATTATTTGCTCAAAATAAACAAACTATTAGGGCTGGGGTTGTAGCTCAGTGGAAGAGCCCTTGCCTAGCATGTGTGAGGCACTGGGTTCCATCCTCAGAACCACATCTAAATAAAATAAAGGTCCATTGACAACTAAAAAATATTTTAAAAAACTATTAGATTTATTTTATCTAAAATTGTTTTGTTTTGTTTGTGATATTGGGGATTGATTCCAGGGATGCTCTACCACTAAGCTATATCCCCAACTCTTTTTATTTTTCATTTTGAGACAGGATCTTCCTAAATTGCCCAGACTGACCTTGAACTTGTAATCTTCCTGCCTCTACCTACCCAGTAGCTGTGATTACAGGGATGTGCCACCAAAATGTCCACAGAGAATAGCAGCAAAAGGAGTGGACAGCGGCAGACATGGAGACACACTACCCAAGATCTTTTAAGGAAGGTTGGACATGCTGCCCACCCAGGGGAAGGAACAGCAAATAGCCTTCAGCTATTGTTTGCTTTAGGTCTGTCGTGGCTGCAAAACCCACTTCTCCTGAGTTTACACCTTCCTTTGCGGACCCAGCAAGGAAGGAATATAAAGACCCAGGCCCTTTCAACCCAACTCAGGGCTCTGATGAGCCATATTCTCATCATGCTGTCCACTGGGATGAAGCCTTTGTGGGGCCTACACCACAGTTCAGCTCTGGCCTACCCTTCTTTTTCTCCATCCTCTGTAGGTGTTGATCCCTAATAATCATCTTACACTTACATCATCTTACCAGATTCCATCTGTTCCCACTTTTGAAGAACCCAGCCTGCAACAATGTGTGCTGTGTGTCTGTATCATTGAGACCTTGTTGAACATGACAATCTATCATGTAATCTTCAGATTTGAATTTTATTTTTCAACTGATTTTTTTTTTTAAATTTATTCTGTGATAGTGAAGATGTTATAACTGGAAGAAAATTGAAGTGTCCCCTAAAATATGCCTGGTCAGAGAGCTCCAGTAACTCAGATAATAAGGCTCACTATAGGAGGTTGTGAAAGATGCTGTATGTTTATATGATGTGTCACAATTCACAAAGCAATTTTGTATTTACAGAGTTTCTTATTCATCACAGTCATTCCATACACTGGGTAGATATTTGTCTTCTCTCTTTAGAGAAAAAAAAGTTAGACTGCAAACAAAATTAGCTATAAAAAAAATATCCCATTTGTGCTCATGAAGAAAATGCAAGGTTATTCATGTAGGATTTTTTAATATGCAAAATTGGAACAACCTAAATGATTCTTTCATGTCCAAGTGTGCTGAGGACTGAACCCAGGGCCTTGCCTATGCCAGGTGAGCACTGTGCTACTAAACTCCATCTCCAGTCCTTAAATGATTCTTTTTTTTTTTGAACCGGGAATTGAACTCAGGGGCACTCCACCACTGAGTCACATCTGCAGCCCTATTTTGTATTTTATTTAGAGACAGGGTCTCTCTGAGCTGCTTAGGGCCTCGCTAATTTGCTGAGGCTGGCTTTGAACTCTCCATCCTCCTGCCTCAGCCTCCCAAGTGCTGGGATTACAGGTGTGCGCCACAGCGCCCGGTTCTTAAATGATTCTTAATAGGGGAATGGGTAAATAAAATGTGACACACGCATAAATTACAATATTATTCAGCATTAAAACAAGTAAAATATATAATTTAAAATACAGCCAGGTGCAGTGGCACTCACTTGTAATTCAGTCACTCAGGAGGCTGAGGCAAGAGGATGGAAAATTCAAGACCAGCCTCAGCAAATTAGCAAGGCCCTAAGCAACTAAAAAAGAAAAAAACACTGGTAGCTCAGTGTTAAAGCGCCCCAGGTTCAATTCCCAGTACCAAATAAAATAAAATAAAATGCATATAAAACCTCATTATAAATCTAAATGTCTAAACATACTACAGAGTCACTAAAATGAAAGTTTCAAATTATATGTACTATGATAAAATTTAGGTAAAAATTTAAATATTTTTCAATTATTTAAATAGTGAAATAATTGTTAAATAGTGAAAGCAATATTAAATGTTTATACATAGACAGAATTTTTTTTCCGTTACTGGATATTGAAACGAGCAATACTTTGCCACTGAGCTGCAGCCTCAGCCCTTTTTATTTTATTTTGAGACAGGGTCTCACTAAGTTGCTGAGGGCCTTGCTAAATTGCTAAGGCTAGCAGTTGTGGTGGTACACATGTGTAATCCCAGCAGCTTGGAAGGATAAGGCAGGAGGATAACAAGTTCAAGGTCAGGCTCAGCAACTTAGTAAGGCCCTAAGCAACTAAGAGAGACCATCTCAAAATAAAACAGGGGTGAAGAAGTGGCTCAGTGGTTGAGCCCCTCTGGGTTCAACCCCCCATACCAAATAAATAAATAAATAAATAAATTGCTAAGGCTAGTCTTGAACCTATGATCCTCCTGCTTCAGACACCCGAGTCTTTGGACTCAGGAGCGCTTTGGAGTGCTTGCTGCATTGGAAGCTGGCAGAGATCCCATTGAATCATGGTTGGTGAGGAAGAACAACCTGATTTTTTAGCTTCCAGCTCTTTGCAGAGAACCGTGTCCCTCATTTCCCTTTCTCCAGGGCTAACCCACTTCTTCCCACACTCAGATTTCTAATTCTAGAATACAAAAGGTGCACTGTGAAAGTCTGAGGGAAAGGAATGGCCCCACCCTACCCATTCCTTCCCTGTCCCCTCATTCCCCACCCCCAGCACAATGAGATTTAGCTCTGGGCTTTGCACAGTGACTGTGAACTCTACGACCCAGCCTGACATTGCTCTTGAGCTATTTCATAGCCCCTGATAGTAGGAGATCCAGTGGGCGGAGACCCACAGAATCCTTACTGGAAGGAGTTTAGTTAGAATGGCAGGCCTACTGGAAACCAAGGGAGGGAGTGAGAGAGGATGTGCTCAGGGCGCTCCTGTTGGGCTGCAGGAGTTCCTTCTCCCCTGTTCAGTCTGCTTTGAGCACTGGGTTCAGGGAGGAACAGGAGGTACAAAAAATTCTTCTTTGCAGGTCTGGACAAGGCAAGGACAAACTATCTCAATACTTGCTCGGTATTGGTTTAAACCGTCCCCCTCCTTTGTCTGTGGGTGTGGTCAAAGAATGTTTTTTAAAAATTTTTTCCCCACATTTTTTTATGGTGCATTATAGTTGTGCATAATGATGAGATTTGTTGTTACATAATTGTACATAGTCCTCTTTTTTTTTTTGGTAAACTACTGAAGCACACAACTCTGTAAGAGTACCCAATATTTATTCCAAACTCTCCAAGATTTGGTTCAACCTGATTAATTAATCCTAAATTCTACTTAATCCCATATATTTCTTTTAGTGTTTAACCTCTGTCCTAACCATAGTGCTTTTTGAGTAGTGCCTGCTTTCTTACAGGTTGTAATCATCAAGGAATCAGAGATCTTCCATCGGTAAGTTTACAACCCAGAGAATGAAAGGAGCAAAGAAATATTATGTCAAAATATCTTACATACTGAATTCTGAAAAATGATTGTTTTCAGATTTTCAAGACACTGAAGTATTCTTTACACCAGCTTCAACCAAAGGAATCACAGAGAACAAAGAAGACTGGTTCATCCTTGACAGTAAAGATCAACTCTATTTTATAAGACCAGGATGTTGGACGGAGTGCACACCAATAATAATCCTAGTTACTGGGGAGGCTGAGGCAGGAGGATGACAAGTTTGAGGCCAACCTGGGCAACTTAGTGAGGCCCTGTCTCATAATAAAAAATTTAAAAGTGCTAGGGGTGGAGCTCAGCGGTAGAGGGCTTGCCTAACATGCCCAAAGCCTTTGGTTCAATCCCCAGTATGGGGAAAACATAATAATAAATGTGTTATGTGTGTGGTAATTTGCTACAACAGCCATGGGAAATCAGTGCAGTCCTGTGTCCTACTCCTGAGAAGCACCGAGCACCGTGTGGTGCTGAGAAATGTGTCCCCATGTTGGGTGACTGCAGTGACTGAAGGAAATTTAAATTCAATCTAGAACTGCGTTTTTGTAAATCCTGTAAGAATCACCCTCCTTCCAAGCGTAAGGACACAGAGCTGAGGAGGGACAGCTCTCCCCAAAGCACTCAGTGCTGTTAGCAATAGAAAGGACACAGATGCTGGGTGGCCTCCATACTCTTCCTTACACAGAATGCCAGATGGTAAGAAGACCACCAACGTTTGTCCATTTTTCAGCCACGTGACTGTGGGAAGGGGTGTGTGTGTGTGTGTGTGTATGAGAGAGAGAGAGAGAGAGGGAGGACACTGTGATCAGGAAGGAAGTCAGAAGGCCGGGGATGTGGCTCAGAGCATTGCCTAGGACGCATAAGGTTTGATTCCCAGCACTAAAAAAAGGAGAGAAGAGAAGGAAGTCAGAGTCCTAGGATGCCAAGATGTTAGAGGTGACCACGTCCATTGTGTAACAGAAGAAACTGAATCCAGAGAAATTAACAGCTTCCACAATGGTAAAACCTTTTTTTTTTTTTTTTTTTTTTTTCCTGCAGTGCTGGGGATGAAACCAGGATCTCCTCCACACCAGACAAGCACTCTACCTTTAGCTACACTTCCAACCAGGTCAAAATCTTTCTGTATCACCTTAAGGAGGAAAATGCAGATATCCTGGCCCCTCATGCAGACCATTCCACTAAGTAACCCTAGTGGAAAGGATTAATTAGTAGAATTTCCTAAGTGACCTAAGAAAAAAATCTTTCTCAGAAATGAACAAAGAAGGGCTGGGGATATAACTCAGTTGATAGCATGTTTGCCTCCCAAGCACAAGGCCCTGGGTTCAATCCCCAGGATTGCAAAAAAAAAAAAAAAAAAAGGAATTCAATAAAAAAAAAGAAAGAAATGAACAGGATCATAACTTATTTTCTCTGCCTCCCAGTATATCCAATGAAATGTTGATATATATTATAAATTGATACATATATATGTATACATATGTGTATATACAGATATAGACATATGTGTCTATATAGATCTATGTGTGGTTGTAGGTGTAGAGATATGTAGGTATATAAATACATGTGTATGTACATGAGTGTTATAGTTGGGATGTTAAATGTCACTCAAAGGCACACATATCAAAGGCTTGGTCCCCAGCATGGCACTATTGGGAGGGATGAACCTTTAAGAGGAGAAGACTAGCGGGGGCTTTTAGGTGATTGGGTTGTGCCCTTGAAGGGGATTGAGGGACCCTCACCCACTTCTCACTCTCTTTTGCTTCCTAGGGCATGAGATGAGTGATTATTTCTACCATGTGCTCCTGACAGGATGTACTGCCTTGCCCTATGCCCAAAGCAATAGAGCCAATCCATCATGGACTGAAACTTCCAAAACCAAAAGGCAAAATAACTTTTTTCTCTTCATAAGTTGATTACCTCAGGCATTTTGTTATAGTTATGGAAAGTTAACACACTGCATTGTGTGAGTGTGTACGTGTGTGGGGGGAGGGAAGAGAGAGATTGCATTTTAGACTCATGTCGGATTAGAAGCCCTAAAAAGTTCTGTTTTGTTTCCTTCAAAATGTAAAGTTGTAAGGTAATTATTGTTCAACACCAGGGAGAATGCACTGATTATCTTGAAGTTTCCCTGAAGCTTGCATTATTTTTATTGATTTTTCTAAAGTTTACTTCCAAACATCTGAGAAAATACCCAAAATAAATACTGAAGTCATGACTGTAGTTGCAAGCGCTGGAAGCCAGGCCCTTGCATCTGTGCATTTTCCCACAAGCATCAGCAAAGTGCCAAAGGCGCAGATGGGCTGTGAGCGCTGCTGAAACATCTGGCAAGCATAGGCCCTGCTTGGCTCGAACCATATATGTGGCCGGCCCTGCAGGAAGCCAGACACTAATCTAGGTACAGCTTCTTGTGACTATATCATACTGGCACAGCACGAAGACCTGGAGCCGAGGTCATGAATGCAGAAATCTCACACTTCAGACAGAGGACTGCATTTTCCTGTGACTTAAGAGACACCAGATAAATCTAATCCAATAATGGAACTTTGGTATTAAGCCCAATTTTTGGCATTTCCCCCTCCCCGGATAATCCAACAGGCATCAGACCCTGCCAGTAACGAACTTTGTTGAGACCCTCCCAGCTAGAGGTCAGCAGCTAACCTGTCCCTTACACTGCACCCTCTGTGCTTGACTACAATTGTTAGATGTGGTTCACATGCTACATAACTGAAGGGGTTCTTTGGCTTACAGTTTTTTGGGGGCCCTCTCTGCCATGTCCAGCGTGGAGGAGGAAAGGGTTGACTGCCGGAGGAGGATGTTGGCTGTTTTTCTCTATTGCCCAGAAAACTTATCTACTCAATAAACACAAGAGCCAATACTCATTTTATGAGAGGGGGTGTGACGGGTCCAGGCCATACCAGCTCTGGCCTCTTTGCAACCATGAGTTGCTCAACTCTCTTTTATTTCCAGACACACAGGTAAAGGGGTAAGGACCAGGAGGAGCTGCTTCTGTGATGGACAGGATAGGGTGGAGTTAGGGGAGCCATTCTCTAAGGGGGAAAATTCTGGAAGGAGACAGGAAACCAGTCCTACGCAGTGCCACATGCTTCCCGGCAGTTCCTAGAAGCCAGGCCTCTGCATCACATGGCTCAACCTAGTCTGATTCTGCTAAATAAGGACGGCTCCCCACACAGTTTTATAAATATATGTAATAAAATGAACTCTGGGTCGGGGATGTAGCTCACTGGTGGAGCACTTGCCTAGCATGTGCGAGGACCAGGGTTCCATCGCAGCATCACACACACACACACACACACACACACACACACACAAAATAAATGAAATAAAATCTGTGCAGTAGTCAGTATTTATTTATTTATTTATTGGTACTGGGGATTGAACCCAGGGGCACTTTACCACTGAGCTACATTGCCCACCCTTTTTATTTAGAGACAGGGTTGCACTAAGTTGCTCAGGGTCTGGCTAAATTGCTGAGGCTGGTCTCAAACTTGTGATCTTCCTGTCTCAGCCTCCAAAGTCGCTGGGATTATAGGCATGCACCACTGCACCTAGCTCTGCCAGCAGTTAATTTTAGCTACTTTAATCAAAAAATATTCACTCAGTGCTTCCTACGTTCCAGGCACTGGGCTACTGAGTCAAGGACAGGAAACAGTACTACAAATAATATACAGTGTAGTATTTTTTTAATCCTTTTTTAGATGTTGATAGACCTTTATTTTATTCATTTATTTATACGTGGTGCTGAGAATTAAACCCTCACACATGCTAGGCAAGCACTCTACCACTGAGCCACAACTCCAGCTCCTACAGCGTATTTTTATATAAACCTATCCTTCTGCTATGGGGGATTGGTTAAAAGCCCTTAGTTTAATCCAGAAGTCTCTCTGTGGTTCAGCTCAGCTTCTCTTCTGTTGTCTAGAAAACCCTTCCTGCCTCTCAAGAGTTTGTGTTGGTGGTGGTTTTCAATCCCAGTTACAGAAAATTCTGTCTCTCCATTTGTACACACACAAGTTCACTCTCTAAGTTCAGCTGCCTCTTTATAAACAATAAATTCTTGAAAACCAGTTATAGTAGGACTCCATATAATATTAGAATTTAAGGAATTTCTTTTTTGGGGGGGTGTACCAGGGATTGCACTCAGGGGCACTCGACCACTGAGCCACATCCCCAGCCCTATTTTGTATTTTACATCAAGACAGGATCTTCCTGAGTTGCTTAGGGCCTCGCTAAATTGCTGAGGCTGACTTTGAACTCCTCCTGCCTCAACCTCCAGAGCCGCTGGGATTACAGGAGTGCATCACTGCACTTGGCAGGAATTTCTTTTTTATCAATACATATTTTTCACAGTTCAGGCTGAAACCAAGTGTCATGATGAAGCCTGGCTGTCACTGTCAATCTGAACTGTGGTGAGTGTTCAGAGGGGTTTCACAGTCACACCCTCTTTGAAGGAAGTGAAGAACTTCCAAGTTGAGAGCAATTCCAGGTACTTTAATTACCTGGAATAGTTTCCTTGATTGCTCAGAAGTTCTTGAACTCTTTGATACTTCCTGTTCATCATCGTTAGATGCTTCCTCTGAGATGGTCATTCCACTCGACTTCCCCAAACTGCCAGGATTCTCTTCCCTAGTTACTGCCCGAAATTGGGGATTCCTACTCTCAAATACTTTGCTTCTCCTACTAAACAGGGGCTGGGTGAGGAGGAGAAGGTCAGTGTGTCTCATTATGAGTGTCCCATGAGACTCCGAGGGCCTTAGCCAATCCTCCTTCCTCCTCTGACTTGCTCAACTGGGCAGACTGCTCAGGCCCCAGCTTTTGGCCATTTGCCATAAATCTGTAACTGTTTCTTTTTCCTTTATTTTTTTTTCCTGTGAGTGTGTGTGTGTGTGTGTGTGTGTGTGAGAGAGAGAGAGAGAGAGAGAGAGAAACACAGGCAGACAGACAGACAGACTGACTGGGGATTTAACCCCAGGGTTAAACTACCAGTGAACCAAGTCCCCAGTCCTTTTTATTTTATTTTGAGACAGGGGTTCCCTAAGTTGCTGTGTGGGGCTCGCCTTGAACTTGCAATCCTCCTGCCTCAGCCTCCCAAATCACTGGGATTACAGGCAGTGCCCCATTGCGTCCAGCTTTTCTTTCTTAGATTTTAAAACACTTTTATTTTCAACTATCATACTTTTAAGGTCAGGGGTCCAATTTTGAAAATTGGACAAAGATAATAGTTTTGGATTCTTTGAGGCAAGTGATTTTTAGTTCTTGTTCTGCTCCCCAAATGCTGCTGCTTCTGAAGTTTACTCCTCATTATTCTAGAACTTGATCAGGCCAGATTGCCGAAATAGGCCACGTTATTTATTTAAGAGAAGAAAACTCGTCAAATTCAAAAGTAGTGACTATTTTCTGCGCTGGTGTCCAAATCTCACAATCCCAAGCTTGGTGTCCTATAGTGGAGGAGAGGATGAATAACTCTGGTACAGTAATAAAAAGAACACGCGTGGACTGGAGGAGCAGCTCAGTGGTGGGGACCTTGCCTACCACGCACAAGGCCCTGAGTTCCGTCCACAGCAGCAACATCACCACCTTCACAAAAACAGATGGGATGAACTCATAACAACCAATGCAGTCCTTCAGAATGTGTTATTGGACCCAGCATGGTGGCAAATGCATGTAATCTCAGTGACTCGGGTGTCCAAGGAAGGAGGATCACAGATTTTTGAGGTCAGCCTGGGCAATGTAGCAAGCCCTGTCTCCAAATAAGAAATAAAAAGGACTGGGGATAGCCAGGTGTGGCGGCACACGCCTGTAATCCCAGAGGCTCTGGAGGCTGAGGCAGGAGGATCGCGAGTTCAAAGCCAATCTCAGCAAAGGCAAGGCCCTCAGCAACTTAGTGAGATTCTGTTCCTAAATCAAATACAAAAAAGGGCTGGGAATGTGGCTCAGTGGTTAAGTGCCCCTGGGTTCAATCCCCAGCACCAAAAAAAAAAAAAAAAAGGGACTGGGGATATAACTCAGTGGTAGAGAGCCCCTGGGTTCAATTCCTAGTACCCCACCATAAACAAACAAACAGAAAATACAATGTATAACTGCATGAGCGGGAGTAGTGGCTCACACCTGTAATCCCAGTTATTTGGGAGGCTGAGGTAAGAGGATTCAAGTTTGAGGCCAACCTCAGCAATTTAGTGAGGCCCGCAGCAACTTAGGCAGAGATCCTGTCTTGAAAATTTAAAAAAATAAAATAAAAAGGGGGCTGGGGATATAGTTCAGTTGGTAGAGTGCTTGCCTTGTAAGCACAGGGCCCCAAGTTCAATCCTCAGCACCACAAAAAAAGAAAGAAAAAGAAAAAAAAAGGAAAAAAAAGGGCTGGGGATGTGGCTCAATTGTAAAATCCCCATAGGTTCAATCCCAGTACCAAAAAAAAGAATTATTGCATGAGAAAAAAAAATTGTAATAAAAAATAGAATTTATAGCATATACATATTAAACAATATATTTTATTGACAAGATAAAGGCATGTTTTAAGGAAACATAGGAAACATGAAAGTGGGTACTTACAGAAGAATATATGGCTCAGGAGTGGAGGAGGGAATGAAATAGAACAATAGAAGCCTTGCTGAAAGTGTGATGATAAGGTGGTGTGGACTGAGAAGTGAGGTCAACTTTTTTGAGGTCTCAGAAAAAATGCACAAGCCAGACAGGTAGCACATGCCTGAAATCCCAGCAACTTGGTAGGCTGAGGCAAGAGGATTGCAAGTTCAAGGCCAGCCTCAGCAATTTAAGGTGGCCTAAGCAACTTAGCAAGACCCTGTCTCAAAAATAAAACATAAAAAGGGCTTAGTGGATAAGCGCCACCCCCGAACCCCACCCGTGTCCAATCCTCAGTACCCACCCCCCGAAAAAGAATTAAAAATAGAACTACTATATGATCAGGCAATGTCACCCTCTATATATATCCAAAGGAAACAAAATCAGAATGTCAAAGAGACATTTGCACTCCTATATTTATTGAAACACAATTCACAATAACCAAGAAATGGAAGCAGCCTAAGTGTCCAGCAACTGAAAAATGGATAAAGAGAATGTGGTACCTATGCACAAGGAATACTATTCAACCTTAGGATAGGATGAAGTCTGTCATTTGTGACCACATGGATAGAACTGGAGATCATTATGTGAAATGAAATAAGCCACACTTAGAAGGACAGGTACTGCTGATCCCGTGTGTATGTGAAATTTCAGAAGGTCGATCTCAGTTGGGAGTAGAATGGTTACCAGAGGTAGAGGAGAGAAGGCGGAGGGAGTTGGGGTGGGGGGGGTTGGTCAGTGATAGTAAGTGACAGTTAGTAGCAAGAAGTTCTGCTGTGTTATTGCACAGGAAGATAATGTAGCTTGCAACCTCGTGTTGTATAGTTTTAAAAGCTAAAAGAAAGGATTTTGAGGCCGGGTGCAGTGGCGCACGCCTGTAATCCCAGCACTTGGAAGGCTGAGGCGGGAGGATCGCGAGTTCAAAGCCAGCCTCAGCAACTTAGCGAGGCCCTGAGCAACTCAGTGAGACCCTGTCTCTAAATAAAATACAAAATAGGGCTGGGGATGTGGCTCAGTGGTGGAGTGCCCCTGGGTTCAATCCCTAGTACCAATAAAATAAAATAAAATTAAAATTAAAAAAAAAAAAGAAAAAAGAAAGGATTTTTAATGTCTTCACCATAAAGAAATGATAAATGTTTGAGGAGATAGATATGTTTAACCTGATTTAAACAGTGCATAATGTATACAGGTATTGAAACATCACAAAGAACCCCATAAAATGCAGAATTTAAAAAAAAAATTTTTTGGTGCTGGGATGCAACAGAGAGGTTTGAATTGCTAAGCACACACTTTCACTGAGCTATACTCTCAGTCCCCTGTTTTTATAGTTAATTTTTTTTTTATTTGAGATATGGGTCTTGCTATGTTCCCAGGCTGGCCTGGAACTCCTAGGCTCAAACAATCCTCCTGCCTCGGTCTTCCGAGTAGCTGGCACTATAGGCAGGTGCCTCTGTACCTAGCTAAGATAATTAATTTAATTTTTAAAGAAATCATGCTATAAATTAGTATTGCCCAACAGTATTCCACAGAACATGAATATTCTGAAAGATCTTAAAGAGTGTCCTATGTTCAAGCACATTTGGGAAACTTAGATTAAACAAAGCTAAATAGATTTCTTTCCTTCAGGTCCTCTCAGAGTCTATACTAGTCTAATCTAAGTTGGGTATTTGCATTTCCTAAATGTTTAAGGTCTTGGATGGTCTTTTGCTAACTGCCGTTCTGCAAAACACAGAGCAGGAAATGCTGTTCTCAACATTTGCCCTAGTTACTTTCTTCCCTTAGGACAACTTCCAAGCTCCTTGTGTAGCTGTGCTTCGGGCCTCATCTCTTCAACGAAGTCACCTCTGCAGCCCACAATTATCTCTATTCTGATCTTATTGCTGCAACACTCTGCCTTAGGGGAAGACCAATAAGATCAGAATACTTTACTATTGCAATAGAAAAGTTACTATGCAGCTGTAAGTTCGGAAGACAGAAGACAAGCTATTGTTTCTATATACACTATTGCTTTTTTTTTTTTTTTTAATGTTGAGATTGGGTCCCACTAAATTGCCCACAGTGGCCTCGAACTTGCAGTCCTCCTGCCTCAGCATCCTCAGCTGGGATTATAGGCGTATGCCACCATAGCTTGCTATACTGCTGCTTTTGTGAGTGTGACGTAATTCTTATCTACACCTTAACTTGTAACTAAGTTCACTTGAATAAACTACAAGAAAGAAACTTTCAGCCAATCATTTTACAGCTTCTATTTAAGTCAGGTTAAATTAATATTTACTGTCTCTTCTCTCACTGGGAGGTAAGGGTGGCCAAGTCATATTTACAAAGCTTTTCTTTTTCTCTTTGGGGTGCTGGGGCTAGAATTAGGGCCTCCTGCACGCCAGGCAAGGGTTCTATCACTGAGCCACATCCCCAGCCCTACAGAGCACCTCAACAGTCACAAGAAAACAGATTTCTTCAGCACGTTTTCTTGCTTTAATAAATTTAAGAAGTGAGAGAGTGAAATGAGGAGAATCACCAGCTTCCAAAAATAGCTTCAGATCAGTTGAATGGTTTCTTAGCTTTGCCTCACCCTGCTCATTACTAGTATCTGAGGAGGAGGAAGAGGACAAGGTAGTGGTAGTACTGTGGCAATGGGTACCTTTGTAAAGGCCCTATTTTAGGCCAGGAACCTAAGCAAGAAGCTATCAGTACCAGAGCTACACAGTACGTCTCTCTGGTCGGCCAGCCCTGCCAAAGGCCAGACCCTGTTTGCTGGTTCCATATGGACTGCCTGGGATCAGCGTGGCAGGTGGCCACTGGTACTAGAAGTTTATGGAAAAGCTTCAAATATAATAAATAAATTTTAAAAAACTATTTTTTTCTTAAAGTGTAGGCCCTATACCCAGACCACCTGATTCAAACTTTGCTTTACAAGGTGACCTTTGTAAGATTGCCAATAAACAAACAAATGCAAATAGGGTATCTCCTCTACACTAACGGTCACCAAGAGTGTCACTGAAAGGTCCCTCTTTTCAAAATTGCCTTCCTCACCTGTTATTCATAGACCTAACATTTCCAGCTTTGTACATTAGTTCCTGTACCCTTTTACATCTGTAAACACCCCAGAAATATTATACTGGTGATACCTTAGTATGGATTTGTTTATGGAGATTTTTTTAAAGTTACCCATCAGCCGGGTGCAGTGGTGCACAACTGTAATCCCAGGGATTTGAGAGGCTGAGGCAGAAGGATCACACGTTTGAGGCCAGATTCAACAACTTAGTGAGAACCTGAACAACTTAGTGAGAACCTGTCTTAAAATAAAAAAATAAAGGGACTGGGGATGTAGCTCAGTGGTAAAGCACCCCTGGGTTCAATCACCAGTCCAAAAAAAAAAAAAAAAAAAAAGTCAACTATCCAAAGACCTTGGGAAAATATCCAGCATTGCTTATGGTGTGACAGGGGCTCTCTGGGAGAACAGAGAAAGATGAAATAAAGAAATGCAGTTTTCCTTCCTAGTTTCTACTTAAACAGTATGGCAATCACTAAACCCACTATTTATGAGATACTTTGAAGGCCCCTAGGATTTTACACATGGATATATATTGTAATGTTAGACCCTGTCTCTAAAGTAATAGGGATTGAACCCAGGGGCACTCCACCACTGAGCCACATCCCCAGCCCTATTTTGTATTTTATTTAGAGACAGGGTCTCACTGAGTTGCTCAGGGCCTCGCTAGGTTGCTGAGGCTGGCTTTGAACTCGCGATCCTCCTGCCTCAGCCTCCCAAGAGCTGGGACTACAGGCGCCCAGCTTAGATTGTAATCTTTGCCTTTAGCACTGACCAAGGAGATAATCACAAACAAATGCTTACAATATTACACAACTGTTTTAATGAGAATATGTATGTAAAGCACCCAGACCAGATGCTCAGCAAAGAGAAGTTGCTTTTATCTCCCTGTTCTTCTGTGGGAGTCCAAGAAAGTCTCACACACAACCTCTTGGAAGTTGTCACAGAGAACCGTCTTGGAGTATAAATAGGAATCTTCTAGGCAAAGAGTAGGAAAACACAAAGGTGTTGTTGAATGTTAAACAGTCAGCACTTCAGGAGGGAGAGTCCTGATGTGTAGCATTTGCCAATTTCCATGGTGTTAATATTTTTACTATGGCAGGTTTTAGGCTGTCCTTATCACCGAACACTGGTACTAGCTGTGCACAACAGCTGCATCCCCAGTTCTTTTTTATTTTAAGGCAGGTTCTCACACCACTAGAGGGATCAGGTGAAAGAAACAGCGCATGCAAAGACATGGAGAGTCAGAGATTAGTTAGCTTTTGTCCTGCATAGTGTGAAATCGGGTCGGAAGAGACATGGAAATAGTATGCCTAGTATGAATCAGAGATCCACAAAGAAAAGACAGGTGTAGCCTAGGATAGCAGAAACAGATCATGAAAGAAGAATCTAGAAAACAGTTTGGGAGGAGATTGTAAAAGGCACTGAATTTTTGCAATTTTATCTTTTATGCAATTGATAGTGATCTAAACCAGCCATGTTTTAGAGGGGTAGCTCTAAAGGAAGCATGGAAGAATAACCGGAGGGCAGGGAGACAGAAAGTAGGGCAACTGAGTAATAAATCTTCAAAATTGTCTTGGAACGAGATCTAAGCTGACGATATCTGGTATCTTTGGGCCACAACTTAGCCATTTCCTTACTGCTTGAACATATTCCACCTCAAGGAGTTGTTTAACTTGGACATTTAGTAAAGAACAAAAGGAAATAATAAAAATCATTTTTTAGAAAACCCGAAGAGTTTTTATTTTACTAAACATAAACTCTACAACATCCTGCAGAACTTTGCCAAGCATAAACGTGTGTGTGTACATTTTAATATGTGGTGAATTTGTTTATGAATCCCTATTACTCCACAACGGGGAGCAGTTTTCCTGCTTCTGCTTGTCTTCTTATTGCTAATTCTTATTGCCTCTTCCTGAGTGTCACTTTGGTCCCATTAAGCTCTCAGATCTGTTCTGTTTGCTTGATGTTCAATTAGGGAAGTGCTCACCCCGTTAACCGCAGGGGTGTTTCTTTCTGCAGCTGCAGAACCCTGCTGCTCCCATGCTAAGCCAGATTTCCAGGTGGGAAGTGTTGGAACTGAATGCAACATCTACTCCGCATGTGCCACATTTTCTCAGGCCTTCTTCCCTAAGTGAAGCTCTGGCCACGTGGCCATCTGGTTGATGGCTCCTTGTCTAAGTTAGCTGATTGGTCTGAAGCTTCCCTGATAGTTCTAGTTCCCTGGCCAGTAGAGGCCTACAGATGATCATAGAACTGCAGTTGCTGTGGCTGTGCTGTGGTTTCTGTGATGGTGTTGGAAGTAGTCAGGGAGCCCTGTGGGAGGTTCTGCAATTTATACAGGAAGTGGTACTTGTGATGGTGTCTGCAGAACCCCATAATGACACTCTTTTTTTTTTTTTTTTTTTGCTCTGGGCATCAGAACCAAGTATGTGTTGGCAGAGCCTGGAACTGTGTCACTCAGCACCTTTAAGGATTTGAACCTTTGGGTGGGGGTGGCAGCAACATCACATGAGCACAGGGGAGGGGAGGGAGGAGAGTCCAACTCCTCAATTCTCAACCATAAGCTCAGATACAAGAAGGCAAAGAAGCCCACTTACTTCTTCCCAAAGGTGCTGCTATTATTGCCAACCCAGCATCTCTAGCCAAACTGGAATGCAGTAGCTAAGCGTGTGAGCCCCCATGGGCCACATGGACTATGAGAACACTGTGACTGCCTCTCGGGGTGGACTCCTCTGCATCGGGAAGCAAGGATGGACAGGCCATGCTATGGGATCTCAACCATCAAATGCTAGATGTTGGGGACATTATTGATACCCTGTGCTTCAGCCCCAACTGGGGTTGGCTCTGTACTGCCAAAGGCTTGGCATCAAGACTGGGACTTGGAGGGCAAGATCATTATGTATAAGTGGAAGCAAGAAGTTATTGGTACCAGTAGGAAGGCAGAGACTCCAGGGCACCTCTCTTTCTGGTGTGCTGATAGCCAAACTCTCGGTTGACAAAAACCACCTGCTGGGAATGAGACAAGTGAACATGGGCACCCACTAGAAATTTTTGGCAGAGATTTAGACGTAAAAAACTGGCTAAAAAAAAAAATAAAAGTGGGTCTGGGGGTGTAGCTCAGTGGTAGAGTACTTGCCTAGCATGCACCCAGGCCTTGGGTATATCTATCCCTAGTGTTACAAGAAAAAAAAGTATGGGCCACCTAATATAATCAGATCACCTAATTCAGACCTTCCTTTCTAGCAAAATCAGACACAAACAGGATAGACATTGAAATGTAAACTTCAGATAAACAATGAATTTTTATTTTTTATTTTTTAATTTTTTAAAAATATTTTTATTAGTTGTTGATAAACTTTTATTTATTTGTATGTGGTGCTGAGAATCAAACCCAGTGCCTCACACATGCCAGACAAGCACTCTACCATTGAGCCACAACCCCAGTCCACAACAAATTTTTAGAATAAACATGTCCTAAAAGATATTTATACTAACATGCTTATTATTTATCTAATTGTAGCTGCGCATGGAGGTATATACCTATAATCCCAGCTACTGGGGGTGGGGGACCTGAGCCAGAGGATCACAAGTTTGAGGCCAGCCTTGGCCACTTGATGAGACCCTATCTCAAAATATAAAAAAAAAAAAAAATTAAAAGGGCTGAGGGTTCAGCTCAGTGATAGAGTCCCCCTAATTCAATCTCCAGAACTGAAGAAACAAATTTTTAAAAAAATTGGATGTCCTGCATTTCATCTGGCAACCTAGACCTCAAATAAGTTACTTACTGTCTCTATCCCCAAATTTCCTTATCTGGAACTTGAAAATATCACTGCCCACTGGAAGGGGTTGTCTTGAGGATAAATAAGCTCATGTAGAAGGCTAGAAGGCATACTCTTAGTGAGTATTAAGTGGGTGTTCAATATAGCATAGTGGCACAGTGCCATAGCCTGGTCTTGGCAGTCATACAGATCAGGCTCAAACCCTTTCTCTGTCACCATCCCGCATTGGGATGTTGGGTGAGTTATTTAGCTTCTCTGTGCCTCAGTATCATTATCTACAGAATGGGGACAATTGTTGTTCTTGTAATGGCGGGAGGCATAAATAAGACATTGCATGGAAATCATTTAGTACAATACCTGGCTCATAGTAACAAAATAATGTTCTATGGAACCCACAGTCATAAGATCATCATAAATATTTTTCACCTTCTCCAAGACCCTCCTTCCCTCCTCCATGATCCATCTTGCCACTTTGGTTATAAAGCTTCTCCATTCTGTTCCAGTGGGGACTGATCTCCTTCCTCCTCAGTCCTTGCTGATTTTACCATCGTCTCAGCCTTGCACTGTTTGCTAACTGTCCCATTAATGGATGCTTTATCTCATTGGCAGAGCCTGGAGGCCTCAAAGTTTCTTTATCATTCCTTCCCTGAGGTACATTGGAAGGCATTTTTAGTAGATATCTGTTAACTAATCTTTTTCCTTTTTTTTTTTAGTACAGGAATTGAACCCTGGCTAGGCAAGCACTCTACCACTGAGCTACACCCCCAGCCCTGCTAATTAACTGTTTAGTACCACTACATTATTAAACTCTCCATGGTTATGACAAAATAACTGAGAAAATCAACCTAAAAGGAAGAAAGGATTGACTCTGACTCACAGTTTCAGAGGTGTCAGTCAGTGGTCTCTGGGCCTGTTGCCTGTGGGCTGTGGTGAGGCAGTATAGCATGGTGGGGTAGGGGGAGGGCTGGGTGGCAGAAGAAGCTGCTCACCTCATGGCTTTCCGGAGGCAAGACAGAGAGAAAGAAAGGAACAGTCAGGTCCCAATATTCCCCACAAGGACATGCCCCCAGTGACCTTTCTTCTATTTGATCCAACCTCCTAAAAGTTCCTAATAGTGTCATAGGCTGAGGACCAAGCCTTCAACACATGGCCTTTGGGGGACATTTGAGATCCACAGCATAATAACTTCTGTCACGCATTTGAAGGCCAAGAGAGAATCAAACCTAGCTGATGATATAATTCCTGATGAAATAATTTCATAGCTGATGATATAATTCCTGAAATCTCTAGGCAGGCAGGAAAGGTCTTATTTAAAATATCTGTGTAAGCCAGGCATGGTGGCACACGCCTGTAATCACACCAACTTGGGAGGCTGAGGCAGGAGGATTGCAAGTTCGAGACCAGCCTCAGCAACTCACTAAGACTCTGTCTCAAAAAAAAAAAGAGGTGGGGGAGGCAGGGTGCTGAGAATATAGCTCAGAGGTAAAGCACCCCTGGGGTTCACTCCCCAGTACTACAAAAAATAAAATAAAATAAAATAAAATAAAATAAAATAAAATAAAATAA